>JAEQBH010001211.1:0-348243 GCA_016808115.1 Tetrastigma voinierianum | reverse complement strand
CTCCATTTCAGTGGGCCATTCAGAACCAACATCTATTTCATCAAAAAAAATAGGTTTACATTTTCCATCCCTACTCTGAGTAATGGCTTGTAAATGGAGATTGCAATGCACAAAAACCAAATCATCGAGTTTATTCAACTCCATTCTGTTTCGTTGCTTGGAATGCAGGCTATCGAAGGAGCTCCAGTTCCACCCACACCAATGGGAACTGCAGGGTTGGTTTCACTGATCCAACAAAAGTTCCCTTCAAATGCCGGTATTTGCCACTCCATACCCCCGCCCACTCAACTCACCTTGAGGAAGATCAATGGCAAATCAATGGTTTGTTCTGAATCAAGTGAACGATATCAATTCTACATATCCTTTCAAAGACAGAAAAATCCAGGAAATGGAAGGCCTTTTTTGATAATCCGCATTTGAGAACATCATTTTCGTTTCCGAAACTCGGTTTCAAGTTAAATGAAGGTTATTTCGAGGCTTCCTTTGTTCTTTCAGAACAAAAACAATTTTCAAAACTATAACCAAACAGGCTTGAAGCCCTCCATGTGATTTCTCTACTAAAATGATACATAGACTCTCAGCAAACAAGGAGTGGCCATTAAAGGAACCCGAAAAGGATATTTCCTAGGTCTCTCAACTCTCAAGTCAGTCCAATGGACAGATTTCATTTAACCTACAATATCCCTCCTATGAATTATTAAGGTTCCTTTCCCGAGAATTAAGAATATTCGTTCTCAATTCATCTTGGGTCGCTCGCTCATTTTTATCACTCACATATAACACATGCTATCTATCTAATGATTTTGGGGACCAAACCCCGTTCAATATGTGGCATGAGATTAAGAAGTAGATCACTTCTACCTCTAAAAACATGGAAACTCTTATCCAGAAAGCCCCATCGTTAAACATAAAAGGGCTGCAGAAAATAACAGCAATTAAATCCATACCTGCATTCAAACACTCATCCCATGATTGCAAACTCAGGTACCAAGAGCACCCAGCATTTATATATACAGGATGTTCTTTTAGTGATTTCTATTTTATCTTTATCTTCAGGCCATCTTCCTCATGGCTTCTTGAAACCCGTCTCGCATCCTTAGATCAACCTTAAAGTTTGGGCTGTAAAATGGACGGATTGAGGAGCTGCTTGCTGCATGAATGTGAGTGAAGTTGCACATTCCATCTTCTATCAATTATATCCCAAACCGGCATATATTTCTCTTCAATACTGTTATAATATGCTTTGATTGCAATCTTTGCCCTCTCTATTCTCTTTATATGATATCCCATAGCAGGCATGTCCTATCTACAGCTCTTGAACCCAATAAGTGGTTCAGACACTCACAGCCCCATGAGCAGACTTCCAAAATCTTTTTAAATACAACAAGGACTTGATATTCTGTATCAGGGCGTCTACTGTAAACAGATGACAACCAGTCCATATGAGAGAACATGTGCTTCAAATTGTCTTCCTGAACCACAATCAGCCTCAAAGAGAGGAAATTAGTCACAAATCTAGTCATTCTTGGGCGGATCAATTCTTTTCCACCCGTGAACTTTCTCATCATATTCAAAACCCATGCATGACTATATATACGTGTGATGGTCTTTGCCTCCTCCAAGACTCTACTCACCCACCTGCTTACTAATATCCTCCAACATCTTGCTTCACACATAAATGAAGCACAAGGAGATTCAGAACAATGTTGTATACTTAATACATCAAAAGCCTTCCTGCATAAACATAGCTATAGTAGTACTGCTTCAAGTTACATTTGAACAACATTTTCCAGACCAACCTCCCAAAACAACCGACTCAAGCAATTCAAATAAGTAGTGTGCATCATCTGCATGCCCTGATATATCAACTGACTTAAGAAATAGTGTTCCTTTGGGCATGCCATTGAAAATAAATTTCACAAGTGATTTGGTCCTACCATTAGGACCAGCAATCACACAAGATTGTGCAACCTTGTTTCTCTCCTCGCCCAACCCTCAGTTTCTTGCAACGATCATTTACATCACATTTCACCTTTTCCATGAGAGTCGATCTCAACTTCTCGTAACTTGGGGCTATATAGCCTACCCCACACTCTGCTATAGCATCCACCATTTCCTGATAGTAAATGGATTTAGCAGCACTAAAAGGAACAAAATTATGAAAGAAAAATACAGCAACCTTTTTATCAGCATCATCCTGCTTTTGCTTTTGTTCATCATCCACTGTTGGTTGTTCACTTGGTGAAGTGTGGGGAAATAACAAAGAAGGACATGTACTTCCATGCTGTCCACTAGAACCGTGGTTAGGATGAAAGCCACCACTAGCAGAAGAACTATTTTGTTGACCATTGGCTGAGCGATCCACTTTTGTTTTCTTGGGAGTTTTCTGTTTCTTGGGGGTGTTCAATATACTTTGTATCTGATCCCGCACATCATTTGGGACTTCAGCACAGGGAACTATGTCTTTGTTTTTAATTTGAGCTAAATGAAACTTCATCCTATAAACCCCCCCACTGAACTCCCTTTGACAATAGTTACATCGAACCTTCTGTTTTGTTGCATCAACAAGGACACAGTGCTCCCAACAAGCATCTCTTCCTCGGACCATTATCTTACAACAAAAAGCAAATCTAAGACTTTATTTCTCACAAATGAAAATTAAATAATTCCAGAAGAATAAAGCTGAAAAATTATAAAATGAGAAACAAGTTGAACAAAACCAATAGCCTAAAATATCTAGTTGAATACTGTGAAAGGAGGGAAACATATGATTGTGCCAATGACATGCTTCAACTAGATATTGAACAGGAGAATTCAGTATTAGTGCAAGTAACAATCTAAAGAGCAATCACTATCAAGCCCATTAAACAACAGTGTTTGCCAAAATTGAAGAAAACACAGCCTTAGCTATTGGGTGAATTAAACGATAGGGATGCCAAAACAAGGGCTGCGAGAGGGAGGTAGAGAGTATCAACCCCCACTTCATATATTGATGCAAATATATAAAGTTCAGTGTCATGTGCCCCAGTGGGCAAACCTAATAATTGACAACAATGCTATATTTCTGCAGGAATTAGCTACTAAAATAAAGCAAGGGCTGGTATTCTTGTTAGGTTAGAAGAGAATTTTTTTAACTTGAATTTGAGTTTATATTTGACTTAGTAAAGCTGTTGTTGAGGATATGTAGGCAGAATTTTTCTACTTAGTTTGTTGCTTTTCAATATAAATCTAGATTTTTCAGCACAGGGTATATCATGAAAAAAATTTCAGCCCAAATTATCTGTGATTTTTATTCTTTCTCTAAACCTACAATAATCCCTAAAAGAAAAATCAATCAAACTCTGTAATTTACAAAATTTCATTGAGGCATTTGTATTTCCAATAAAATGTAGCTCTACCTAATAGGATTAGCATCCAGAAAACTGATAAATAAAATATTGGTATTGTGTGATAGTTTGGGAGGGGCATGTTTCTGATTGGGGGCTGTGGACGAGAGGGGGCTGCTGGGGGGTATTCTTGTTTTCTTGGATAGGAGGGTTTTTAGAGATGGTTAATGGAGGTTGACTGTTTTCTATCTCTTATTGCTTCAGAAACATTATGATGGTTTTCAGTGGATGTTCACTGGTGTGTATGGCCCTGGAGTGAGCAACAAAAGGGGGCTCTTTTGGGAGGAGTTGGGCTCTGTTAGAGGCTTGTGGAATAGTCCTTTGTGTGTGGGAGGTGGTTTTAATGTGGTTCGCTCCTGCAAAAAGGAGGGGTTCCTTGCAAGATTTGATTTAAGGAGGTTCCCTTGCAAAAGGAGGTGGTTTTAATCTTCTTCTATGAAGATTTTCTGAGGCCATTGAAGATTTGGAGTTGACAAATATCCCTTTTCAAATGGGTCCTTACTTGAGGGAGGAACAAATAATTGCTCAACTAGACTTTTGTGAGGGAGGAAGTCATGGATTTTGGCAAATCATGAGCATAAATAAGTTTGTAAGAAGCCAGGTCTCCACTTTTGGTGTTGATTCCTAAAGTTGAGAATGTAGTGGACATCAAGGAATTAGTTTCATTAGGCCTCGGCGGGGGTTTTTATAAAATCTGGTGAAGGTGCTACACAGTTGAAGGCAAGGTGGGCAATTTTAGTGTCAACAACCCAAAATGTGTTTATGGAGAAGACAAATTCTTAGATGTTACGTTAATTGCTAATAAGGCTAATGATGCGCCTCCTAAGGAGAAAGGAGAAAGGTCTCGTTATGTAATCTAGACATCGAGAAGGCTGCATCACCACTTGAATTGGGATTTCTTGTTTCAAGTCATGGACAAGTATGGTTTTGGAAGGAAATGTTTAAATTGGATTAAATGGTGCATTTCTACTTGGCAATTTCTCATTGTCTTCGAGTGGTGGTGAATGGTTCTCTCACCGGTTTCTTCCAGAGTTCAGGGGTTTGAGCATTGTATGGGACCCCCTTTCCCGTACTTTTTTACGACGGCATATACATTGAGTTGACTCCTTAATAACGTTGTTGAGGGTGGCTTTCTTTCGGGGTGTAGCTTAGGAGGTAGAAATGGGGAGGGGATGGTGATCTCTCATTTGTTATATGCAAACCATATTCTCTTGTTTTGTCAAGCATATCAGGATCACATGATGTACTTAAGTTACCGCTAATGTGGCTCAAGCCATTTTAATTACGAATTAGGGAGGTAGAAATGGGGAGGGGATGGACTTCATTTGTTGTATGCAAACGATACTTTGTTTTGTTAGGCGTGATCAAGATCGATGATGCACTTGGTTGGTCGGCTATGGTTTGAATCCATTTCGGATTACATTAACTTGAACAAAAGTGAAATTATTCCTAAGAACATTAAAAATGTGGAGGTTCCGCTTCGAATCGGGTGCAATGTAGGTTCTCCCCTCCTCTGCTTGGGACCACCGGGGCTCCCCGGCAACCCGCGTTGTGATGGGATTGAGGAGGGGTTTAGAAAGAAACTAGCATTATGGAAGAGGCAGTATATCTCCAAAGTTCGGAGGATCATGCTTATCAGAAGCATTTTATCTTGCTTACCTGTCTACTTTATGTCCCTTTTTCGTTTGCCCGCATAAGTAAGATCGAATGAACAAACACGTAGAGACTTTTTTTTGGGGCAGAGGGAACTGGATAAAGCCTCACCTTGTCAAGGCCGAATGTGCTTGCCTGGGGGCCAAAGGATGGGGGCTTGAGGTCAGGAGTTTCTAAGATGAATCGAGCCTTTATAAATGGATATGGCATTTGCTAATGAAAGGGGACTCTAGAGAAATGTCATTTGTTGAAGTTTGGGGAGGAAAGAGGGGGTTGGTGTTCTTATGTCACTAAGGGTGCTGGGACAAGAATCTAGAAGGATCGGTAAATGAACGGGGATACGCCTTCCCAATCACGTCTCTACGGGGAATGGTCAACATTATGTTTTCAAGGATGTCTGTGTAGGGAGTGAGGCCTTTTGCAATTCTTTCCTCCCTTTTCACTTTGGAAACTAACAAAGAGGCCTTAGTAGAAAATATGGAGTTCTCAAGCGAGGAGGCGGTGGGACTCGCTATTGGGACCTTCAATTATCGGGAAGCCAGAGGAGGTCTAATGCCCTTCAATCTATCCAGACAAGCAAGTGTTACAGCTGGCACGAGGCTTATTTAAAGGAAAGAGATGGGCGTTTCTATGAAGCTTTACAAGGTTTTGGATCAACTGCATAAATGTTGTTTTCCCCATCGCATTTATTTGAATTCTTAGGTTCCACTAAGGCGGGTTTTTTCGTCGTAAGGCTTCCTTCTTGTAAAAGTGTTAACTTAAATCCAATTAAAAGAACAGGAAGAACTTAGCCAATAGATGGTTCCTTTGTAGCGAGGAAGAAACAAAGAACCATTTTCAATCTTATCGTCAAAGCTAGGTTGCTTTGGGATCTTCTCTTTTTCATTGTAGGCGTTAATTGGGTATTCCCTTCATTAGTTAGAGAGACCCTCCTCTCTTGGTGTGGCTCTTTTGTTGGGAAGAAATGTAAAAAAGCGTTGATGGTAGCCCCTCTTACTATATTTTAGACTATTTGGTGCTATAAAGGAACAGCATCGTGTTTGACAACATGGAGTTCTCGGCTCAAAGGATGAAATCCTCTTTCCTTAGCAATTTTTGGTCTTGGACAAATTTGTACATGGTTGATGTGCTTAGAACCTTGATAGATTTTCGACTCATTACTGCATTTATGGCTTCACAGATAAGCAGCTACAATGGTTTTGTTTTGCTAACTTTTTCTTTTTGTCTCCTTTGATGGGACCTCTTTGTATAACCCCCGTGATACCGCGGACTATCCTCGGGTTCTTTTTTATGAATATACTTTCGTTTACTCATCAAAAAATAGTAAATAAAATATGTTCTAAGGCCAAGATATCACAACTAATGTTTTCGTGAATCGACTCAAGCATCAGATCAAAAAATGATCATTCACAATTCATCGCGCGGTCGAATAATGGTATATCGATGACTCAATAAATACATAATTCATTTTACTAAAATTAAAATTATTTTTAAATATATAGCTAAAAATTAATAACATTTATAAGATTATTTATTGATTTTTATATTAATATTTAAAAGTTTTCAAATAAAATATGAATTATTTAAATGAAATATATTAAAATGATTGAAAACATTAAGTTGAATATAATCAGGGTGGTGTATATATATATATATATATATATATATAAGATAAAGATATTACAATATGTATTTTGTTCAGAATAGTCGTCCCAAATGAAGTCTAGTCCATGGTCGGATGATCGTACGCAAGCTTGCGGACTCGGGAAGTTCAAACTCTGCGCTGTAGCTACAAATTTGTTTTTCATTTTGTTACAGCATATATCTAGTTTGTTTGTAAATAGTCGTCCCAATGAAGTCTGGTCCGCTGTCGACGATCAATCCCAAGCTTGGTGGACTGAGTTCAAACCTCACAATCAGCAACAAATTTGTTTTTTCATTTTGTTATAAGATGGCATCTGGGCTATATATGTAGCCAGAACTCATTGGCAAACTCTGCCTTATAAGAGTCATAATCTATTAAACGCGACTGGGCTTTCGATATATATATATACAATGAATCAATAAAATAAATACAAGGAATTCATTCCTCCAGTTCTTTTGTCTTGCACTCTACATGTTATCAAAGCCTAGGGTTTGAATTTGCCAAAAAAAACAAATTTCATGAAGGGAATTTCGAAGAAACTCCGGGGTCTGAAGGCGTGTTTTTAAACATGTAATGGGAGAGGTGACACGACACTGCCCATGTGAGGTGCACAACCCTCCGACGCACTTCTAGCCACCAAGTCTAGTGGCCTGAAAAGTGGCAATGGACTCTACATACACAACCGGCAGAACAAATTTATTTCCTATGCGCTGGCAGCCTGAGGGCGCTGGGCGAGCATCCGATGACACGCCTCCTCCTTCAACATCGCCAGCCTCCGACAATCCTCCCCAGCCACTTGCATCCCTGTCCGATGCCTGCAACAGTGTTTTTCAAAACATTTTGTGTCCGATAGCCAATGTTTTCCTAAGGTTCCTTCCTACTTTCCTTGATTCCTTCGAGACACAATAATATTGAGAGGTGATTTGTGGTTTTTAGGACCTAAATACATTCAGGTGTGGTGTTTTTCGTGGAAATGTGCTCCTTTTCCTAACTAGAAACCCTCGGGAGGAGTTGTGTGTCATTATTTCCATAATTCAGATATGTACGATAAATATCAGAGGAAGGCGAATAAAAACGAAGATTTCAATATGTTCATCATATAAGAAATCACTTCCACCAGAGATCTACTTGACAAGACACCTGCCGCAGCCGCGAAACCAACACATGTTTTATTTCCTCTTCCTCCACATGGATCATTGACTCTAGAGCTTCACCACCACATGACGTATCACTCCAAATGCTATTTACTACTACATTTCGCCACACTCTTTACTTACTATTACCTCGCAGACGGGTCAACATCTTGCGTCCCAGTCAAGGATAATTCATCCGACTCTCTAATCACTTTAACTCGTTCCGAGTTTACCTACAATTCTCTTTTAATTTAATTTCTATGAGAACCTGGGCCAGCACACCAATCAGATCTCATTCTTTCCTCGACTGCTTGATTTAGGATCTTCGACAAACGTGATTATTGGTCAAGGACGTGAGCCTTAGGTCTTTACATCCTCGAAAACAGTATACACAGTCCTGCTTTGTTCTGGGGTTGTAACTCCATTCGAATTACATTGTCGCCTAGGTCATCCTTCTCTCCCTTTGTTGAAGAAGTTATATCCTCATTGAACTGTGAGTCGTGTCAATATGCTAAGCTTCATTGAGTGCATTTGAGTCCTGTAGAGTCACAAACCAAATTTCCGGGCTCTATTTTGGAGTTAGTTCATTTTGATGTTCGGGGTCCTCATTCAGCTATTCTCAACTGTGCTTTAAATATTTCGCTACTCATGACGATTTCTCCCATGTCACTGCTTTATCTAACGGTCGCTCCGGTGCTTTTTCTCATTTTAATGCCTGCGGCTGAAATTCAAACACAATTTCATGTCTTTGCGCAAAACATTGAGAAGTGATAATGCTAAGGAATATTTGTTGAACCTTTCACCCTTCATGCTACAATACTTATCTCCATTAGACTAAGCATAAGTTGGATATTAATCTCTCTAACGGGTAGCCGAGAGAATAAACACTGACTACCCGCCCTTTTGTTCTAAATGAATGTCCCTAAACATTTTTGGGTTGATGTAGTCTCCACAGCTTGTTTTTTTCTTAACAGGATGCCCTCATCGGTTCTTAATTGGACTGCTCCTTACCACCGGTTGTTTTCAAATAATCTGTTGTTCCCTATTGATCTCAAGGTATTTGGATGCACATGCTTTGTTTGGGATGTCCATCCTCAAGTCTCTAAACTTGATCCAAAGTCCTTAAAGTGTATCTTTATGTGATATTCTCGTGTTCAAAAAGGGTATAGGTGTTATTGTCCCACTTCGAGACACATTTCAGGTTCATCGATGTTGCATTCTTGGGAGACTACCCCCATTTTCCCCTTTCGTCTATTGTTACAAGCTCGATGATAAGAAGACTCGCTTGGTTTATACTCGCTCACCCATTATCCTTCCGAACCCGCTTCCTATCCCCGGCTGTGAAAAACCCCATCACTCAAGTCTACACTTGGCGCCAACACCCCCTAGTCTCCGACCCTCTACCAACTGCTTTGACATCAGATCTAGTTCTCAGTGATAATCTTCCTATTGCTCTTCATAAAGGTAAACGTCATTGTGTTCACTCAATTCCCTCTTATCTCATCCTTGGATTCTATCTCTCTTTCATTTTGTTCTTCCAACCGTTTGTCATCACATTCATGTTCTTCTTATCAGATCCCTGATTCTATCTCTTCGAAAACCGTCCGCGGCGCTTATCTCATCTCGATTCTATCTCTTCATTTTTGTTCTTATAAATCGCTTGCCATCATGCATTCATATTCTTTTATTGCATCCTCGATTCTATCTCTTTCTTTCTCTGCTCTCTTTCGAAAACTCGTCCGCGGCGCTTTATCTCATCCCGGCAGATACTCACTATATGGGAAGAAATGCGCTAGATTTATTACCAGATTGAATTTCGTATAGTTACTCTGGGTTTAAGAAAGCCATTAGCTATCGCTGGATGTTTGCAGTTAAAGTTAATCCTGATGGTTTAGTTGCTTGATTGAAAGCAAGACTTGTGGCTAAGGGGTACACGCAGACCTATGACGTGAACTATTCTAACACTTTTTCCCATGTTGCTAAGATGACATATGTTCGGCTTTTTATTTCCCTACGCTACTTTCTATCATCGACTTCCACCACTGATGACAAGAATCGCCTTTTCTTCCGCCATGATTCGCAAGAGGCGATATGAAGAACCTCTGTATGGTTTGTTTGTCGCAAGGGATGGGAAGGCTCAGGGTCTTCAAAAGTCTTGTGATAAGCTAAACATGGGCCAGGCGTGGTTTGATAAATTCAAACAAACTGGTCGAGGAATTTTAATATGTAAGAAAGTAAATCTAACTAATTGCCTTCTATGCGAACTCAGCTCAAGATTGGCCTGGCTTAGAGGTGATACGTAGACGAGACATATCACTCTTTACCCTTTCTTCATAACCAATTTCATACAAAGAACTTAGGAATGCCAAGATACCTCTTGGCATCAAGTTATGCTAAGCAAACGCGGGAATCTTCTTATCTCAAAGGAAATACGTTTTCGACCATCACCGAGATCGGAAGCTGGGGCAGATAACCACGTTAGCTTCCCTATATCCGTACACCTTTACAGCAAGCGCAAACATTCGGCGATCCCAAAAATAGATGTAAGACCAGCTGGGTTAAATTACCTTACTTCAGAATCTGGCCTTGATATTGTTCATTCAATAATGTTGTAAGTCAAGATATTTCTTCTTCAATCTACACAACTATTGGGCAATCATTAATATATTCTATGTTATTTAAAGAAGCCCTGACGCAGATTTTATACAATAATTGCGTAAGATAAAGAGAATTGGAAAAGTGTTTTTCGACGCAGATTGTACAGGGATCTACAAGACAAGAGCATCCACTGGCGCACTATACGTCTATTGAGGAATCAGTCCATAAGAAAGCAGTTAAACAGAGCCAAGATTCGATCTAATGCAGAGCTAGGAATATGTGAGCAATGACAAAGATGTGTGTGAGATCATGTGGCTCCCATCAACTCTCGATGGAAGCTCTGTGATTAAGACACCAAATCCCAAAGAAAATCACGATGAAACCAATCTCGCCTTCATATCGATGACCAGATTATTCCATGAACGAAATAAGCATATTGAGATAGACTGTCATTTCGTTCGTGAGAAAATTCAACTCGGCTTGATTTCTACAGGATATGAGAAAACTGAAGAACAATTGGGTGATATCTTCACAAAGGCCCTATTGGGACCGAAGCATTATCTACACAAGTTTATTACGATAATATCTAGCGCTCCAACTGGCGAAAGTAAGCCAGAAGTATATATCTAGTCTACATACAGTCAGAACCTACAGGAACTCGCTCATAGAAACAGAATCTATTGCAAGGTTGTAAAACTTATCTTATGTTTCAGAATCTTATTAGAATGTTAGATTGGCTTTTATATATATATATATATATATATATATATATATATATATTCACACTGATCAATGAAGAATACAAGAATTTATTCCGCCAATTCTTTTTTGTTTCCTGTATTCTACACATTTAATGGTCCCACGTTGAGATTTAAAGAAGTGTAGTGGGCTATATAAGGCATTTTATTTAGTGAGATATACTAATGCGGCGAAATGGCTAAGTATAAGATCGCCACATGTTCCATCCTTGATTTTATTTTTTTTTATGAGTAAAAGCAAGAATTTTATACTATAATGTAAATACAGACTTTACTTATAGGTTATGAACCACTGGGGAATGTTAGATTGACCTACTAATTGTATATATCCAACTAATGTATTTATGCTTACTAACATCGATGAAAAAATACAAGGAATTTATTCCTCCAATCTTTCCTCTCTTTTGCTTTCTACATGGTATTAGAGACTAGAACCTGATTCGAGGAAATTAGGAAGGAATTACACGGTTAAGAAAGAGTGGCAATGGGGTGGTCTCTCTCGAAACACCCATCTGGGGAGGTGTAGCTGGGTGACACTCGCCCTCGAGGAGGACTGCCTACCATCGGGAAGGCGCGTAGCGCCATCAAGCTCTAAGTGGCGGGTCTAGTGCGCGCCGCCGGTAGAGCTACACTGCGAGATTTGCACATTTGGCCTAATCCCCACCTGGCCGGCGCATGGAGCGCCGTGGGACCCGACGACGACAAGCTTCTGCTCGCAGTAGGCCGACAGCCCCTCCCAACTACTCCGCTCCTCATTGTTCCTGAATAAAGGTCTTTGACCATTTTCATGTCCGACAACCCCGTTTTCCTCGAAGCTTTGGCATTCTTTTTAGGTGCCTCTTCGACATCCAAGAGCTGCCTCCAGTTCATGAGAAGATCGAGATATATTGTGATAGATTGTATTTTTTAGGTATTTCTATCTCAATCAGAAAGACAGATAGCTTGCCGTAGATGGGTTACGCCCGAAATTCCAAAAAAAAAAAAAATTGCCTCTTTTAGGGAAAATTCAAACTCTATGCTCATACCATATAATCATAACTAATGAATGAAAAATCGTGGTTTTCAGCCATCACAATAACCTATTTATATAAAGATAATCCCTAAATCAAATAGGAAACGACTAATAAGTTTCCTAACTCTACATGAATAAATGTCACATTCTCTCCCAACTAGTTTCTCAATTTCAATGTTATAACAGTAAACCATACAGCCTCTACGGGCTCTAAGCGCACAATCTTACTAGAAGGCGAAATATTTCAAGAATCCAAGAGATATAGAAGACTAAGTAGGGAGTTCGAATTATCCATAATAATCATTCCCGATATTGCCCACTCTGTTAGTCATTGCAATATAGAATAGATTCTATTGTTATTTAAATGAAAGGTTGGGGATATGTGATGCTCTACATAAGCTGCAAGAATCATGGCATAATGGACTGAGCGTTTCACATACGACAAGAGCCAAAGGAAGATAGAAGATCCATTTCAAGTTATCAGGTCTTTGTTGGTGGGAACCTAGTATCATGGTGCAAGGCAAGGGGTTGTTTCTCGTTCAAGTGCGTAGTCAAAGATAGAGCAAACGACACAACCTGGTGTGAGATCACGGGCTTTAATTAAATCTCTGACGAAGCTCAAGATATTAAGACACTAGTCGTCCCAAGAAAACCCTGTGTGACAATCAAAGTTACCTTTCATATTATGTTTCTGAATGTCAGATTCCACGAACAAACTAAGCATATTGAGATAGATTGTCATTTTGTTCATGAGAAAATACAATCCTTACCATTTCCTACAGATACGCAAGACCTTATAACAGCCTACGATATTTCAAACGCCGCAAGTGGGACCTAAGCTGGTTATCTATGCAACAAGAGGTGATGATTAACATCTATGCTCCAACTTGAAGGAGCGCATAGAATGTAAACATATACTTACAGGTTATGAAAAACCAATTTAGATTGTTAGATCGACTTACCAATTGTATATATCTACTTCAGACAGCACTTACCAACATCAAATGAAAAAACAAGGAAATTATTCCCCTCCATTCTTTCCTCTCTTTGCTTCTACAATATTAAACCATCAAAAGAACCCCAAGCAGCCCAAAGTATACAAGATATAAGGAAGGGACCCAAAGGGAAACAAAACGCAGAGGGAGGAAAACCTACCTACCCGCCTATAATTCTTCACCAATCATTTACAACCCAACCAAGTCGTAATGTAAAACCAAAGATTCAGCCTATCAACAATATATAGATTTGTCCAAGACCAAAGATTATACAGAAAAACATATTTCATCCTTTAAATTTTTCCAAAACCAATGAGCACAAACCGCAAAAAAGCAAATGGTTCATCTAGTTCGTTGACTTGACTGTCAGTTCAAGCAATTTAGAGACGAGATTCATCGGGGGCTGGGGCTCATAAAGATGAACTAAGTCGAAAGCCAATCGTCATCAGCTTGAACCTATCCATCTGCCATCCATTTTTGACAAACATTGATCATGTCGAGTATCAGAAGATATTTTGTGGATATTCCATCGAATATCTCAGGGATTATTCATTCCAGATTTCTTTCCTTTCTTATATTTTATTCTTTTCCTTTCGATTTATCTTGTTTCCTTTTATTGTATAAAATATTATTAGGACATGTATCATATTCATTCATTCAATGAAAGAAGTAGAATCTTTTCTTAAGATACATGTCCTATGTATTTATACATGAAAGAAAACATTATAAAGGAAACAAAATAAAAAGGAAAAGAATAATAAAGAATAGGGAACTATGTTTCGTGAATGAAGATTTAATATATTATGAAAATTACACAATGATGAAACAAACCAACGTGAATGGCGCATCCAAATTATTAAAACATGCTACAGATAATGATAATGAATACTCTCAACCCAAAATACCCCTTCACAATTCCACATGCTCCTCCTCCCTATCCTAACCACACCACCCCATCGAACCCCATCGGAGTTGCACCACTAATGTAACACCTTAAATTATTAATGAATAATCTCAAATCACTAACGAACACCCTTAAAGCAATATCAGAACACTTCAGACACGTAACGACCCCAAAGCATTAATGTAGCACTCTTAAAACACAAATGTCAGCTTTTCCTCACCCTCCTCCTCTCTCCTCGCTCTCTCACCTCAACCACACCTCGCCCATCGAACCCCCATTGTCCACACCAATGCAACACCCTTGCATTACCGCAGAAGATTCTCAAAATCACTAATTTAACACTCGCACCAACGCGATTAATCTTTAAAATTATTATAAATAAATATATTTATAATAAAATTTATTACAAATATCTAAATTTATTTAAAAATTAAGAAATAAATGAATTTTTCATTTAGTAGATTTAAAAATTACAATAAAATTTTAAATTAACGAATTATTTATTATAGTTAAACATAATGATACTTTATTTTTTTAAAGATAAAGGAGTTACATTAATGCTTATGATGATATAAATGCTGTTATGTTACATTAATATAGGTGTTACATTAGTGTTTCAGGTCACATTAATGAAGTTGGAGTGGGCGTTACACAATAACAGAATCTAAAGCGCTCTCACAAAAGCAGGATGCCGCTGGGATAGGAGAGAGGAGAGAGGAGATAATGTCCACGCCAAATAGATTTTTGATTCAAATGTAATGTCACTGTTCCACCACATGTTTTGATAATTTAATTGTCTTTATTCCACATTTGGCTTGTTTCACATAGTTAGTATTTATTTTCATAATATTACCCTTTTCATTCCACCAAACACATTCCCTAAGAATAACTACATAATATTATGAATAATGAATACCCCCTCAAACTGGGGAACATATAAGTCATATGCACCAAGCTTGTTACAGATGTACTTAATCCTATTCGATGGGTGGATTTAGGGTCACCCGAAGTCACCACGCCTATCGGCACTGAATTCGACATCATCAAACCTTTCTTTGGCGCTGCTCCAAGAATCTTGAGCTGATGCAATCAGAAAGGAGACACCTACTTACTCAGATAGGTCACGTAAATTGACTACACGACAAGCCCTTAACGAAGCTCACGACAGAATAAGACACTTCCATTGTCATAATGGGTTATTGGAATCGACTTCATACGGCTAAACTCTAACAAGTTTCCATGAGATCTCGAATGGGACACGATCATCGATGAGTACTAGAAATGAGACACTAGCCATCGATGAGTACTGAATGAGACACAGCTTGTCAAGTAGGTTGGCAGAATTGACTACACAACTAAACCCTGAACTTAATTTCCCTAATCTTTACGGCTTTGATACCATGTAAAGAGAGAAGGAATTCTCAGATTTCATCTAATTAGAATACATGTCTATACATATTTATATGTAAAATAAGAGAATAAAAAGGAACAACATAAGAATAAAATAAAAATAAAAAGGAAAAGAATAACTAAAGAATAATATGCACACTTAACATATCACAACTACTCATTTTGACGATAGGAAAGTCAAGGAAAACTACTACAATTGGAAATCATTTGTATCCAAAGAGATTAACTCAAAAACTATATGTGAAGCACATTTTATATGAATCAGCATAGTACCAAGTAAACTTAAAGAATAATATGATAACCTTGGCAAAGTCCAAGACCCATTGTTCAGAGTAATTGAATTACTTCCTAATGACATCTACATTGAATGCCAGCACGTTGACTGTGATTCCCAAAATATGGAACCTTTGTAAAAAGGAGGTAGACCAAATTTACTGGGATATATGATCTATGGTCTAACATTCTTATCAAGCCATTTGTTCCAGATTGTCATCTCTAATGTAAAATGCAGCTCCATTTGCTGATGTACCTTTTATGATGAAATCCATGATATCCAGAAATAACAATTGCATATCAACATCAAGGGAAGCAATCAGCCAAAGCAAGGAGACTGTTCTAGCAAAAAAAAAAGTGAAATAGTTAATTGCACAGATCTAGAAAATTGACTAGTACAGAATGGATGTACCAGCAAGGACTTGTAAATTGGGATTAACTTTGCTGAGTAAAACTGAGAAAATAAGTGGTTACTAAATAGGGTTCTAACAATAGATATAAGATTAAAAAAAATTTCAGGTCTAGTATCACTGGTGATCTAAAACTAAAATGAGGAAAATGGTGACCAAATTCAAAATTTTAACCATGAACAAATTTCTTATGTAACATATTAGTACAATTCCATCAAGATCAGCAAATTATCATTATGGAAAACGAAAGAAGTGGAAAACAAAGAAAGAGAAAATAAAAAAGCAACATCCTACATAATGTTTATATGGTTTTATCAAACTGAGAATGGCCCATGAGACACACTCAACTCAATTGTGTTTTTGAAAGAGACCAGAAAAATAATACAGTATCATTATAGAGGGTAACCATTCATATAAAGTCTCAAGACCATTTGTGTATAACCATTCATATAGAGGGTAACTTAGACATAGTGTTCGGCTTGAAACCAAAGTACGCTTTAAACGATCTAAGATAATTAAAATAACTCATATACTTATGGTTTTAGGAACTTCTTTTTCATATAATATGGGATATTACAATCACTCTCTCATGCAAACACAACGCCCTTGTTATATCTTTACAAGATTATAGAGCTAAATAGACAAAACACTCCTTACATGACCGAACAAATAGAGTTCCACACTCAGGTTAAGATTGGCTTTAATACCATTTATAGTGGTTCTGCTTCCCAAGCATAGATCTTATCTACTTTAGGCCTTAATGGGCCCTCACAACTTTAAAACATGTCCAATTAATCGAGAAAACTAAAGATATTCAATGTAGTTAACTTTTCCATTATCATGATATCCACATCAATTAAGGGAAAAGGTCTTTATATATGTATAAGATCTTTCAACCCGCGCAAACACATTTTAAAGTTTTCTACGGCGCTCACTGCACTCCAAAGTGCATAACATCTTACTGGGAGAGCAGACATTGTAACGTTGTCAAAACTAATCCCTAACCCTTAGCATAGATATTTTCTGTGTGACCTTGATGTCCATCTATTTGATCCTCATAATCCTACAATCTGGCTTCAATAGAGATTAATCAAATTCCTTTGCAAATCATTAGAAATAGCATAATCTATGTCCATATCTAAAACTATGTTTATCCTTAAGGCCTAGCCTGAAGTGATCAAGTGGCTGGGATGGGGATGTAAGAGGTCCTAGGTTCAAATCCTAATGTGGAAAAATTACTCAAATCACAAAAAATAATATATATATATATATATATATATATATTGATCATCAAAGAGCAAGATATCAAAAAATTACCTATCAAAATATAAATAAATAAAATATATATAAATTTTGAAGAACTTTTCTTCCACATCTTTATTATGCAACCCAACAATCATCAGAATTCACCTTAAAGAGCACAATAAATATCCAAAGAAGAAACATATATCCATGTTTACGATGTTATAAATGAGGGGTAAGAAATTGTTTGAGATTAGTTCACCGTTGAGGCCAAATCGTTTGAGATTGAGATAGAAGAGAAGGGTAAGAAATTGAAAGGATGCATCCGGGAGGTGCAAGGAGTTACGCCGTGTGGGTCAAGTTCTAGATATGCACCTACTTACATATGCTCCTAGGTTTGAAGATTGCGAAAATATTGGTTCTAACCAAGACCTGCTTACAAACTGAGGAGGTTGGAAGAAAGCACAAACTAGAGAAGGCCGAACATCGCAGGATTCTTTCATCCGATGCACGTTAGGGACTTAGGGAGCAAATGGTTCTCATTTATTTCCAAAGGCAAAAGACTTTTGGAAGGGTTTGCGTCGAGAAAAAAACCTGTAATGCTGGGAGGGTCTCATGAGGGACCGGAAAAAATCGTAAAAGGTACCATCGACCATTTTAAAGAAGATAAGTTTCTAAAACAAAATCCTTTGCTAGTAGGGAACAAAGATGGAGCTCCTAATGATGGTCAGGTGAGATCAAATAAAGAACGGCAAAGAGGTTAAGGAAATTACCTTGTTGCTCGTGGGCTGGGCGGGTGAGGAACTCGCGATAAGCGAATTTAAAGACCATTAAGAGACGAGTACGGTCTTCTCGCAGTTATAGGCACCTTAAATGTCAGGAAATGGGAAAAGAAGCCGGGAAGGATTCGTGGCTGGTAATAAAAAGATTAAGGGGTTTCTATCTTCTAAAGAAGACTAAAGAAGATGGATGTATCATGAGAAATATTATGATATGGGCTTCGTAAGACCTATAGGGTCACACGACATCTATGAGCCGCTCATCCAAGAAGAATCTGATCATTGTAGTGGGTTCCTAGCCATGATGAAGACACAAAGATTTTGTCCGATCTCCAATGAGCTAGAATCTGAGCGAAATGGAGGGAAAACTTTGCCTCAATACATGGAAGTGTTTGAAGGACAAAGCAGATACGAAATCCAGCTTTTGTGGGAAATACAGCCTTTCGTTAGATCTGCAAGTACCTTAAGAGAGTCAAAAGCAAGAAACAAGATCAGTGAGTTACAGTTAAGAAAGAGGAGCACACGCGAGAGACAAGGTGGAGATCCGTTGGTGCAGCAATTAGGAGAAGACTGACGGGACAAAGGATGTCCCATCACGTAGAGAAGTCTAAGCGATTGCTTAGCCCAGGCAACTGGACGAGGAGGACCTCAGATTTTAATTTAATTTTTGTGGGGTGGGCCAAGATCCAGCCTTGTCCAAAGGGAACTGTGGTTAGGTCATCCTATGGGTTCACACACCCACATCAGTCTGCAACCAAGCCCTCGCCAGGCAATTACCTGAATTAAGTCAACCCACTAAAGGGCCTTTGAGAGCGATCGGCCTACTAAAGCCTGTAGGTGGAACAGAATCACACCCTGTCAAAATCCCAAATTCTTTATTCTTAGGGAATTCACAAGCAACATAAGAGTAAAGCAAGGGAAGAGACACAGAGGATCGAGATGATCTCAAGAAATGTACACTGTGTATGTGGAAATCCTTACTAAGCAAATTTCCTCTTTTCTCTGCTACTACCGATTTCAAGGGCTCTGTGCCCTGGGTTCTCTAGATACTACTAACTTGGAAACCATCATGATGGTGGTATTTATGGGAGGAATAAATGGAAATTTCAGAGCAATGGTTTAAGCAAAAAGGAGGGACACGAGGAAGCTAGACACAGATGCAGGAGGTCCAAACCTAGCCTTTGGAGGCTTGTACGAGAACCTGGAAGATAGTCGTCAGTTAAATTTAGTGAATTTTTGGGTTTTTCTACGATGGGCTTCTAGAAGGAGATCCCTGGATTGATAGAGAAAACAGGCAATGCAACACAAACACAAGAAGGTCAGATACATCTGATGTGAGCTGGAACCAAAGAAAGCTCCATAATTATAATGGAGGGATAAATCTAAAGAAGGAGTGTAGATGTGCAATCCCTACTAAAGTTAAAAACAAGGTAAAACTTTCTAGAATGTTAGAGGTGTGAATGACCTTGGAAAAAAAAGGAAGGTCAGCAGTGAATTTTATTAGGTCTTAAAGGGCTGATCGGTTTGTCTTCAAGAAATCCAAGATCCAGATGAATAAAGCTTTGGTTCAAGATTGCGCGGTAGGTTGACCTGGAAATCTTTGGATGAGTGGATCAGAAAGTCTCTCGCCTTAGATACAAAGAAGATTATCTCCGTGGAGCCGAACATGGTAGCTTTTCTTTTTCCCTCGTTTGTCTGCAATGCTGAGCATGATTTTCGTGGATGTTCAAGTGGGAGGCATACCAGAGAGAGGAGTTTTAAAGAATCCTTTGAAGAGCTAGGTTCGATCAAGGGATCAGAAATGGCCCCTGTGCTTAGGAGGGGAATTCAACTGATCCTCCTAATGAGAGATCCAAAGGTAGTGTGATCTCCTAGCCATGAGAAGGTTTTCAAATTCTAAATATGTTAGGTCTTCAAGATTTAGCCACAGATGTGGGGACCTTATAATTGAGGGGTGGTCGGGAACAAAGAGAACCATGTCCCTAAAATAGCTACGGGCAAAGTAAGTTCAAATAGGTATAGATTTTTGGTTCGTTTGATCGAAAGTAAGTTCGTATACATGAGATGATTGCCTAGGGTTTATTTCAAATTATTCACCATACTCATGATAATATGATTTAGATACAGTCATCATCTAAATGAACCAATGGTTAAAGAGGGTCAAAGAAACTTTGAAAGGTTAAAAGAAGTCTAGCTTTTCATGGATCCATTTTTATTTGCAAACAAACTAAAGGCTTTGAAAGGCATCCTAAAAGCCTGGAACAAAGAGGTTTTTAGCAGAGTTGAGTCCAAAAAGCTAGAGGCTTTAAGGAGAGGTTCACTGGATAACTCTCGAGAATAGAAAGGGAATTCTGGCCAAGAGAAGTACGAGGAAAGAACCATACAAGATGATTTTAAGATTGGCTCAGAGGAGATTTCGAGACAAATCCAGAAAAACCTGGCTGAAAGAAGGGGACAAAAACACCAGGTTCTTTCACAGGATGGCAAATGCCCACAGGAGAAGAAATTTTCTCCAAAATCTGAGTATTAATGGAAGAAGGTTAGATAAGGAGGTTGAGATTAAGGAAGGTCCGGTGAATGAGTTTAACCTCGTCTCACCCATACCGTCGCCCCCTCCCCTCCCCGGGCTTCCTTTTTAAAGGATTGGCCCGAGAATGCTTCTCAAGTCGAGGCAGCTGAGAGAAAGAAATTTAGGCGTAATTTCAAAGCTTAATGGGGACAAGGCTCGGCCCATGGCTCCATGCAGCTTTCTCGTCTTTCTAGGGATTTTACAAGGATGAGGTGTTAAGTTTCCTTCAAGAGTTCCATGATCAAAGTGCATTTTTCAAAGTTTAAATGCCATCTTCCGGTCTTAATTCCCAAGAAACTTAATGTTGAAGACTCTATGACCTAAGACCTATCAACGTAGTGGGAGGTTTGTACAAGATTCTGACAAAAGTGTTAGCAAACAGGATAAAGAGGGTCATGGGTAAGATCAACTCCCAATCTCAATCTGCTTTTGCTGAAGGAAGACAAATCCTAGATGTGGTTCTTATTGCCAATGAAGTTGTGGACTCAATTTTGAGAAGAAGAGAGAGTGGTCTGATCTGCAAATTGGATATTGAAAAAGCCTACGATGACATCAATTGGGAGTTTGTATTTCAGGTTATGGATAGGATGGGCTTTGGAAATCAATGGCTGAGTTGGATAAAGTGGTGCGTCTCCACAGCCTCTTTTTCAGTCCTTTTCAATGGCTCTCCTACTAGCTTCTTTCAGAGTTCGAGAGGCTTGAGACAAGGAGATCTTATTTCCCCCTTACCTTTCTGGGCGATTGGCATGGAAGCACCTAATATGTTGGTACAATGTAGCTAAGAAGGAAATTTACTCTCTCGTAGCCTGCTCGCAATTCAAGGAGGGAGGAGGGAGGTCATTTCTCATTTATTTTACGCAGATGACACCCCTTCATTCACAACCCATTAAAGATCAACAAAATTCTATGAGCTGGACTCCCAATGTGGTCTGGGCCATGCTCAGGCTAAGAATTAACTTAAGCAAGAGTGGATCATTCCTGTGAGGCTGGCCAATGTGGATGAGTTAGCCTTTGGAGCTCCTACCATGGGGTCGGGTCTCTCCACCGTATCTGTGTCTCCCTCTAGGAGCTACACACAAGGTTTCAAGGGTTCGACCACAAGAAAGGTTTTGGAAAAGGTTGGCCTCATGAAGATGCAGATATATCTAAGGGTGAAGGATTAATTTATCTGTAGATTATTTGTCTAGCCTTCCAATTTATTACTTATCCCTTCCGTATGTCACAAAGGTTTGCAATAGATCGAGAGAATTCAAAGACGCTTCAGAAGGCAATGAGAAGAAGCCTCATCTTTTTAAATGGGCCATAGTTCAGAGACAGAGAAGAAAAAAAGTAGATTAGGTCTCCAGGAAACTTCTCCGGCTAAATAAGGGTCTTTATGCAAATGGAGTCGGAGGTTTGCAAACGAGAGGAATGTTCTCCGGAGAAAGGTTATGAGTAGCAAATTTGGAGAGACTGGCTGGGGTGCAATCTCGTGGACATCGTGGGTGGCTTCTGTGTTCTGGGTTATGAAAGGAAATCAAAAGAATTACCTCTCTTCCTCCAAAATTCTGCCTTCTCCTTAGGCGAAGAAGAGGATTAGTTTTTGAAAGATATTTGGTGCGTGAGGAGGTGTTGTGCTATTTGTTCCTCTATGTTTATCCCGGGGTCAGGCAAAAGATGCTATGGTGGCAAATCAGTGGAACTGCTTTGTGGAAGAAGGGGGCTAGTCTCCAACCTTCTAAGGTCCTTAATGATTCGAGGACGGAGGAGGTGGAATATTCATCTCTCTCTAGCCAAAGGAAAAATCAAACCAGATTTAGGGACAAACTTCTCTACTAAAGGGATCCAAGACCAGAAAGCCCTCGCCAGACCAAGTATAGAGGCCTTAGACTCGCCGAGATTGATTTTCCTTTCCGCCTCGCCTTTGGAACTTTCAGGGTCCCCTCTCCAAATTAGCTTTTTCGCTTGGAAAGCTTCCTATAAAAGCCCATCACTTGATCAACTTAAACGCCGCGAAGATTCTCATGAACAAATGTTGCCTGGCGGTTATATATGTATATATTACCACCATCCGTTAATTCATCGCAAGGATAACTGTGATGCTTTGGACCTTACGATAGTTGGGACTAGTCAGTCTTTTCAAGACTCTATTATTCATACCCTTTAGTTTGGCAAAGAGCACTGCGGGTAAAAAAAGAAAAATCAGATGTTCAGCTTCCTTATGCCTTTTTCAGAATTTTGGCTGGAGAGAGTTAAATAGTGTTGTTTGATAACGGCTCACCATTACAAAATTAAATCTAACTTAAGCAATTTTAGGAATTGGGCAAATCCATATAATGTTGTTAACACCTAATTTTTCAGGATTTTTCGCTTAGTCGCTGTGTAGGCAGAGCTGCCACTCTTTGTCGGGGTTGGTAGGTTTTTCGCAGTTCCATCCTGCCCCTCTTGCTCACTTCCTCGTACTTTTTAGAACTCCTCGCTTCTTTTGATCGATATACTATTTTTTTATCGATCAAAAAAAATAAATAAGAAATTCACCCTTTTTTATTATTTTCCTACAATTAATACTTTCATTTTTACTTTTTTTCCAAAGAGCTTCATTTATATAGGGACTCATCCATAGCATAATAAAGTACCATTTTTTTGTTTTAATGGTAAAACTAGAGAACGTTTCATTCCATCCAAATCTTTTTATATATAATTGTGTAAAGGATGACTTTTCTAAATCATTAATACATAGGAATTACTAGCTTGACCTACTCTATAAAAAAATAGAATACTACTGGACTCGTAGACAAGAATGAAACTGAATTTAATTGATAACAATAGCATTTACAAAGTTAAAACATTCAAAATAAACTTAGCTCTCGATTTGGTTTCCAAATCAAATAAAGCAATAAAAGATAAATTTAAAATAAAAAAATCATATTTTAATAATTCCAAAAAAAAAGAACAAATGGAGAGGCCCTTCACTACTGTGAATTTAGGTAAAGTGGCAATATTCTATATTCCATAGTCATTATTGAAGAAATTGTTATGATTCAAATGACTGTTGGTGAAATTTTACAAATTCAAAATTATGACAATCTATGACAGAGTAAACTTTTCCATGTGCCAGTTGAGAAAATCCAAACCTCCAAAGGCCTATTTCCTTCGAATTTGATTTTAAGTTTGTTGCGATTTAGGCGCCGAATCAATAAAAAAATTTGATGGATAAAAACAGCATGTATTAATCATAAAAATACAAGAACTCGCCAAAAGATACCTCTGAAGATATAAAAGGACGCAACTGTGTGGCAATAAAAAGCACTAGAAACCCACCAAACCCAAAAATCATCTATACCCCATCCATGTTAAAAATCCAATGTAAACTCTGTCTCATCTTCACTAAACACGTTAGACCAAGACCAAAAATTACAAATGAAAGAACTTTTTAATCTGTATGCAAAGAATGCCGCATTATCAAAGGCCTTCACGCCACACTGTCCAAAAGAGGCAAAGAGGAGCTGCCCTCCACACTTTCTTACACTTCTTTCCCACTTAAATTCTTTGCTAAGCAAAGAGGACCTGACGAATCGAGAGCGAAAGACCCACCTAACACCAATGATAGCCAATATAAGCTCCAGAGGTTTCAGTTTCTGGTAGTGCACAAGAAGATGGCTGGTTTCCTCCTTCCTCACAGATAGCACTGCTTGCTAAAGGTCTTCCTTTTGAGTTGATCCAATGTCAACACCTTCCTCAAGAAGTGTGTAATCACAATAAATAGGATGGAACAGAATAGCTTTGTTTCATGTCCAATGGACAAGGAAGATACATCACCATGCATACCATAAGAGTTACCAGTTGACAACCATCCTTGATAATAGTCTATTTGTTGTTTGTTTTCAATGAACCTCCTCCTTTTCGGGCTGGGTTTACACTATTCACTCACCATTAATGTACCGCACTAGCGATAATTGAAAGGAAAATCTTATTGTTATGGAAGGTGTTCATTTATCACACACCAAAATGTGTCTGGATTAAGCAGGACCATCTCGTTAAACAATGCCGCTTTTTACGTAAATAAGGACATGAAAAATAAATCGCATATATACGCAAGACACGTAGGATTGATAACTACCAACCCTAGCTCACGTCTCGCGTGGCCGAGCCCAAATAAGTTAGCTGGGATTTCACTATTTTCAATTAGGTTGCAATTAGTCTTATATGAGACAAGTGCTCCCTTTCTCCGCCTTCACATTCCCACAAATAAACATGAATGAGATCCCCTCATTCCCCAAACACCATTTAGATTCCCTCAAACCCAACAACATCCTTCAACAAGATGTATAAAAACCTCCCAACATTGAGAGAATTGGGCAATACCTACAACAGGTATTCACCCCCCACAACCACCTTCTTTGCACATGCTTCTACATTTTTGTGGTGTCTTTGCATCAAAACGTGTCCCCTATTCATCATCCTCCAAAGGTATCAAACCATGATAATTATGATCATGTTTATTCTAACTCAATCAAGCCACTGAATATTTGCTTTCCATAAAGCCCATCAATCAAGCTTTACGATTTCCCTTTCCATGTTACCATTGAGGAACATTTGTCTTTCATAAAAAATCATCAAATATGATCAAATCTTCCAAGATTTGATTTTTCAGCACTATTCCTCTGTCTTCTTATTCGCCCTTGAGAATATCAGCCCCGACCGCGTAATATTATCTCCAAAATCAAATCATACTGAATATTATAAGACTTGCCATCGAGCTTGGTCTACCAACTCGTGCACCAACCTTGAGACCGCTAATGTTACACCCCCTTATAGCCTCAGTTAGACGACTGAAACATGCAGCACAATTTTGCCTAAGATTATGACAACAAATATCTCCAACAATAACCATTAGGTTTTTCATTACATCTTTCTCAAATCAAAAGCTGCTTAACCACTTTCCTTGTTTGGCATTGCAATGTAATTCATCACACATCTACCATTATAACCACCACTTTTTGTCCCATACTCCATTTTGTCCAATATTAAGGCCTTCCAGGTTGGAAAGGTGTTTCTCTTCTCCCTGCTTTCACCTCTATACTCTAGTTGTTACTGGCAATCGAGCAAGTAATGAAATAGATCTCCGATCTGGCAACATGGCAGCTACATTTCCAGCTCAAGAAGATGACTTATTCTGAGAAATCTACAGAAAAGATATGATGGTCTCAGGGGATGGCAAGGAAAAGGCCATCAGAGGACGGAACTTGGTATTAGAATCACTTGGAGCCTATTCTCTTCCAGAACTAAGATACAGGCACTACTAAGACCTATCCTATAGCTTTTTCATTGTTGTGTTCTTTCCTTATTCTTGCTTTGACCTTCTATTATGCGGGAGAATGGTTCCCCAGAATTTTTACGGCACCACTTTTCCTAGACATTGAGGTAGAATGCCTTGCTGAATCCAACATTCTCATTCTATCATCCAAAATGCAGGGACATTCTAATAAAGACAATTTGATCAATTATACTGTAGATAATTATCCAAAACCGATAAGGAAGAAATAAAAATAATAATACTAATGTAAAGAAAAATCACAAAATTAAAGGCAAATAAACAAATAAACTAGTCAGGTTAAACAACAGGATATCACTTCACACAAAGTCTATTCTAGCTCAAAAAAAGAAATGGAGCCGCAGCCTCCTGTACTCACAAAACATAAAGAAAACAATTGCATATGTGGATTAGAATAGAGAATGAGACTTTTAGATAGAGAAGCACATGGAAATGAGACTTGATGAAACCATTTCATTTCGAAGTTCTTTCCTCCTAACCAAACAATTCCATAATCCAAACCGTAACCATTTCATTTCATAAGTACCAGACATTTTAAAAGGAGGAAAACCAGGAAATTGTCATCTAACCGAACAATCTCAAAACCCTAATCATTTCGCCTCAAGCTTATCAGACATTGGAATGAAGAAAAGGAAAAAAATAAAAAAAGAACAGAGAGTTACCTTCGAGCAAAGCAATGGTGTCAAGTGAAGGCGCAGCGTCCTTCCAACTGTGGAGTCCCAGAAGAACTATGGACCGGGAGAGGAAGGAGTAAAGATATGAGTGGAGTGAGGAAAGGAGGAGAAGACTGAAAGAGCGAGATATAAGTGAAGGTATAGGGAATCACTTCAGGGCAATTTTGGAGTATTTCAACATTACTGAAGCCCGTGATGAGCTTTGGGATCCCGCTTTTGCTCTGATTCTTTTCCCCCCATGTTTTTTTTGTCAATATATTTACAACATTGCCGTCCAACTTTAGTCAGCTCCATCGTCAAGCCCCGAGTTGGTTCTAAGTGGATCTTCAGATATCTCACAGCTTCCTCAATTCGGATTTCGGTGGAAACCCAAGAAGAAACAGAGAAGGTGACTCGTTTAGTCGATGAGAAAACATAAGAAAAACAAAAGAAAACCATAATTTGAAAAATCTTAGGCTAACACTTCATAGCTCGGCTCACTGATTAATTTCAACTGACCCAACTCTAAAATTCCCTTCCTCTCTACCTTCTCTTGGTCTTCATCAACCGTAAACAGTGAATCGGCGACAGTAAACTGAACGAAATTAAACCTAAGACAAGAAGATCACACCAGAAACGATCCTTACTGAGCACCCTGTGTAAACCAATAATCAATTGAACATCCTTCGGACACGAACACAAAAGGAGGGGGTGGAAATTAAAGGTATCAAACTCAGTGAGTCAGTGTTTTCTCGGGGTTCGATAAGATCTGATTATTAGCCCAATACAACCTGAAACAAAAGATAAACAGCGAAAATCGAAGAGTGAAACTGAGAGTTGTGAGGTGTGATCGGATAGACAGGTTTCAAAAATGTTTTCTGAGAATCGGAAACTGAAAAAATTCGTGCTTTCATCTCGAGTGGGTGTGAAGAGGAGAAGGGAAGAACTTTTCCCGTGTGCCGGTAATGGTAAAAATCTATTGTCCGATTGGTGTTGATAATATGGGGCCATGGGGGTGGGTTGATCATTAAGGGCATGTTTATTTAAATACTTTTTTTTTCTCGTAAACAAGGAAAAATTAGATTTAATTCTTAGTTTTTTTTTTTTGTTTTGAAAAAAAACGAAGAATAATGCTATATTCAAGTAACAATAATTGTTTTTTAATAACACAAAATACTATATTAGGATAACAAAAAATTATTTTTAGAAAACACTAAAATTATGTATTTAAAAATTGTCATTAAGAACATTTTTAAAAAACAGGAGCTAAACGTGTTCCAAGTTTTTTTTTTCATTTCTTTTTGGGAGCTTTGTCCTAAATAATTTTTCTTTTTAAATTCAAAATTCAAAATAATGTCAATGTCACATAGAAATCTCTAGGATCTCCAAATGCCCGGCCCCGAGGCCCATTGGGGCTCGAATTCTGGTCAGATAGGCTTTAGTTCACTCCAAGCCCGAGAGGCCTGCTCATGAAGCACAATGGCCGCGACGTGCGCCTTACTTTCCGTGCCACTGACTGGCCTGGCCGAATCACGCTTTGTGCCCATCCAAAGCCCGTCAGCTCTCCTGGCGCCCCTACCTGTGCCTCGCCCATAGCCCGCCGTGCCCGTCTGTGGTTCTTCACTTAAAAGCCCTCCTAAGTTCTCAACCCTCCACGTAGATTTTTATTTAAATTATATTCAGGTTAAATAAAAAGAAAGCCTTTAAAAACAATTCAAAATAAAAATACATCATTTAAATTTTTATTAATCAAATATAATTACATTTTAAACGATTTAAAAGTTAACATCACTACAAAATAATTACATTCCAACTGGTAGCTTTACACCTACTTATTCACAATCATTCAGACTTTTCAATCATAAAGAAAAATAAAAATACAATATACATTTCCAATAAAAATATTTTAATCATTATTTCCGATGACTGGAATTATCTTGATCCACGATGCCTTCGATATTTTAAGTTCTTTGTATCACCCACTGGGTCAAATTTTTCTCGAATACGATCACGCAATCTATCCGCTTAAACCCAATATTTTAAACATACTACTACTGATTGCCGAGCGACAATTACATCTCATAACCACTATTCCACATGCACTAAAAGCAACTTCCGATGCAGATCAGATTTCACAGCACGCTTACTGTTATCACGGCAATAATGGGATAACACCATTTAATTGCTATTTTTCCAATCATTCTAAAAATATCAAAATATCTTAATATCTTCAAATCGAATCGTTTCTACACGGTGATATCTTACTCCATCCGTCAGATTATTCGGGAGAACTGGGCTGTCATTTCTTTTCTACTTTTCAACATTTCTAAAGGCTTTTATAAAGACTTATGAAAATTTCATCGTGCGACTTAATACGATTTTATCAAACTAATATTATTACCATATTTTCTTTTATAATATTATATAAAATATACACAACGAATTTTACTTCATTTAATTTCTTCAATTTTTATTCTGATCTCTATCAGAATAATCATGAACTATTCATCTAAAGCATCAAATTTTAATATAGTATCTAATAATTAAACCAATATAATAAATTAAAGGTATTTCTCCCCAATATTTTTTAATTTTTTCTATCATCGCAAAATCGTGATCATTAAAATTCATAACTTAAATAATTTCAAGAATTATAAATACTAAGTATTTGTATTAGTAAATGAATTCATTAAGCCGGATAATACACACTACCAAAAAATTTTGTCAAGTATCAAAATTTCAAAAGATCTCCCGCAATGTGCCAATCATAATCATTTAATACATCAACATCTACATCAATATTATTATTAGATAATTGCATATCGTATAATTGTACTACTTTTTTATATTTTGTAATATTTTGTAAAAGCTTATAAGTATAATTCCATCTAGTTGGTATGTCTAAACTTATATTTTTTCTTTTCATATTTACAATTTTGCAACAATTAAAAAATAATTCATGTTTTCGCTTTCAACAATTAATATTATATGAAATGTCTATAATTTTTTCTAATGTGCTATCAACTTGTTTTAATCCATCTTTTGGCAATCAAATTTAAAC
The DNA here is from genome assembly GCA_016808115.1 of Tetrastigma voinierianum. NCBI lineage: Eukaryota > Viridiplantae > Streptophyta > Magnoliopsida > Vitales > Vitaceae > Tetrastigma > Tetrastigma voinierianum. The sequence goes on along the minus strand of JAEQBH010001211.1, from coordinate 318,448 downwards.
TACGCACAACAACGCACGCGAAATAATTCCATACGATCACATTTTACTACAAAAACTTTTTAATCTTTGTATTGCTACATCATTAGCTGGGTTGATTATCTAATGTTATTGTAAATATTTTATCACGAATACTTAAATCTATAATTTATCATTTATTAAAGTTAAGTATTTACCATTATGTGAGTATTTATTGTTTTAAATAAAATTATTCTTTATTTAACATCCATTCACTATCTATATAATGAAAGAAGAATACATAAAAAGCCTCTATGCATTAAAGATGCCCAAATATCGATAAATAAATTTTTCCTTCAAAATTTGCAAACTGTTTTAAATTTTCTGCTTTTGTTTGAAATTTTTCATAATATCTCTTTAACAAAGATTTTCTAACCAACTCTTTGAATCTGGAGGATTAATCAACGTCAATCAAGCTAACAATCATCGCTTCCATCATATTATAAGATTGCTCACTTATTACGTGAATCAACCATTCCTTCACCATGTTGCACTCATCATGTTAAAAACGCCGCTTAAATTTCCACATTCATCTTACCTAATCGCATATAATTTATAATATTCACATTACATGCTTAGTTTACATTTGCTCATCAGGTCTTTTTAAACGACTTCAGGCCCGAATTTTTTATCCACTACTAAGAAGTTTGCTACAAATTTTACATTTTGCTTTTATTTCTTTTTATTATTTTTTAAAATGATTTATTATATCAAAAATTCCATATATTGAACTAAGTTTCGCTTAACGATGCACATGAATGTAAGAAGACGCATACGCACTATCCATATTAAAATTATTAATAAAATATTATACTAAAAATAAAATAATGAATCAAAATAAAATGTAACAAATAAGAAAAAAATAGAGGTGGAGAAATATTATTCAATCGAAGATCGGGGTCGAAATTTTAAAATACGAACTATCAAGTCACCAATGCTTGATTTGTATCGCCAATAATATCACGTGAATACAAGAATAATCAAGAAAAACAAGATTAGAATATGAGAGCAAAATCAGAAATGAAGTGAACTGAGAGAGGCAAAATCAATAGATAGTTGATGGAAAATTAATTCAGATTTATAGAAAAAATAAGTAAAAAAAGATGGTATGTGCAACTACGTGAGACCACAGAAGAGGGAGTGGAGGAGGGAGCAGCCAACGAACATATGATCCGGCTGTGGCAGCCCGCCACTCTGGCCTGATCCGCCTCACACCCCCGGGCCGCCCGCCCCGCCACTGGGCCCAGCTGCCCCCGGCCCAAAGATAAAATCCCCGTGTCGGCCGCGGCCCAAAAATTAAATTCTCGCCACACTGGGCCGACCGGTCAACGAAGCACAGCCCCGCCCCGACCGGCCAGCCCAACTTTGGATCAGCCACGGCCTCGCCGCCTGGGCTGGAGCATCCCTACATAGAATACAAGACACAAATGAATAAAACCATAGTCATTAACTAAGGCTTAAGTTTAAAGTTTAAACCATGGTTATTGATCATAGTTTTAAAATTAAAATTCATTTAAAATATTTAACTTTAATTTTTTTTAAATAATATTATTATTATATAAGTAATATAAAATGATAAAATGTTAATACACATAACAGTATTGCTTATTGATTTCTTGATATATTCATAAAAACGTGATAATAGAATCAAGTAATGCATCATTATTTGAAGATATATTTCTATGTAAATAAAAAGAGTCAGTTCAACAAAACGAGTATTTGAAACTATTAATAGAAATAATCAGAATGAAAATAATGATAGTAAGGTAGAACTAAGACATAACAAAAGAACAAGAATAGAAAAATCTTTTGGTCTAGATTTTATATGCTTTAAGGGAAACCTCAGACTTTCAAATAGGCAATGAATTATACAGAGTGTGGAAAGAGGTCATTAAGAGTGATATTGATTTCATATTACAAAATCATACTTGGGAACTAGTGCATATTCCATGAGGTTATAAACCTCTAAGTTCCAAGTGGGTTTTCAAAAGGAAAAATAAAAATATATGTATCAATTGACAAGTAAAAGCAACACTATGACTAAATGCCATGTATTAAACTAAAGGCCTAGATTATTTTTACACATATTATCCTACAACAATAATAAACTTCATAAGAATGGTACTTGTGTAAAACCCGAGAAAAATCGAATTGTTCTGAAATTTTGACAAAACAGTAAATTGTCGGAATGGTACAGGTTGAAAACCTGAAAATTTTTTAGATTTCGGATGATGAAACAGACCTCACCGTTGGAGTTGTCTCGCGAAATCTAATTATCTAACTAGAATTTCATCGGACCCGAATCATCTGATTTTTCACGCTTTTCGAGCGGGATGAAAGTGTCTAATGATTCATAGCTGAGATTTTTACAAGAATCTCGAAAGTTAGGAAATAACTTGAGTTAAGTTCATGGAAAATAATTTGAACTTGAACTGAAACGGACTGGGTAGCTTTAGGCAAAAATTGAACCCGAACGAGGGTGGACACGTGGCATGACGTGGGCCACACATCTAACTTAAACTTAAGTTAAGACAAAAGGGGAATTAGGGCAAGGAAATGCCAATTTCTTCTTGTTTTCACGCGTAGAGAGAAAAAGAGAAAGAGGGAGAAAATGAGGGCACCCAACTTCTCTCTACGACTCCACGAGCCCATCGTCGATTGTCGCCAAGAACAAAAGTTCATCAGATCGACGAGGTTACGTTGGGGTTTCGAAACACGGGATTTTGCCAAGGATCCAAGCGAGGAGTTCGGGAAATCAAAGGTTTCAGGTTTAGGAAATGTCCATGATGCTTCCTAGGGATTCTTCTACACTCCAAGAGGTAGAGGATTCTTCCTACCTTGGTTCATTTTCTATTTTTGGGAAAGGAAAATAGGGTTTTTCGTTTAAGGACCTGTTTGGCAAAGAAAAACTAGATTTTCGGGTTCTACTCGATGTTTCTTCACCTAGGCGAACTGATCTTCTCATGGAAGATTGGTTCTTCGCCTAAGTGAAGGGGTCCACCTAGGTGAGGGAGTGTTCGCCTAGGCGAGCCCAAGGACAGGAAATGGGACTTTCTAGTCCGCCAGCGAGGTTATCGCTTGCCTGCAAAACCACTTCACCCAGCGGCGATACGCGCGAGCCCGTGATCGCGTGGAGGCATGTGTCATTGTATTTGTGGCCTGCCTCTGCCTAGATTTCAGGATTACTGTTTACGGCTTACTGAGCCATCAGATGACTTGCTCGAGTGTCATCATAACTAAGAGTGACATGCTCGATGTCAATATGTGTTCTAATGTATCGACATGTGATGATTTTATATGTGCAAAATAGCCATTACATGACTTGATTTGTGTGTGTGTGTCATCGGGTTGAACATAGAAATGACATACATGTTGATGTTGATATATGTGTGCATGATATATCGACATGAATGAAATGATGTATGAAAGTCATATGCAGGTGATGTGATTGTCCATGACACCCAATAAGTGGTGTGGATTGTGTTGTCCATGTAATATTCATTATACATGTGGCATGATATAGCATGCAATGGCGCATTGCATTGCATATGCACGGGGACATCGCATTGAATGGGTGTGGGTGCATGGTTGAAAGAATAAACACTGTGTTTGGTGTTTGATTTGGTGGGCTCACAGGACGGTCCAACAGAGTCGCATTTCCGCTGAATAATGTGGTAAAGAAAAATATGTGTCTGCATTAGCATAGGATAGACACCCCATCGAAAGGAAAGACTCCATCAATTGTGGTTAGACATAATTCCGGGCTGGGTAAAAAGCCATAAAAGTGTTCAGTGTGTGAAGCTCATGTAACACCAAAAATTCACGTCTACAAAAATGACACATACAACTTTGTATACAAATGATCACGAGGTGTAACATCAAAAATATTTTGGTTTGATAACAAATAAATTTGTTTTGTAAAATGATCATTGATATAATCCGTAACGGTGGATTTTATCACTAATGGCTTAGGTATGGATAGAGCCTGTGAAAGACTCTGATGTGATCGAGTTGGTGACTCTGCCATGGTATGATGATTGAGTCTCATCTCATTTAATGACATGACATGTAGGATTCCTAGTAGAATTTGCATGTTTTTACTTGAAATGTGAATGTAAATGTGTTGTACATGACCATTTCATGTGCATTTAGGGCGGGAGTGTTTTGTGGAAATTTTCTACTCGGGCGTGACTCATCCTTTGCTGGAAAACATTTAAAATAAGGTGTAATCTAAGTGACGATGCTCATTCAAGGTCAGACTGATAAAGACCAACATGTGGCCTGATAAATCTTTTGTAAAATTGTGGAACAATCCAGCTTCTGCATGTAATAATGATAAAGAGTAGTCATGATCAACTCTACGTATTATTTTAAATGTAATATCGCATATTTTAACTTAAATATGGATGAATGGATCCCGGTAAATGGGATATAACGAGGTGGTATCGAGTTACTTGGTATCCATAAGTATTTGATGCTAGTTGGGTATCAAAGCTTAGATATGCGATTACCTAAGGTGGTATTTCTACGGTTTGACAGTTGGTCAATGGGACCCCCAGGTTTTGGGGCGTCATAACTTGCAATTGTTATACTAAGAAATCTTAGAAGTACATCAAATTGATGTAAAAACAACATTTCTAATGGAGAATTGATGAAAAAAAATCTATTTCTGAAAGGAACTTAAGGGCTTTTTCGCTAAGGTAGAAGAAAACAAAGTTTGTAAATTGGTGAAATCTCAGCTTGTACTTAGCTAAGACAAAGTACAAAAACAATGTCATGAGAAATTCGATAATTTTGAAATATCACATGGCTTCAAAATTAATTAATGTAACAAATGTGAGTAAGTTAAATATACAAAATATGGATATGTTATTGTATATTTGTACGTAGATGACATACTTATTGCTGATAGGAATGATTACATCTTCTAAGAACATGTTGGAATTCAAGGAATGGATACATAAAAATACTGAGACTTGTTGATGTTAAACCATATGGACTCATTTTAAGTCAGTCACACTATGTTGAAAATATTATTAGAAAGTTTGACAAAGATAATTTTGGTATAGTCAAAACATCGATAGATGTAACTCTACATATTTCCAAGAATAAAGTAGTAAGTGTTTTTCAAGTATAATACTCTAAGGTAATAGGAGTCTATTGTACTTAATGAGTAGTACAAGACTCGACATAAAGTATGTAGTGTTAATAAACTGCGAGCATGAGCAATCCTAGACCTAAGCACACAAGGAATTATGAGAGTATTAAAATATTTGCGCTTACTCGTGATTACGGGTTGTGCTATATAAGACATCCTAATGTACTCATGATATGGTGATGCTAATCGATATCAATGTTAAAGACTCAACCTATAAAAATTATGTGTTTATATCGTCAAAGCAATAGTCTCATGGAAATCACAAAACAAACGACAGTCACATATCCACAATGGAATATGAATTTATAGCATCAGATAAATGTGGGGAAGAGGCTGTCGGTTACGCTAATTTTTAGAGGATATTCCAAGATATCAAAACTTATGCCTAATATGCATACATTGTGATAGTTAATCATATCGTAGAGCAAAACAGTTCGTCAGAATACAACCCATTAGACAATGATAACTACTCAAACCGACATTTTAACAGCTTCTTAATTTCTATACTGGCATTTTGAGTTTGTGAATTATGCCTAATTAGCTAATTGCGTAAATTATTGATCCCTAAAGCAGTTGTTAATGTTTCCACTTAGCTATGTATTATGTGGTGGTTTTGAGCCTAAAAATGTAGTACTTTGGGATGGAGGATGACTGAGCTGTAGAGGGGACATTCACTCCATGTTTCCAAGACCATGGAGGTGAAGAGGGAATGAAGCCTGGGACATGTGTTCAAGGCTCGAAGTCAAAAGGAGCGAACCTACCAGTGCGGAAAAACCCTCATTTTTTTTTTTTTTTTGAAACTCACACCCACACAAGTGAGCGAGATCTGCGTGGGATTATGAGGAAAGCGAGATTCGGAAAAGGAAATTTAAAATTTAAATTTTCAAATTAGACTATATTTTCAAGTCGCTTTCTTTTCTTTATTTTTTCCTCCCAAAGCTGCTTAGAATGGATGAGAAACATTGTAACTTGTTCTCCAAACCCAAAACCTATATAACAAGGCATAAAATAAAAATATATATCTAAATTTCTTTCATAGTTTTTAGTTTAGCTATAAGAAAATCTTTCAAGACGATTTTCTTAATAAAGTTTCTATTTTTATGTTCCTACACTGATTCTTTTTTTGTTCATAGATGTTATGACATCCTATGGGGAAATAGACTTTTTCCTTGGGGTAAAGGTGAATACAAGGCACTAACCAAAGGAATTTAGAGATAAAAAGTGTTTCAAACCAAAGGTATGATTTCTGTTTGGTGAGGATCTCCCGAATAGACCGTCTATATAAGCCTATAAGGTTGACACCCTAGAAAGAGTTAGGTGGACGTAGGCTTAAGTCCATTGATAAACACTACCATGGTCTTTTCTAAAATGGCAAAAATGAGCAAACCCGGGCTTTTCTTCCGCTTCATTTTGTCAACTTGATGCATATAGCATGTCTTGATTATTATGCTTCACAGACGCCCTCCTTCATCTTAGGCCAATGAAAAGACCGTGCGAGCAACGCCAATGTTCTCTCTTCTCCTAGGTGACCAACTCGCTTTATATCATATGTCTCCTTTAGAAACTCTTGTCTCAACTTGCTTGAAAGCACATATAGCTTCCCTCCTGTGAAGTAAAGCAACTCATTCTCTAGCCAATATCGCCTTGTGGTGCCTTATTTCACCTGCTCAATCAGCTTTTGATTTTTCAAGTATTGTGGAGCTTCTTGTCTTACTCGCTCTATAAAGTCTGCCACACTCAACCTGCTGATCCCACGCAGTTTGCAACTCCTCTTTCCACTAACGCATCCGCCACTGTCAGGCCAACCCTACTTACGCACCCACACGAAGTCAAAGTCTACCAAGAACTCTCACATCAAGCTTTGCTGCAGTGTTTCCTTTTCCGAGTTTCAAGAAGGTGTCACATGCGACAATCACTACTACGAAACGTGTTCCCGTTTAAGTAGTGCTTCCATATCTCTATGCAATGGATGACCGTGAATATCTCTTCTCGTGGTGATGTACCGGCTTCCTCGTTACATCTAACTTGCGACTCTCGAAAGCTACTGGGTCCCCCTCTTCCACCAACACACCACTTAGGGCCCTGTCTGACGCGTTAGTGTGTACTTCAAATGACAACTCCAAGTCGAGTAGTCTCAAAATTGGCTCAAGTGACCGGACTCAGCTGAAGGTACTGGGCACGCTGCATCCTAACTTCACTTCCTCTTTTTTTTTAAAGGTTCAGGAGAGGACATGCTATATTAAAATAAATTTACGATGAATCTCCAGAGGCCCGCTGCCGGTAGCACATCGCTCACACCGGTCGTGGTCACAATCTCGACTGCTACCACCTTCGTACTCATCCATTAGAATCTAAGACTAGAAATCATGCACTCCAAAAACTTGATCTCTGGCTTGATCAAACCCCACACTTATCCTTCTTAACATACAACTGGTTCTGCCTCAGTTTGTCAAACACCTTCTCAAGGTGTACCAAGTGATCTTCTAGAGTCGGGCTATAGATCACAATGTCGTCCAAGTATACCACCACATCAGTCCGTGAAGCCGAATCAGACATCATCGGTTTGAGGTTACAAAATGTTGCAGGGGCGTTAGTCAATCCGAAAGGCATGACTAAGAAATCGAAGCTTCCATACCGTATCACACATGTAGTCTTTGCATCATCCCCTTTAGCCACACACACTTACCACTATCCCGATCGCAAGTCTAGCTCGGGCAAAGTACTTACTGCTCAATCGGGACGAACAATCTCAACTAAAGGTATCAGATACTCTTCGACGTGACTTTAGTTTAGTACCTTAATTCATAATATTTCAGCCGATCCGTCTCGCTCTTTAAAAACATCACCTGCGTCCCATATGGTGCTTTGGTGTTACAAAGTCCCGTATCCAGCAACTCCGTCAACTACTCTCACTATCAACTCGTAGAGTTATCCGACAGCGAGTCAAGCAAGAGGTATCGGGATCCTAGCAATAAGCTCACTGGCGATCCCGCTCCATTTCCTATGGCGTTAGCTTTCAGCAACCCAGCACCACGTCCTCGGCAAATCTTCAATACGAACCACGAAGATCCGCATCAACATGCTCGTCCTGGGCTTTGATCTCGACCGCTGCCGCAACATAGGTGTGCTTGCATTTCAAGTCCTTTCTAAATGCGTATGCATAAAGTCTTCTCCTCGAAGGTCTCTAGGTGGTTTGTCGATGTCGACCATAAAGCATGGTCAGCTTCTCATCCATAATCACTATCCATTCAAGTGTCAGAACAAGCCTACCTTGCCTTCTTCAAGAAATCGCTGTCTAAAATGAAGTCAAAATCATCCAAAGGAACACTAAGTCTATCATACCTTCCAACCCCCATCCGACGGTACACGCCTATCAAGTTATGCGCATTCAGGTTTCGGGGCCAGTTTACTACTGAAGCATCAAGGTCATCTTAGCGAGCTTCAATCCAAGTCTGACTGTCTCCCTTATCAACATAAAATTGTGGGTTGCCCTAATCGGCTCACTAATGCCAATGGATTTTCTTCCCACCGCCAAGAACTCAATGTACATCGTCTCTCGTGTGTCATTTCTACCAATGGCATTCAATAGCCGAAGAGGGCTTCGCTTCTCATAAAGGGACCTACACTCCATTGTTTTCCTTTATTCGCTATAATTGCATCAGCTTCCTCTCCGCGCCTCTCTCGCCTCGATGTGGCCCATTGCAAGGTATCGTAGCATCCCAATGGTCTGGCAGCCAGGAAGAAGTCAATCTTCCCACTTTAGCATGTGTACGCTTCTTCCCAAACCTTCTTTGCCTCTACCGACTTGTATGTCTTTGATTCGACTTCAAATTTCGACTTCGCTTCTAAATTCTTCCCCTTTAAATGGGTGTAGGGAAGAGGTCACCCAGGCCGAACAGGCAATGTCGCTACGGCCGAGGGCAAGTCTGACACCTTGCCTCAATTTGCTGAGCCCATCCTTGCAACCCGGACATGAAGTTGAAAAGCTTGTCGACTTCAGACATGTCCTTGATGTCAAGGATCAGTGAGCTAAACTCCTTCACGTAGTCTCTGACTGAGCCCGTTTGCTTGAGATTCTTCAAAGACTATCAAGCCATCCACGCCATGTTCGTGGGAAGGAACTAAATTCTTCACTCTTCTTCTCAGATCCCACCTCTCGATCTTGGTCAACTAGTAATCTACATCATCGTCGATTTGGTCCGCCACTGGGCTTTAGACACCACAAATACACTGTTATCGTCACTGCTCACCAAATGTATTCAGTAATGAAATATTACCCATGTCCTAAAAATGGTTCTCTTCAAGTCTTTAGCATTACGCAAGACTCACCAAAAGGCCTTGGTTCAGCACTGCACCTTTGTATATGATCCGGAAGCTGGGATGGGTGTCCTTCAGACCATCAAGCCGCCTAACAAAATGTTGTCTACTCTTGAAACTCCTTGGTCATGGCCAGCACTTTATCACGGAGTGTCTCCATCCGTTCCTTAAAGGCTTTCTTGCGTGTCTCCATCAAATCTCATTGCGAGCCGAGAAGCAAGAAGGCTTTTGTGACTCCGCCGCGTCATTGCATCTAACCCGACCGGGAGGCTGAACCCGGACCCGGGGTACCACTTTTTTTTTTTTTTTAATCATTTCGAATAATCCAAATATAATTAATTTTCCAAACACATTTCAGATACTCAATGAAAATATATGTATGTAAATACCACTTTAACATAAAGGGGGCCCATCATTTGATCACAAAACTCTTTTTTCATCCGATGTGGCATTTCATGCTCATTTGGTCAATTTCCCACCTTTATACAATACGACATTATTAGTCATTTTCAATATCCAAATATTTACAAAACATAATCATAGTTCAATTTTCATAATAGTGTTTGTACAAAATGAGTCGAATAATTTCATGTATGCATGTGACGGAGCTTTACTTATCTTCGCGGTGACTCGACGATGACTCAAGTCATCATGGTTCACGTCGCACTGCTCACTCTGCACCGCCGATGATAAAACAACGCGCTAAGCATTTTCATGCTTAGTCTCTCTTCATTTTATTTTAACACAAATCATGTGACTTTTCTAAAGCAATGTTTTTTAACCTTATTGAATAACCAATGCAATACAATACGTATATATATTCATTTCATATACATTCATTTACAATTAATCGAGCATTCCAAATATGCACTTTCATATGCAATAACTCATTCAAAACTCAAATTATGCATTTCACAAATATTCTTATCATTTTGCCCTTAAACGAATTTAGCTAATGTTTTCTGCATGTAGGGATAAATTTAATCACTGTACTGGGCTCCACTGGCCGCTGACCGATTATTAAAAATCATTTTGGCTTAACACTACCAATACTGGTCCTCCTACAGTTACTGATCTGAATGACACTACATTACGCTTTTGTTCACAAGATCAAGAATTTGACCATTATTGATATATCAATTTATCCTTAACTCAAATATGACGGATAACATTCTATTAAAGGCATTAAAACTCAGTCATACAAAATTTACAATAGGGTATATACATTTATAATCAAATAGCACATTTCAATACTCATGCAATTTTTTTCATAGCAATCATTTCACAATCAATTTTCAACCATTTAAAATAATAAATATAGCTTTTATTGAAAATCATTTTAATAATTGTGCAAACAATTTTGATATTTGAAATAAGAAGAGAAGAATAAAGAACGAACCAAAAAGGTCGTCCCACTTCGATTCCTATCCTCGGAATCTAGACTTCAATTCAGGTTTTTCTCGTCGCCAACCCCTAATTCATCACAATTAAATAACAATATCAGTTGACTTATTTAGGTTTCTAGTTATGGTTGTTTTCTACCCAACACACCTTCACTTGTAAAAATTTTTGGGAATAAATTATCCATATTTTACCAATTTCCTCATCCTTAGACATTCTTATCATTCTTTTTAGGCATCGATATGCCTCATTTTAACGAATTTTCTAAGCAGAATTGTGCATTCAAATTTGATACACTTATTTTAGAGATTTTTTTTCTTAGAAGTCTAGTTTACCCGTAAATTTGAATTACTCAATTCGATGGAGTAATGGCCAATTTATTTTCTAAATACCAAATCAAGCTCCAACACCAAAATCAGATTGGGACTGGCTGCATCACCTAAAAACAAGTTTTACTGGTCGAATTTATGGGTTCAATGGGGTCCAAATTTGGATACACTTATTTCAGGGGGATTTGTTCTCCTAGAAGTCTAGTATACCTAGAAATGAATTACCTTACCTGGATGAGTGATGATGTTGTAGCCTAAATAATTGAATCGCTTCTAAACACCAAATTATATCAAAAACCGAACATAATTTGACACGAAAAATGTAGCTCTACTTTTCACTAATTTCGATCCAATGGGGTCCAAATTTGAATACATTTATTTCAGGGAGATTTGTTCTTATAGAAGTCTAGTTTACCTAGAAATTTGAATAACTCAATTTGGATGAGTGATGACTAAGTTATGACTAAAACAAAAACATAGGTTTTAGAAAATTTTAATGCATCTCCTCAAAACCTTAACATTTCCTTTATACAAAAATTCCTCATTTGAGGACCATAACCAATCAAACAACTAAAAACAACTTAGAGCAGCAACTCCCCCAAAACTTATCTACAACTAATAAAACACTTTATTCCAATTGGGGCTTTCATTAAACCCAAACACAATAAGGAAAGGGGTTAGGGTTTGATTTCTTACCTTTAAATCTTTGATTCTTCAATACCAATCTTCCTTCTTACTCTTGATCACCTTAATCCTTGATTTTATGGAGCAAAGACTACTAATCTTCCTCCTTCTCTCACAACCAAAAAGCTCCTAGCATTTTCTCTCCTCTTCTTTTGCCAAATATGCAAAATGTCTCTCAAAGACCAATATTTGGTCTTTAATCAAAATCTTGCACTACCTTTGTTTTGCTAGCCCACAAATCTTTTTTCTCATTTTTTGCATTTTTAAGGCTTTATTTCACTTTCATTTCCACTTCATTTCATTTCATTTATACTTTGACACTTACATTACTCATTTATGACCCTTAGGTCCTTATTTGACATTTTTACCAAATTTATTTGGCTTTGAAAATTTTTCGTTGTTATCATTTTTTCGTTTAGCCTATTTAAACTCCGAAAAATATACTTAATTTATTTAAGACCCTAAAATGTTATAACTGTTAGGTATTTTCAAACAAGCATAACTCTCCTCCTGAAGAATTTTGTCTTTGAAAACAAACCCCATCGGTATCGCTTAAGGGTATTGTTACCACATAACTTCTTCTGGCTTCCCACATGGCTTCCTCATTTGTGGTTTCTCTCGCAGCACTTTACCAATGGAATTGAAGTCAGAAACTCTTTCACTTCTCGAGCCAAGATCTCTACTGACTCCTCTTCATATGTCAAATCCGGTCTAAACTCAATCGTCTCCGAAGAGACTACATGTGATGGGTCCGACATGTACCTCCTCAACATTGACACATGGAAAACATTATGAATATTTTCCAATTCTGGAAGTAAAGCTAAACTATATGCTACTGGACCCACTTTCTCTATCACCTCATATGGCCCAATGAACCTAAGGCTCAATCCTTCATTCTTTTTAATCAAATCTCATGCATTCTTCCTTCCACATAATACTTTCAAAACACTTTTTCATTGATCTCATGTATCAAATATCCTTTCTCATGTCGACGTAGGATTTTGTCTATCCGTGGTCACTTTCAATCTTTTCTAATTATTTTCACTTTTTTCTTCGCTTTCGAATCGGAGCCAATTATCTTCTTCTCGCTTAACTCGGTACCAACACAATGGTGTTCTGCATTTTCTTCTCGTAGAGAGACCTCATAAGCTCATTCCAATACTGACTAGAAGCTATTATTATACACAAATTCAACTAGAGGAATGTGGCTCATCCCAACTACCCTCATGAAGTCACTGATCACACAATCTCTCGCCAGATTCCTCTCCAAACACCTGATCATTATTTCCGATCGCCCATTTGTCCTGTGGAACGCCGTGGTTGAAATTCGGCCGAAAGTGCCCAAAGCCTCTGCAACTTTCCTCAAAATCTCGAGGTAAACCCCTGATCTCTATCTCGAAATGATCGAAGATTAAATCCCATGTAACCAAACTATTTCCCTTTTATGTAAACTCTACTAAATTATTTAATGAAAAACCTATCTATGTTTTGAGTTCATTTCACATGCTATTTTGTATTTTATATCCTATATATTCATGTAAAACTCATAAAATTTCCTCTAAACTTGGTTTTGTAGGATTATTATTTAGGTGCTGAATATTTAGCAAGAACGAGCAATTTATTTCCAAAAGAAGAGTCAATCTGGAGTCTCACAAGGCGCGCATTGAAAGATTAATTTTCTGTACCCATCTGGAAATACTAAATGGTTCAAATTCTCTCATGGCTGCATTCTACATTCAAAGAGCTTTCCAACGAATACTCCACGCCAAATCCGGAAGTTAAAAACGGCAGTTAAGTGACTCGGATAAAGTTGCCGTTTAAAACCATTGGCCGCCCGTAAAATTTGTCGCGACAGAGAGTATGTCGTGGACCGATGTCACAAGAGTGTCGACCATGTCGCGACAGAGAGTATGTCGCGACCGATGTCGCGACAGAATGGTGTCGCCACAAAACCCGTGTCGCGACCGTAAATGCCGCAGAACCGAAAAAAAGGTCAAAATTGAGTTTTAATCTAATTTCAAGCCCATTTCACCCTGGTGACCATATTTATACTTCGCTTATGCGAAAGAAAGTAAGCGAAGATCGAGAGCCTTCTCGGGGTTTCTCTCTAGACTGCCCATTTTCCATTTTTTCAGAGATTTTATTTGTTTTTAGATTCAGAGCGCTTTTAGAGCGTATTTTTGTTCCTATTAAAGGGATTTATTTATAATGTAGATTCAGATTTCACTAAGGTTCGCATAAGGATTGAAGCTAAAATCTGATTTTTCTCTCTCTCTCATGGGTTTTCTCTCTCTAAACTCCGCTTTCATTTTCTTAGTTTTTGTCATAGATTTTATTTTTAATAGATCTTAGAATAGTTTTCGAGCGCGCATTTTATTTCTATCAAGAGATTTGGTGTCGTACTCAGATATTCAATTTATTTATCAAGCCGAGGTGAAGATTTAAGCCTCAAATCTGGTTTTTTCTTTTCTTGATTCTCTTCATTTTCTTACTTTTTGTTTGATTAGTGATGATTGAAATCCAAAGAATGGAACATTAAACACCTCTGTGGTTGGGATTAATCATGAACATTCAGACGCAGGCGCTTATTTTGTGGGTTTGAAAACTGGAATTTATATAATCGTATTGTTCATATATTGGAATTGTTCGAATATTAGTAGCTTATACCCACAAAAGAGTCGTATCTTTGCTCGATTTCCAAGAGGCCCTCCGAGTGACACAAAAAATGTAGATTCCCAGAAAGAAAGAAATGGTAACTTGCGGCATGGTGCACTAACATTCCTTGAACTAATGAACTCAAAAATTACTTTGATAGATCACTAATTTACTCATGGTGTGAGGATTAATTAGACGATGTATCAATTAGTTGATCGCAGGTTTCTCCTTAGTCTCGAAGGAAAGGATTCGATCCTGTTACAAAGATCCGATCAAGGAGATATAAAATTTTATTAGATTTCAAGGACGAGATACCACTCACTGGAGGAGGCTTGCATTCTATCCTCGTCTATGGGGCCAAGAATTATTCACCCAAGAAATGGTCAGAAGTATTGGAAAAAGAAAAACAATCAAATCTTAAAGAGTGCCAAATTTTACTAAGAGCTATTGCACTCCATTTGTCCCGAAAAGGAATATGGATCTCTAACTAGTGAAATGTATGGTGTAAGGAAGAAATCCAAGCTATACTACATTGCTCTCGGACAAATCTAGCATTCAACTTACAAATTGTTGCGCCTTTCAAGGAAATGCAACCGCTTTTGTAAATAATTATCCCTATCCTTAGTGACTCCTTCATACTTTAGAATTAAGTAGTTGTTTATTTGGTAGATTTTTAAGATTAGTTTTAAATCGCTTTGTTTCAATTAATGATTTTATTTGACATCCTACTGTCGCCCAACAGCAAGAGCCCTTGTAATCGCGATCAAATCTAAATTAGAGAGAACCTCCAATCCTCGTGGTACGATATCCCGACTCTAGAGTCCACTCATTTGTATGACCCGTGTACTTGCGAAGGTCGAAAGGCTTGCATACTTTTCATTTCAATTTTTGAGTATACTTACTTTGTTTCAAATCGGGCCAGTATTTACCACATTCACTCCTTTGGCCATATTTTCACATATACATCATCTGTCAATCTCAAATAAGCTTGCACTGCTTCCTGGATTGGGATTAATAGTCCTTCGTAATAAGGTTGGCAATTTGTATATACCTTTTTCGTCATTAAACAAGCTGCGCCGTTGTTCAGGATTAGACAATAGTCCTTGGTAATAGTGTCATAAATTTGTATATGTCTGGTCATTAAACACTTGTCATGAATAGCCTGCTCACCGGTATAAGTGTCGACTTTTAATTAATCACTACCACGACCAAATCGAGTCATGTTTTCTTCTTTGTCAATCGGTAACCCGACCATAAAACCCATTGTGATTCGTCTCATTTCCACTCCTAGATTTTCAGAATAATCTCCAAATTATACCTCTAATAGTTTTATGTATAAGCCTGGGTATAATAAACGAGCGTATATTTATCCTAATAAAATAAAAGATAAAAACAAAAGTATAATACGATAAGTTAAATTACAACACAGTTAAGATTTGAGTATTATTGTAAAATATTATAAATTGGATTTGTAAATATTAGAAGAGTCATGACCAAAAGAGTACTTAAAGTAAGATATTAGAATGAAATAATAAAATCGTGGGAAGAGATACAGTTTAAAGAGAAAGAGTGAGGAAGTTTCTCCTTTGATTAGAAAGAGAAATAAGGATAAGCACTTCAAAATAAATATCTCATTTCTTTGGCTCCAGAGAAAGTACAGAGCAAATAATGACAAGAGAGAAGAGAAAAGAAGTGTTAAGAAAAGCAAGCAAGAAGACATGTGTATGGAACTACTAAATTTGAATATGGATACATGTTCCTAGCCTGAAATCAATCTCATTTCTTGTCGAATTAAGTTGAGAAGAGCCTAAGGATCCTAGATATGTGTTTAGGAAGGGTCTAGCTATGTGCTTGAACCAAGAAAAGTCCTTATGTTTGATCATACGCGCAGCTCCCACCTAGAACGAGTTTTTAGGTAAGAAATAAAGGAATCTGGAAGTGTTCTTCTTGATAATTGCAGCCACATCAATTAACTGGATGATAGCTCTCGATCTCTTGATTCGACCTCTGTAGACCAAGTTATGGTCCTTTTACTGAGGTCAACTCCAGCTAACTATTCCGGGCCGGCCTCAATTCGGTCAATGTCGGACCTTGGGATGGGTTTTTTGGTCAGAAATAAAAGGGAATTTGGCAGTAAGTCCTTCTGGGAAATTGTAGCCACGTCAGTGAACTTGATGTTAGGTTTTTGAATTTCTCAATTCGGACCCCTGTAGATCAAGTTATGGTCTTTATCTGAATGTACTCAAATGGGTGAAGGGTCGCCCATAGAGGTCGCCAAATGTGGTGTCAAGAGACTCGTCTCAAGAGCCAACTCGGCTACGCAGCTCCACTTCACATGCAGCCCACTTTGCCATGCAGAGTTTCAACTCTGCCATGAAGAGCTCCACTGGCCATGTCGAGGTCGCCGTGCTCAGAGTGGTCGCCAGCCCTATAGGAGGTCAAGCCGTCCCAGAGGAGGTCGTCAAAAATCAGAGCCGGGCTGCCTACTTCATTGGCACCGTGGGCCGTGTCGGGTCGTCAAGATCGATCGCGCATGACCTCCAACTTTAAGGTCATAACTTCTCTCGTCGAATTCCGACTTATGTTCTTGGACTCTATGGAAAGCCCATTGAGTCAAGAATCCATCCATATGCCTGAGGAAGATATTAGATGTCAGACTGAGGTGTGTTAGGACTGAGCTCAAGCCACTTCAAAGCCATGTCACCCAGTCACTTGTCAAGATCGACCGCGCATGACCTCAACTTCTAAGGTCATATCTCCTTCGTTCAACTCCGATTTAGGTGTTCTTAGACTCTACGAAAGTTCTATCAAAGAAAGTTAATCAACCATGCCTGATGGGATATTACGTCACCGAGGTAAGGATCAGCGGCTGCTTTAGTGCACTGTCACCAGCTACCACAGACTGATCAGATGGACTCCAATCAGCGTCATATCTCCTCTGCCCGAACTCGACGGTGTTCTTGACTCCTATGAAAGCCCATTGAGTCAAGAATACATTCCATATGCCTGAGGAGAATATTAGATGCCTGACTGAGGTGACATGAGCCTCGTCACTCAGGTCAACTCGTCAATCCAGTCAAAATTTCGTCAGATTTGCTCTCGTATGACCCTCCAACTTCTAAGGTCATATCTCCTTCGTTCGAACTCCGATTCGGGTGTTCTTGGACTCTATGGAGTTCCATTGTCAAGAATCCATTAATAGATAGCTTGATAAGATGAGGTGATACTCATATTAGTCCCGGAAAACATGAAACAGTAGGCTCTGTGAGGTAACTATAGTTATTCATAAATTACTCATAAGCATGTTGTGAAGTAGACAGTTATTTGGTGCACATAATGAGACATGAAAAAATGCAGTTATGAATAAATATTTGTATATATATGATATATATATATATATATATATATATATATAAGAGAGAGTATATATATATATATATCATATGATTTCATTTAATGACAATAATTATTCGAGGAATATTTAGATATAATTGTAAAGAGACAGTAAAGAAGAATGAGATTATCTGCTGTAACCCAGAGGATAGATGGGCATGTCTCACAGGTGGAAAACAAGTTCCAGAAGATACAAAGCTCCCACTACTGAGGCCCTGCTTTCATTTCAATAGATAGATCCTCACTTGATCAAGGGTCCCGAAGTGAGCTCACTACAGCCGCTCCAAGTCTCAGTGACAGCCTCATCTCTACAGCTGATGACACCTTCTGAGTATACATCATGCACAGCCCTCATGGACCACCTGTTTGCATACTGAATATACGCTTCTGCCCTTCATGACCACTATTTCATACAATGAATACAATGCCTTCATATGGTTTCCCTCAGATCCACTTCCAAGGTTTATACATGAAACAGTAAAAGTAAAATGAGTGTATATGCAAAGAAATAAAATATATAGAAGAGGATATGAGAAGAAGACTACATAGATGATAGCATATACATAAGAACAAGAAGTAAAATACAAGATGACACATGAAAAGTATATGGATGATGATAAGAAAATGGAACCGGTTATGATAAGTATATATATGAATGATAACAATCTGATCCTGTATGTATATATGCATTTATATAGAAGTGTGGTGACCTTAATGAGGTCATCCATGTGTATTAATTCCCACTGTTGCAAAGCTAGCACTAAAGTGTTCAATCCGCGTAGGTACGGGTAAGAGGAGACCAGAGACCAGCCATCCACATCGCCAGCCAAAGGCCACAAAGAATAGGTGCCCACCGAAGCACTTTAGGTCTATTTCAGATATGAAAATTTGTAAACCAATGTAAATATTATAGATGTTGAACACTCGATATATGGAGTTGTATATATATTTTGTAATCCGCCGCATGTATTATAATACAAGTTAATTGTTTGAATATTATATGAATATGCAAGTGTAAAGGTTATAAGTTTAAAAAAAAAAAGGATTCACTTGATATCTTATGCCGAAGTCAGCGCCATAAATAGCGGGTATCGAGCCAGTTTAGGCAAGCCTCGAAAAGCCTAGGTTTAGGTGGCTCGAATAATATATATGATAGAAAAGCTGTGTGTAGTAAATGTGTGGCCTGATGGATGCCCCGTGTTTTGTATGATCGATCAGTCCCTGCCAGGTTCGCCGAGTGTTAACCCAAGGGAACAAGGTTACGCCTTCCTAACCTTCGTAAAGTAATGTACCTAATGACCCCAGATGGTCCCTGGGTCGAGAATATCGCAATACATGGCTCAAGTTTTAGATAGATTGACCAGCCCTAAAGCTCCAATGTATTACAGTATATGACATTTGAAAGTAGGAATTCCATGGGTCGAGCATGGAAGAGTCAGAGAAAGCATAATTCTGGTTAGAAAAGTTAGAAAGGGTATTAGAAGAGGTTAGATGCCCTCCCGATCGTGAGCATCACGTGTAATCTCACTATTGCAGAGCGAGGCGCATTTATTTGCGGGAATCCAGCGCTCAAAGTCCAAGCGATTCCAAATCCTGATACGAATTCTTCATTCAAGAGTTCAAAAAAAGATGTTACCGAGATGGCTAGGATTCCATGGAAACCGTTCTGAATTTGAAGCAAAAGGAACTTATCGGTGGCTGGAATATGAGAAAGAATTTACCATCTTAAGAAGTATGCACCAGAATCAGGGTTCTCACAGGCATTTTGGCAGAGGTAATTTGAGGATGGACTGCATTTATCGCATCAAGAGGTATTTGCACTCATGACTTCTCTCCAAATAGTGGATTTCTACTGGGCTTGGTCCGTCGAATGAAAGTAGAGAAATTAGAAACAGCAACAAAAGAAAGATTTCAAAAGCAGGGAAGCCTCGGGAGGAAGTTTCATCCCCTCCTGGGAAAGAGCTGCAGAGTCTCCACCCTCAATCGTAATATAGTTTCGCTTCGAGGGGTAGAGAAGGCAAAGGTCCAATGTAACACGAGTACGTGCAGAGGTGCTTCATTTTGACAGGAGAAATTCCTCGAACGTCCCTGCTATAAAAGCATTCTGGGAGTTTGATGATTGATATGAGGGGTGTTTTCTGTGGAAGCCTCTGGCATTTGAAAGTACAAAGGTCCCCGAGTTGTGGATACAGAAGCCAACAAGGAAGTGGCAGAGAAGATCCGCGCACCACTTCCGACTCGCGGATCGTGGCAGGGTCGTAGCTCCATCTCAAGATAGAGTGACGAGAGGTATAGTTTCTAAATGTGATCGTCCTACGCTTTACAAAGACTGTAAAGACGAGCATATGCTATGAAGGCTCGTGGAGAACGGTTCGAGGCTATAAATGTATATTTTCTTTATATGATATAGAGATGCATGCATTGATCGATCCCCGATCTACTCATTCATATGTGTACGGAGCATGTATTTGACAAAGCAATTTAAAGGAGAAATTAGCATACGATACGATGTAACTAGTCCGCTGGGCAATAACGTTAGTGTGAATAAAGATATACGTAAATTGCCCCATTGTTATACAAACAAAAGAGTTTCTCACGATTTGATAACCCTACCATTCCGAGAGCTCGACGGATTCTGTGAATGGATCGGGTCGCCCAGTTAACCGAAATATCGCTGATTGTGGACAAAAGATAGTAGTGTTGAGACGCCTGACTAAATCGAGGTAATAGTACAAGGCATTGATCATGTAATGTCTAATGTCATCTCCACTATGCAAGCTGGGGAGAATTCATTATGAGGAAAGGATGTGAGACATTTTCCGCTTTGATACTTGACTCCGAGAGTCAAGTTTCGATGTAAAAGATCCCAAAAGTAAGGGAATTTCCGTAAGTATTCCCGAAGAGTTACCAGATCTTACATGAGAGAGAGTGGACTAGCCATAGAAATTAGACAGAATGTATCCTATGTCAAGGGCACCAGAGACAGGATGCATCTAACTGAGCCGAAAAGAGTTAAAGAGTCAATCGCAAGAACTTTAGATAAAGGATTTATCCGACCAAATGTGGTCCCCTGGGTGCACCTGTTTTATTTGTGAAAAAGAAAGATGACACTCTACTGATGTGCACGATTACTCCAAGGTAGATTAATAAGGTGACAAGGAAAACAGTACCATTGGCCGATAATTGAAGATCTTTTTGATCACTGAAGAAGAGGTGTCTTTCAAGATGGGACTGCGATCAGTATTATCAAGCTTGAGGTAAAGGAAGGAGAGCGGTGTCAAGACCTGCACTTAGAACCCATATTTGGTCACATGAAGCTTTGGTCATGCCATTTAGGCTGATTTAATGCACCCTAAGCAGTTATTCATGGATTCATGAATAAATATTTCTTCACCCATGTGGATCAATTTGTCGGTTTTTATCGATGACATCCCTGCGTATTCTAAGGATGCAATGTGAGCATGAACAACACCGAGAATAGTCTCTGGGAGACCTAAGAGAAAAGAAGCACATGCTAAGCTCCAAGCATATGTGATTTTCGTCAGCGAAGTTTCATTCCTCAGCCATATTGTGTATGCCGAGGGTATAAGAGTCGATCCCGCTTAAGATCGCTAGCCAGAATTGAAATCACCTCAAAATGTAATCGAGGCTAGAAGTTCTGGCTTAGATTCTGCTATTATAGAAGATTCATGAGAGGCTTTTCACTATACCTCCGCCACCGTTACTCGCAGAAAGGAATAAAGTTTGAGTTGGAGCCGCACAAATGTCGAATGGTTTTGAACAAAGAGGGATGCCGGTCAGCACCGCATCGAATGCCACCCCCACCCTAGCAAGACAGAGTATACCTTGTATATGATGCTCTATATTGGTTTAGGATGCGTGTTAATGCAAGATGGGAAAGTAGTTGGCTTATGTGTCCGCACAAATAGCCACATGAACAAAATTATCCCACTCATGACCTAGAGTGCCACCGCAGCTGCTTGCTTTAAAATTATGGCGACAATACTATACAGTGGAAAAGGTAGAATTTAAGACCATCATAAGAGTCTCTGGCATTGCTTAACGTTGCAAAGAGTTAAATTCGAGACAAAGGAGGTGGTTGGAAGCATAAAGGATTATGACTGCATCATAGATTACCACCCCGGAAAGGCTAATATAGTAGCCGTTGCTTTAAGTCGAAAGACAGTGGTAGCAATATCACTACAGTATAGTGATTAGAGACTAGGAGATGATGGAGCTTTGTTAGCTCAATTAGAAGCACAACCCGTTTTAAAACAAATGATTATAGATGCGTTAAAATGATGAAGAGTTGTAAAATTTATTGTGATGGTTAGAGATGGTGACAAGACCGAAGCTTTGTGAGAAAGAATGAAGTTTGTATTTATTAGACATGTGGTGCCAAGACAAAGAGCTAAAGAAAAGTTGTTAGCTCTGAGGCTCATATAATACCTGTGATTTACCATGCATCCCGGAGGGAATAAGATGTGCCAGGACTTAGTCGCTTTTATCGGGTGGAAAGGAATGAAAAGAGATTGGATCGAATATGTGTCTAAGTGCTTGACGGTCGCAAGTCAAAGCCGAACACCAAGTGCCAATGTGTTTGTTAAATCCCCTTCCAATTCTCAATGGAAGTGATAACATTTCATGGATTTCAGGCCCGTTTACCTCACACAACAAAACATGACTCTGTCTGGTGATTATAGATATTCACAAAGTCGCCCATTTTATACCACTTCGGGATTGACTATTCTATTGATCAATTAATGAAGTTATATGTAGACGTGACTGCGGCGATCGCATGGTGTGCCGCTGTTCATTGTGTCTGATAGAGATCCTACGCGACTACATCAAGGTTCGAAGGAATTACAGTCAGCTTTTAAAAATTAAGCTGAATTTTTAGTATCGGCATTCCATCCGCAACATGGACAATCGTGAGAGATTGATTAAAGTACCAGATATGTCGTGTCAGGTCATGGAATTTCGAAGTCGGGATAGCAGAATTTGACTTGAATTACTATAATAATAGTTTTCAGTCGTCTACTGTATGGCACCATATGAAGCTTTGTATGGCCGAAATGTAGAACTCCCTGTGGTGTTGGATGTAATTGAACATGGTAAAAACCGATAAATCTACATAGTAAGATAAGCAGTAAGAGAAAGCATGTTATTCTAAGCAGAGTTTAAAGCGCTTAAAGGATCGACAAAAAGTCGAGGCTAACCTAAAGAGGAGAGATATTGAATATAAAGTGGGAGATAAAGTTCTTTTAAAGGTACCACCTTGAGGTTCTTAGGTTTGGTCAGAAGGCAAGTTGAGTCCAAGGTCTATGTATTATATGGAGATTTTGGGAACGTGACGTACTGCGGGTTTATCGATCGCACTTACCTGAGTCGGGCCAAACTACACGATGTGCTCTGCGTCGATGTTTCGAGGATACCGCCTCGATGACGCACATACTACCAGTGCAAGAGATATAAGTACAAGAGGATTTGTCATATGATGAGGAGCCAAAAGACCATTCCGCTCGAGAGGAAACAAATGCGAACAAACAAGTACTCATTAGTGAAAGTTCTCCGGCAACACCACGGTGAGAGAGAGAAGAAGCTACTAAACCGTGGCGCAACTTATAAGAGCAATGATTCGCAACCTTTCATCAGGTATGAATTCCCGAGGACTAAATTTTTTGGGCGGGGAGAGTTGTACGACCTCAAATTATACCCTAATAGTTGGCAAGAAGCTGTGGGCACAAACGTAGCGTAAATTTTATCCGGAATAAAATAAAGATAAAAACAAAAGTAGGAATATGCATAAGTTAAATTACAAATAATAAAGAAGATTTGAGGCTATTGTAAAAATATTATAAATGGATTTGTAAATATTAGAAGAGTTGGAGGACCAAAGAGTAATAAAAGAAAGATATTAGAATGAAATAAGGATGAAAATTGTGGAAGAAACAAGTGGCTTAAAGGAAAGAGGGAGGAAGTTTCCTCCTTTGATTAGAAAGAGAAATGGGGGAAGGGAGCAAGCACTAAAATAAATATCTCATTTTGGTCCGGGGAGAAAGGAGAGCAACACGGATAAAGAGAGAAGAGAAAAGAAAAGAAGAAAAAGCAAGAAGATTAAGGCATGGAACTACTAAATTTGAATATGGATACATGTCTTGGGTTTAAACTCCCAATCTCATTGTCGATTGTTTAAGAGCCTCTATGATCTCAGATATGCTTTGTGGAAGGGGTCAGCTGCAAAGTTGAACCAAGAAAATTCCTTATGTTTGATCATATGCAAGAAATCAATCTTAGAAACGAGTTTTTAGGTAAGAAATAAAGGGAATCTGAAGTAAGTCCTTCTTGATAAATTGTAAACTAAGACTAATTAACTTGATGATAGGCTCTTGAATTTCGATTTGGACCTCTCAGAGACCAAGTTATGGTCCTTTACCGAGGTCAACTCAGCCAACTGGCCTGGCCGCTTTGCCAATTCGGTCAATGTCGGACCTTAGATGGGTTTTGTCGAAATAAAAGGGAATTTGCAGTCCTTCGGAAATTGTAGCCACGCTTGAACTTGATGTTAGGTTTTCAATTTCAATTCCTGACTCGTAGATCAAGTTATGGTCTTTTTACTCGAATACCACCCAGCGGGCGGGGTCAGCCCATAGAGGCTCGCCAACAGGCCAACAGATTCGCCCGAAGAGCTCAACGGTCACGCAGCTCCACTGGCCATGGCGCAGCTCCACTCACGCAGAGCTCCACTGGTCTGGCGTGTAGCCCAACTCACGGCGCGCAGCTCCACTCGCCATGTTGAGGTCACAAACAGAGTGGTCGCTGTGCCCTATAGAGTCGCCAGTCCCAGAGTCGTCGTACTTAGAGTCGAGCTCGCCACGCATTGGCACCGTCGGGCTTCAGTCACTCGTCAAGATCGACCGCTAAGATGACCTCCAACTTCTGAAGGTCATAACTTCTTCGCCGAACTCCGATTTATGCTCTAGACTTATGGAAAGCCCACTGAGTCAAGAATCCATCCATATGCCTGAGGAAGATATTACGTCAGATCGAGCGTTGGGATCGAATTGCCACTTCACCAAATTTCGTCGGCCAGTCACCGCAAGACCGATCGCGCATGACCTCCAACTCAAGGTCATATCTCCTTCGTCTCGAACACTGATGCAGGTGTTCTTGGACTCTATGGAAAGCCCATTGAGTCAAGAATCCATCCATATGCCTGAGGAAGATATTAGATGTCAGATCGGTGGTGTTAGACTGAGGCTCGTCACTCAAAGGCAATGTCACCAGTCACTGTCAAGATCGGGATTCACGTGATGACCTCCAACTTCTGGTTGTCGGCATCTTCAATCGAACTCCGATTTGGTGTTCTCGGACTCTATGAAAGCCCATTGAGTCAAAAAAATGTCACATTCATATGTCGAGAATATTAGATGCCTGACCGAGGTGATAGGATGAGCTCGTCACTTCGGGCCAACCTGTCAATCCTGTGTCACCGTCGATTTGCCTCGCATGACCCCAACTTCTAAGGTCATATCTCCTTCGTCCAACTCGATCTCGGGTGTTCTCGACTCATGGTGTTTCCATTGAGTCAAGAATCCATTAATAGACAGCTTGATAAGATGAGAACTCATATTAGTCCCGGAAAACATGAAAAATAGTAGGCTCTGTAGGTAACTATAGTTATTTATAAATTACTCATAAGCATACAGGGTAAGCATAGTTATTTATGCACACAATGAGACATGAAAAATGCAAATTTATGAATAAATGATTGTATATATGTTATATATCACATATGATTACTGAATTGCCAATAATTATTCGAGAATATGAGATATATAATCGAGCATAAAAATACACATTTGGATTGTCCGCTTAGAACCCGCGGTAGAGTGGATAGATGGGCATGCCTGATGTGGGAAAATAAGTCCAAAGATACAAGTTCCGATATCGAGGCCCCGTTTGGGTCGATGACATAGATCCCGTTTGGATCAGGTGGCCCCGAAAGGGTCACCACAGCGCCTCCGGGCCCTCATGGAATAGGTCATTGTCTCGTACAGTGATGATACCTTCGCAGGTTTATACTCACACGCCCTCATGGACCACTCCAAGCTCGCATGTTGAATATAAATACTTCCTAGCCCTCATGGACCATCGTTTACACAAGAATACAATGCTTCGGGCTCTCATGGTTTCTCAGATCCACTCTAAGGTTTATGCGTACATGAAAACATAAAAGAAACAGGTATATGCAAAGGAAATGTAGAATATATGAAGAGAATATGGTAAGCATAGCACCGCTTATGTGATGTATAGTATACAAGGCAACAAGAAGTAAAATACAAGATGACATGAAAAGTATAAGGGATGATGATAAGAAATGGAACTGTTATGATGTTATATATATGAGAAATGATAACAATCATATCGAATATGTGAAGGTATGCATTTATATACAAAGGACCTTAACAGGGTCATCCATATGTATTAATCCCACTGCTGCAAAGCTTAGCACTGGTGTTCAATCCGCAGGCAACAGAAGAGGAGACCAGAGGACTTCTGTGCCATCCACATCGCCACCAAAGGCCACACAAAGAATAGGTGCCTTACCGGAAGACCTTTAGGTCTATTTTGTATATGAAAATTTGTAAACCAATGTAAATATTATAGATAAGCCGAATACTTCCATATATGGAGTTTGTATATATTTTGTAATCCGTTGCTACAAAATATAATACAAGTTAATTGTTTAACATTATATGAATATGCAAGTGTAAAGGTTATAAGTTTAAAAAAAAAAAAAAAAAAGAGTGA
Source organism: Tetrastigma voinierianum (assembly GCA_016808115.1). Taxonomy (NCBI): domain Eukaryota; kingdom Viridiplantae; phylum Streptophyta; class Magnoliopsida; order Vitales; family Vitaceae; genus Tetrastigma; species Tetrastigma voinierianum. Next base: position 291,682 of record JAEQBH010001211.1, on the reverse strand, counting down.
CCCTCACTTGATATCCTATGCCGAGTTGGGGTGTCACAATTTTAATAGGCTGCAATAATCCCGAAGGAACTTGATTTTCTGCCTTCACTTTTTGACACACCATACACTTGGTCACAAATTCTGATACATCTCTTTTCATTCCTGACCACCAGTATGAAGTCTTTAAATCCTGATACATTTGCTAACGGATGCATAGCAAAAGATCCACTTGTCCCTCTTTTACATGGATTTCTCCCCATTCATCATCATTGGGTACACAAACCCGATCTCTATATTATAAGAATCCATCCTCTTTCGTTGTAAACTCGGTTTCTTTCCCCACTCTATTCTGATTTACAATTGCAGCAATTTTCTCATAATTCTTTTGGGCCTTTAACACACGATTTAACAAATCCAATTTTGCTATCAATTCTGCCATGACTAAGAACTCGAAGCTTCCATACCATGTCACACATGTAGTCTTTGCCTCGTCCCCTTCAGCCACACGCACTTGCCACTATCCTGATCGTAAGTTTAGCTTAGTGAAGTACTTGGCCTGGCTCAATCGATCAAACAGTTCTGCAGCTAAAGGTATCGAATACTTGTTCTTGATCATGACTTTGTTCAGTGCCCACTAACCTACACACATATGAAGCGATCCGTCTTGCTTCTTTTAAAAAAGCACTGGTGCCCCATATAGTGTGCTGATCACAGACTAAGCTTTCTCGTGACTAAAGAACTCCGTCAACTCCGGCTTTCTTCAACTCTATCAACTCCGTGGAGCCATCTAATAAGAAGCCAAGGTGAGGTCTCGATCTCGGCACTAAATTTCGATTCACGATCCGCCTACCTTCTCAATGGCGCCTCTTTTGAAGCAAATCCTAGAGGCATCAAGTTTGCAAATTCTCTCAATATGGGGGACCATACATCCTCAGGTACTAACATGCTTGTTTGACTTGATCTTGATCAAGCACGACATTGGTGTGTGCTCGCTTTCTAAGTCCTTCTAACTCCAGGCAACAAGGTCTTTCCCTTAAGGCCTCTTTAGGCTACTTAGTCGATGCCCGCCATTACAGCATGGCTGCTTCTCATCCATAATCAGCAGTCAATTTAAGTGTGGCAACAAGGCTACCTTGCCTCTTTAGAAGAAATCGTTGCCTAAAATGAAGTCAAAGTCATCCAAAGGAACACTAAGGAAGTCTATCGTACCTTTCCAATCCCCCTTCTAAATTACCACATTCCTTGCCATGCCATGTGTCTTATCGTGCCCCTGAGACCTGTAAAACCCAAGAAAAATTTACTTTTTCTGAAAAATGACAAAACAAAGAAATTTGCCTGTAGTCGATTCAAAGGAAGCGAAATTTTTTAGATCTGATGACAAAACGACTTCATCATGGATTCGGCTCTCAAAATTCCAATTACCTAGAAAATTTTCATCAAATTGCGAGATAATCGGATTTTTTCACAATTTTCGCGGTAACGGGCGTCCAGTGACTCCTAAGGACGAGATTTTATGAGAATCTCGGGAATTAGAAAATAATTCAAGTAAACTTCATTTAAAATAGCCGAAATTTTAATCGATGGAATAAACAAGATTAAAGGTAAGGGGACCACGAGTAATAATGAACACATGGAGCGATGTGGGTCATGTCTCCAAACTTAAGAATTAAGTTAGACAAATAAGGCCAAAAAAAAAAAAAATCAGTTTTGGGACAGAAAATGAGCAGATTTTTTGCTGGGAAGAAAAGAAAACCCATAGAGTGAGAGAGGGAGAGAAAAGAAAAATCAAAAATCAAAACTTCTCTCTTCGATCCACCGAGTTTCGTCGATCAGAATTCATCAGGATAAGAATGAAAGTTCATCTACTCAACGAGGGCTACGTGTGGATATCGAAAACGAAGGATTTCACGAGATCTGGGCGAGGAGTTCGAAATCAAGGTTTTTGGTTAGAAGTGTCCATAGACTTCCAGTTTCTTCTACGCTCAAGAGGTAGGGATTCTTCCTACTTTGGTTTATTTTCCATTCTAGAGGCTGTTTTGTTGAGTTTTAATGCCCTAAGGGGCTGTTTGGCCGTTTTTTCCCTAAGGGGCTCTTTGGCATGATAATGGGTTATGAGAATAGTGCCATGTTTTGACTTTATACGATGTCCAGTTTTTGAGACTTATTTTTGGTTAGAAAATGGGAGAATTTGGACTAGTATCCTTCAATGAAATTGTAGCCCTATCTGAGAAATTGATGTTAGGATTTTAAATAACCCAAATTAGACATCTATAACCCAAGTTATGGTCCGTTCTCTGGGATTGACATAGGCAGCCCTGTTTTGGCCGAACCTACCATCCAGATTTTTGGGACTCATTTTCGGTTGGGAAAAAGTGAGAATTTGGACTAGTATCCTTCAAGAAAATTGTAGTTTTATATGAGAAATTGATGTTAGGATTTTGAATCACCCAAATCGACCTCTATCACCTGCTATGGTCTCTGTCCTCTCCTCCCTCCCTCCTCCCCCTCCACACACACTACAAAATTGTCTGGTGTGGGCCCTTAATATCAGTCCGACACACGCTCGATCAACGCTAAGTGACTAGTTTCGAACTAAGTTCGAAACCATTATGTGGCCTATATTGATTGTTGTGTGGAATGTCAGGTGGGAATCTTCATGCCACAACTAACTTGAGGATCAAGTGTCATTGCTTGACCAAGAGTAACGTATTTGGGTTTCAATGTGTGTGCTCTAACATGTTGATACGATGAGTTTATATGTGTAAATGGCCATGACATACCGATATAAGTGTGTCACTACTTGATAATGTAGTGACTTGTTTGGATGCCAATATGTGTACTCCAACACTTTGACGTATGATGAATTGTTATATGCAATGGCCATTACATGGCTTGCTTGTGTGTGTCATTGCCTGATCATAGAATGACATGTTGAATGTGAATGCTGGATATATGCTCAGATGATAGGTTGACATGAATGAAATGATTTATGGTTATCTAGGTGATGTGATTTTCCAGCGACACCGTAAGTAGTAGTGTGGATTGTGTTGTCCATGTAGCATTCATTAGGCATGTGACATAATATAACATGCAATGACATTTTGCATTGCATATGAACGGGGACATCACATTAAATGGGTGTGAGTGCATGGTTAGTAAATCAACATTGTGTTTGGTGTTCGATGGTATTTCGTGAGTACATGGTAGATCGACATTGTGTTTGGTGTTCGATGGTGGGCTCGATAAAATGGGACAACGTCCAAAATGAGTCTCCTACTTGCATAAAAGAAAATAAATAAAATACGTGTTTGGCAGAGCAACGAAGGATAGATACCCCCGTGACAACCCGTATTCCCGTTGACATATGTATCCAACGATGAAAGTTTGCGAAAGTGTTCCGAAGACGGGCGAAGCCTACTGCGTGAGACTCGAAAATTCGCTACCCACAAAAACACACGGACTCAGAAAAACAAGTGAATTTCCTGAAGCTCGGTCTAATGGATTTTGATTTATAAATGATGAGTGTTCGGAAACATCATGTCATACCCGCCTTTACTTTGCTTAGTTCTATTTTATATATTAATAAGTGCATCATTGCCCTATGTCTAATTTTTTTGGGTATTTTAGCATTACAGAATATGGTGGTTTTCTAAGCCAGGGAGATGTGGGAAGAAGAAGAAGTGAAGCACTAAAGACTAACGGTCGCGATGTTCCCGCGATCTCGCAGCGGAACTATAAAAGTACTGAGATCCGTTTTTTGGAGGCATGTAGTTTGGCATACGACGAGGGGAGGGAACACAAAGCAAGAGCGACTGAGACTGGAAAACTCTTTGTCTTTGTATTTCTTCGAACTATCAATGATTTATTGAAATAATGTTTGTATTAATTATTATATTCTAGATTTACTTCTAGGGTTTTGTTGAACCCCGCTACAGCTTGCATGGGTAGGGCATCGCTCTGATATGCTTTGGCACTTCAAGTTAAATACCTTATGTTACGTGGCGTAGAACGCCTCGATCAATGCTCACACTCTTGCTAAACACAGAGTGAAACTGTTATAATGGGCAGCATCACTGACGTTGTTTCAAGACTCGCTTGTGCTACGACACACTTTAGTGTCAGACAACAATTTTGGGTACTTATTGTGTTGTGTCCTACTCATTTCCTTAATATTATTCAAATAGTCCAACAATTATATGATAAGAGTCCGAATGACGACAAGAGTAAAGTAAAGTTCATCGCTCTACTGAATGTACCTAATCGTACCTCCTCAGATAAGTATGTTCTATAGTACCTATGGGTACCTCTGTATAGTATAAGCTCTGTAACTCCTATGGGAGATCTGAATAAGTATAAGTCTGCTATAAGTACAAGTATGTGTATTAGTTTGTTATATGAATTCATGAAAATTCCGAGACCAAGTATCAGATATCTCGTGGTCAGCTATATGCTTATTGTACAAGAGCATCAATGCATGTGTACATATATAAGTCATATGTTTCACTAAGCGTGAAAAGCTTAGTACGTAGCTTTTATCCGTAGGCATGCAGGAGGACGCTCCCAGGATCTTCATACTTCCTCGGAGTCATCACACTCAAAGGGTCCATCACTCAGAACTGCCAGCCTGATTATGTAAATGTGCCGCTTTGTATGGGCGTATATGTAAATGGGACTCAGACCGTATAATGACATCGTAAACACCAAATTACAAGTGGGTAGTTTTATTTTTGTATCTCAGATAATATATTTGATTCGATATATAAGACTCGAGACCACCAATGTCTCGAAAAGGTGTAAAGAGTCCCAAAGATAGCCTCGCGTTCTCTCGCTCTGCAAAGGGTATGACAGAACTCAATGTCGCGACGCTGGATTGATTATGCTCAGAACGCTATGACGTTGATTTCGCACCGTCACACGCCGGGTTTAAGTTACTCTCAGCAATGTCGTGACGTTGCCTATGTTTATGATATTGCACGAACATATTGATTTCTCATTTTTTGAACCCCGACTCTGTGCAAACCCTAACTCTCTCTATGGTTCTCTGTAGATTCTATCCTTAAAATCTCCTCTAATCTCTGCCTAAGTACTTTTCAACTCTTCCAGAAACCTAAGAACCACCTTAGATCCACAATATCTAGGGTTCATCCATTGTTATTCCAAACTCTGCACGAACGACCATATTTCCTTACCCTTAGTGATTCAAGGTAGATCACCAAATAACTTTGCCTCTGTTGGATCCATTTGAGTTCGAAAGAATATAAGGGAGTGATTTGAGGAAATAGGACCAACCATTTCAAGCTAAAGACCAATGTGGTCACTATTGCCCACTAAGTGTTTGACAAATTGACTAAGTTAGAATTTTCACAATGTTTGGAGACTAAGGATTGAATTGAGCACATTGGGAGTCTAGGTGCTCATTTAGGATTGCTCGGAAAACCTAGGCCACCAATTCCCATCTAAGCCACCTAAGTCCTAGCATGTCTTCGAAAAGACAAAAGCTAGCCCCGAAAAGAAGCCGTAAAGTAGAGGAGCCCCAAGAGGACTTTGATCGGTCCAAATTTGTTAACATGACCGTGGCCGAGAGATTCAGGCTCATCTCGGCCAACCACTCATTCATTAAGGAGAAAGGCTTTCACCACCTTGAGGATTTTTTCCGCCAAACCATCGTGAACAAGGGGTGGAGGGCATTGTGCTAACCCCCTAGATCGATTGCTACTATGGTAGTCCGAGAGTTCTACGCCAATCTAGTCTTCCACATGCATAAAAAGGTTAAGGTGCGTGGGGTTTGGGTGGACTTCTGCACGAAGTCCATCAATGAGTACTACAATTTGGAGCCCATGGACTCTTAGGCATTTGATGGACTCTGTGCAGCCCCTAACTACCCCGAGATCCTTAAGGTACTGACAAATGGTACTAGGGAGTGGAAACTGAATAATAAGGGGCACGTTGTTCATTTCAAGGAAAAACACATAGCCTATATCTCAAAGGTATGGCACCATTTCATTACCTCACGCCTTCATAATGGACTCAATTAATGTCAAATGAGGTGACGACTCAAGCGAGCCTTGCTCAACTTCTTTCGCCATCCTTCGTATTATTCCTTTCAACGTAGTCAGTTATATAGGGATGGGATCCCTCTATAATGTAGATGCTAAGATGAATCTAGGAACCCATTCTCATTTTCTGACTATAAAAAGGCCTAGGGTAACCCTGTGAGGACAACAAGGCATGGATACACCCCATAAAGCCCATATTTCTGTCAAGAAGGACAAGGGCAAAGGTGCACTACCGAAGAGGTTTACGACTGTGCAACGAACCTCGCATGCGAAGAGCTCAAGGCATACCAAACTGCTCGATACGGACGATGCCTTTTAGGGAGGTCGGACAATCCTCCACCGTTCCCCCTCCACTATAACCCCCTTCCCACGAGGAGCCTCCTCCTAGTCCCACTCTCGCGTTAGAGGACCAAGTCCACAAGCTCACGACTAGATTTGATGCCTTTTAGGATGAGACCCAAGAGCATCGTGCATCAATTAATAGGATCGGACGTGCTCCAGTGGCAAATATGGCTACTGCTCGTGTACCTGATGAGTCTAAAACTCATCTATTTTTAATCCATTTTTCTCGCAGCTGTTTTTAACAATTTTAGGATCAATTTTTATTCCAGCAATTATGAAATATTCACCTACTTGTGTTTCAAGCAGTGTTAATGAAAATGAGAGAAAACAAGTCAAAATAGCAAAAAAAGTGAAAATGCAAAGAACAGGTCGCAACATAATTTTAGTATATCGCGACACAAAATTCAAGCAGGCTAAAGAAACTATGTCGTAGCCAACAACTAAATGTCGCAACAATGCTCAAACATAACTCAATGGTTGAAAGAGAAATTTATGTTGCGATAAAGAGTTTTTCTGTCACGACATTATTGAAGAAAATTGTCACGACAATCCTTTATTCTATTGCAACAAAGATTAAAACAAAGAGCAAAGAAGATATGTCGCGACAATATAATTTATGTCGCAACATAAAAAAGTCAAGGCTAATGCATTGAACTCTGTCATATAAAAAGACACAATTCAAGCCACAATGTAAATTGCTCGGGATACAACACAAGTCAACCGGGAGATGTTTTATGTGTCATGACAGTTTTCAAAGATCAAGCCACCTCAAGGAAGAACTACTATCGCAACAAAGAAAATCTTGTCGCAACATAACATTCAGAATTCACAACCAAAAGCAACAAAATCTCTGTCACAACAAAGATTATTTATGTCGCGACAAACAAAACATTAAGGAGGTGAATTCCCTGCCACGACAAGAAGCTAAAGAGTAACACAAGAAGAATGGCGACAAAGAAATTCTTGTTGCGACATAATCAAGAGTTGAAGGAAAAACCTGTGTCGCGACAATAAAAGCTATGGAATGATAAAATTATGTCGCGACATAGAAAAGTAGAATCGCAATGTAAATTGAAGAAGAACCGAGGAATGGCTAGTACTATGGGCAGAACATATAATTCTATGTCAGCGACAAACAGCCTAGCAAGCGATACAAGAATCATAGAAGGAAAATCATTGCCGCGACCAAGGAGTTTATTATTACTACGTAAACGCTGGCGACTTAAAGAAATTTCGTCGCGACAAAGGAAAATTCGGTCGCGATGCAGTTGATAGGTCGAGAAATGTTTGTCGACAAGAAAAATTGTCACGCGGCTAAAACTCCTAAGAACAAGGACATGAGAAGCGTTGCAAATGTGTTTTGGTGTCGCGACATAAGGCATTCCCCGCTACGACAAGAACAAGACTGGGCTGACAAAATTTATGTCGCGACATTATCAAATTATGTCAGACACACCAAGAGCAAGCCCAGAGAATATGTCGTGACATAAAACAAGAAGCTACGACAGAGGCAAATGACAAAGACTCGAAAGCTTGAGCGGGATGTACCTTTATGTTTTATTAAAGAGACCAATTTGGGCTATAATTGGGGATCCACAACGCAATTAACGGCGGAGATCCAACATCGAAAGCCTATAAATACACAATTCTAGTGGCAATGCACAAGAATTTTCGCAACCCGGTGACGTCCGGGTGGTCAAGACTCTCAGATATTTTTAAGTTTTTTATTTATTTTATTTTCCATTTCCTAAGAGATTTAGATTTAAAGGTAGCTTTATTTTAGTTTTCCTTTACCCTCGGGATTCGGGGTATTGTACTCGGTAAGTGAAGTTTCTCGCATTGGTATTTCTTTATAAAATCATATTTTTCATTATTGTTTGATTTAAATGGATAATAGAAAGTTTCCGGAGTTCATTTATTTCGGGTTTCTGCTTATTTTAAAGAATTTTTCCCGACGTTTAGTCAATGGAGTATGAGTAAACCAGTTTTGAAAAGTTGAGCTCACTGGAAATGTGTCATTGATGATAATCATTTTGCTACATAAGGTGGAAGAAAGCTTTAATTAGAATTCTTGAATTTATTTGATTAGTATTGTTTATAAATTTACTTTTTCTCAGTACTAGTACCGTGTACCCAATGCAAGGTATTGTATCTCGATCTGATTTCTAGGAAGCCCTTGAGCGATGTATCGAGAATCCCGAGTGTATAGCTCATGTGGGTATGTTAGACTAATACTATGGAACTAATGAACTCAGGATTACTGTATCACCAACTTACTTATAATCGAGTGGATGGTCGGTAATGAAGTATCCGTTAATCACTCAGAGGTTCCTCTCTTTCTCGCTTAAATTGATTCGATCCCGTGTTAGCAAAGATCTAATCAAGCGAGATGAAGTTTTCTAATGGCGTATAGGGATGAGGTGTCAATCAAATTGGAGAAGGCTTGCAATATCCCGTCTATGGGGGCAAGAATTATTTAGTCCTAAGATCTGAGTATGAAGTACTGAAAAGGAAAAATACTTAAATCTTAGAATGAGTGTTACATATTACAAAAAGAATCGACACTGCGTCTAGGAAATGAATATGAACTTTATCAGTGAAAAGTGTTGATGGGAGGAATTTAAACTATATTTACTACATCTTGGCTTAAACCAGTTTTCCAGCACTGATGGTTGAGCCAAGGAATCGAATGATGCAAAATTTGATAATTACTAATTGATCCATGTCCAGTTTTGTCTCATTCAATGAATCCTCAACCCTAATTTTATGAAACTGTACTTTTGTATATTTAAGATTTCAGTCTAGGACTACATTTTAGTCATCTTATCATCATATCAGTGGAGTTTAAATAGTAAATGATCTGGAAGGTAGGGAGTAATAGTCTTTTTGATTTATCATCTTCCTCAGGAACGATATATCCGACTTTAAATATTCACTTTGTTATTTGTAATGACCTATGCACTTGCAAGGATCAAGACCACAAAAATTTTAAATGAAAGAATTTACAAAGAACAAATCCATCTTTTCATATATGAAAAAATGGTTTTAATAAAGCTTTCAAGGCCGTTAATGTGGACTCAAAAGTTTTCGGGGTGACAAGACGTAAGTTCGCATACACCGATCACATCATGTAAGGCTTGTCTACTATAACTAAGCGGTTCTCCTATGCAATCGGGAGGCTATCCAAAGAACACTAGTATAGCTTCTTACTTTCCATATGCCACCAACGCCATCTAGTGATCCTCTATTGACTATAGGGAGTTTCACACCCTTCTTCATTTTCTGACACTCAGACATTATCCATTTTATTTGGGGGTGGGGACTTGTTTTAGCATCATGTGTGAATTGTCTGTGATATATTTGCCTATTTTGTTTATGCTTATGTTCGTATTTTTACGCCGTTTCGATTTCATATGTGTTAGAGTCTCAAGCTTTGTTTCATGTTTTGTGGTCAGGTTAGGCAAAGATGTGCAGAGTGATGCCAGTAGATTGCTAATCAAGGATCCCTAATTTCTTCAATCTTTTTGAAAAACACAAGGCAAGTCACAAGAAAGGACCCTGGGGCTGTTAGGGATTTCTGAACACATGTTTGACAGGTAGGTGACATATGAGCTACCTCGTGTTCAAGAAACCAATTTAATGAATCTGGTCATAACCCACATGCATATGGATCTTCTGTGGTATGTCTAGGCTTTAGACCGATCATACTAACGCTCAACCAACTGGGGTTTCAAACACCTAAGTGATGGGACACCTAGAAAAAGAGGATTATCATCTTAGCCTAGTTAAAAAAAAATAAAAAAAGAAAAGAGCAAGATCAAAAAGAAAGATGAATAGAATAAGTGGGATCTTCTAGTCAATCTTGAGCATAGTCCGAGTTTTCTGTGAGCCTAATGCCCGAGCCAAACGGCCGGAGCCATTTAACTTGCACCGCCTCGCTACATGACGAGGATGGAAGTTTTCCACAACCTAGGCCCTTAGGCTCAGTCAATGCCTGGGTGAAGTTCGAGGGTAATTGAATGTCTGGTGCCCTTAACCAATTAGTGGGGAGTCACCAACGAATCACCACTACAGGAACACTCAACTAAAACTTACGGGCACTAGTATTTCTTTCAAGAGTAGGTAGGTTAGTATGAATACAAGAGGTGCGTTAATTTCCAGTTAGACCTCTCCCAACAGGTAAGCAAGTCAATCAAGTTTAGTACCTGAACTGAAAGATATGCTAGAGATCATGCATCAAATGCACATAGACTTCTTGAAAGGCTATTGAAAACCTAGGAGGTTGAACTCACTGGCCAACCAACCGTGCTTCAAACATTAATTTGGTTCCAAAGTCAAACAACCTTAAGGATCCTCCGAATTTAGAAACAAAGGGTAAGATTTGTGAGTTCGGTTCATTTTGATCCTTCCATTTGGCAACATGTGCATCACACTCATGTCATTGAGTTTTAGTATGTCATCTTTCTAAACTGGGTTTGTGTATTCGCTTTACTTAGGGACAAGCATTGTCGAAGTTTAGGTGTGTAATGAGTGTCCAAAACACCACGTCGCACTCCATCGCCTTACTTCATTTTAGTTCTATTTTATATATTAATAAGTGCATTATTGCCCAAATAAGGGTCTTTTGTGCATACAGGTGAATATGGTGGCTTTCGAAAGCTTTGTGGAGATGTGAAGAAGAAGAAGTGAAGACCCAGCACCAACATCTCAACGTGCCAACGTCGCGTCGTTCCAACGTCGCGACGTTGCGACTTCACGACGTTCTCGCGATTCCTGAAGTAGAATTATAAAAAGCACGGGAGATCCAATTTTCGAGGCAAGGAGCAACGTACAGACGAGGAGCGGAACACGAAGCATGAGCGACCCGAGAGATTGTGAAAACTCGTGTCTTTATATTTCTCTTCTCAAACTATCAATAATTTATATAACAATGTTTGTAGTAACTTTCATTATGTTCTAGATTTCTATTTGTTTTGTTGAACCCTCACACAGCCTGATTGGGTTTAATTCTATTTTGTCAATATTCTTGAGTTATATCAACTTGCTCTATGTCTATATTACCATGGTAATGTCTCGCCAACATTGACATGATTCTGCTGCATCCGAGATCAAGAGGTGTGACCCTGTGGATGAGTAGAGTGACAACACCTGGGAATAGAGATAGTCCCTTGCCCAAGTGTGGCGATTAGGGTTTGAGAATTTAAGTGTTTTGGAGTCCTATGGAACATAAATGACGGTTTTCACATTTGGCAAATGCATGTGTGAGGGAATCGATGAGGACTCGAGACATAGAGAGGTGAGTCATACTATCCATGGTACGTGACATGAGTAGAAATGTGTATGTTTTTACTCGAGTGTGTGAAATGACATTGCATATGCACTTAGGTGGGGAGTATCCATTGTAGGAATTATTCTCTACTAGGCATTGCTCACCTGGCCATAGGACCTCATATTTCAGTATAGGTATACACCGGGTTAGAGATCTATCTCCATCAATACCGTGATTTCGCGAGTCGTGATGTGGCTTTGATAAATATTTTTGTTAACTATATTAGAATAAGCTAGTTTTAATATATGTTTAGTATAAGAGTGTTGTAATAAACTCTTATGGACTATTGTGATATAATTGTATATTGTGGATATGGGCATCTGGACCATATGTGGTCATTACTACTTCTGTTGAGACCCTGGATGGGTCATGGATATATTGTTATACAAGTTGTATATTGGGTAGAGCTCTTCGAACAAAGGAGACTCTGCCCATTTTTGTGAAAATATGGATATCGATAAATGGGACGCAACAAGGTGGTATCTAAAGCACCCGAAATCCACGAAGCCTACTGTGCTGACTGGGTTAGTCAACTGAATTTCCTGGCTTACTTCAGACCATTTCAAAACCATTTGTCAAAACACATTTCATATAAGCATACTTGAGAAAACATATGATATCATTACTAATACGTTCATTAATATGAGAAGTATACATCATATCTTTCAAGATGGCTCATATCTATTCTTTAGTACAACATATTGATACAAAATGGCATTTCATGCCTTTGTAACATTCATTTTCAAAATATTATTAGAGTTCACCCATTTTTCACCCATTTTTCACCTTAATAGTAAAATACATTCCATCAAGATTTATACATATTTGATTTCTATACAAAATAATTACATGATATCATGAAATGTAGTGGTATGTATGAAATGGAGTATTTACGTATACTCGAATCAGAGATGATGGTGACTCTATGTCACTGGGCCTCGCCTTGCTATTCAAGGTACCAGGAGAATCAACACGCTAAGCATTTTTATTTAGTGGTTCTTATACTTTATTCTCATTTATACAATCAATATGTTCATATATGCACATATAAACATATAAATAACATTGCCCATATGCATCAATTAATCATCTCAATTACATCCAATATGTTTATTTTCAAACAAAATTTCGACGTTTGGATTGCAGGATGGAGTTGACTGAGTTGCTGGTTGCAAGATTAGTCCAGCCCTCCAAAGCACAATATGGGGCAACGGTGCTGTTTCAGAAGAAGCAAGACGGATCGCTTCGGATGTGTGTAGATTACAGAGCACTGAACAAAGTCACAATCAAGAACAAGTATCCAATACCTTTGGTTGTGGAACTGTTCGATCGATTGGGCAAGGCCGAGTACTTCACCAAGCTAGAGTTGCGATCGGGATAGTGGCAAGAGTGTGTGGCTGAAGGGGACGAGGCAAAGACTACATGTGTGACACGGTATGGAGGCTTTTCAGTTCTGGCCAAGGCCTCTTTGATTGACTAACGCTCTTGCAACATTTTGTAACCTCATGAATGATGACCTATTCGACTTCCTAGACTCATTCATGGTGGTATACTTGGATGACATAGTGATATACAACCCAACTCTAGAAGATCACTTGGTACACCTTGAGAAGGTGTTTGACATACTAAGGCAGAACGAGTTGTCTGTTAAGAAGGAGAAGTGTGAGTTTGCTTAAACCGAGATCAAGTTTTTGGGTCACTTGATTTCCAAGTCTCAGATTTGGATGAATGGTGCGAAGGTGGTAACAATTCAAGATTAGCCACCCCATACCGAGGTAATAGAACTTCGATCTTTTCTCGGCTTAGCAAACTACTACAGGAGATTCATCAAGGACTATTCTAAGATAGCATGTCCCTCTACCTGACCTTTCTGGAAAAAGAGAGCAAGTGGATCGATGGAAGTACGTTTCCTTCAAAAGTCAAGGATGCGATCACCTCAAAGCTACTGACTCCTACTGAGTTGCCCTCAAGGCTACTACGACTTGTCGGACGCTAAAGGGTGTGTTAAATAAAAGGCAACCCAGAGCATTCGAGAGTCAAAGTTGAATGGAGGTGCTGCAGGGTACAACACCATTTAGAAAGAGATGACCGCAAATCTCATCCATTGCCTAGAGATATGGAAGCACTACATGATGGGAACGCAGTTCGTAGTACTGACTGACAACGTAGCTAACACCTTCTTCAAAACTCAAAATAAGCTCACTGCCAAGCAAGCTCGATGGTAAGAGTTCTTAGCCGACTTTGACTTCATGTGGGTGCACAAGCCGGGTTGACACAACCAAGTGGCAGATGCGTTGAGTAGGAAGGAAGTTGCAAGCTATGTGGGATCATTAAGTTGAGTTATGGTAGACTTCACAGAGCGAGTGAGACAAGAAGTTCCACAAGACTCGACATATCAAAAGCTGGTTGAGCAGGTGCAAGAAAGTACCACGAGGCGATATTGGCTAGAGAATGAGTTGCTTTATTTCATAGGAGGGAAGCTATATGTGCCTTCGCCAGCTGGAGACGAGTTGCTGGAATGAGTCACATGATACAAAGTGTTTGGTCACCCAGAGAAGAGAGAACATCAAGGCCGTCAGATGGTCTTTTCATTAGCCTAAGATGAAGGAAGATGTGTGCAAGCATATGTCAAGACATGCCATGTCCGCTGCTGACAAGATTGAGCTTAAGAAGGAAGAAAAGTTTCTATAGCCTCGCCATTCCTCGAAAGACCATGGCAAAGAAGTTTATCATGGACTTTATCGGTTTCAAAGGAGGACTTCGATCGGGCTTTGGTCGCTGCAGATAGATCTCTAAGCACGCGTTGTCTTCGCACTGTACTGCGTGAAAGTGTCTACCAAGAAGCAGAAAGCACATCTTCTTCAGTAATGTTATGAAGCATTTTGGGATGCCTGAGGACATAGTGAGCGATCGAGATACGCGGTTCATAGGCAAGTTTTGGGTTGAGTTGCTCAAGATGTGGGGTACGGAGTGTAAGTTCTCTACTGCTAATCACCCTCACACCAATGGTCAGACTGAGTGAGTGAATCAGATGATCGAGGAGTACTTGCGCTGTAATACCCCAAATTATACCCTAGTAGTTTGTTACAGTTTACGGTATAATATAAGTCAAATTTGAATTTTTCGGAAATTAATATTGCTAAGTGTGAAAAATGATATAATCAAAATTATTAAAGAAGTAAAAAAGGATAATGGTCAATTGTTAAATTAGGGACTTAAGAGACATTAAGTTAAAAGATTTTATGATAAGATAGAATATTGATAAGTTGTTTTGCAAATTAAATGATATGTGAGGACTAAATATCAAAATGTGAAATTAGGCCAAAAATTAGATAAAGCCAAACATGGTCTGTAATGTCCAAATCTTGGTTCTTATAACCCGTCACCCCGAATTATAAAAATTCAATTAACCACAAACGTCACTTAGGGAAGTTACGACCTTAGGAGTTTTTTTTTTTTTTTTTTAAAAACATTAAAACTCAACCAAAAACACTTGTATACACATTTTTCTTGTTCATAAACATGCCCCAAAAAAACGATTTTAGGAGTAACCATATATACATTGACATATACAATTCAAAAAAGTCTCCCTAGAATACATATACTTGTCATGATGAGAGAGAGGAGAGGGAAGTCGCCAACCGACCTATCACTCATGACGTGCAAAGGGAGCAAAGAAAACACAACTTATGCTTCTTGGACTTCAAGGATCCTAAAAAAATATTGCACCCTTAATGAGATGCTACTCAATGAGGGAGGCAAAGTATGATACCTAGTCACACACATTCACATCATCATCATGTCTATCTACTCAAGGAAACCAAAGCACTTACATAACTCCTACATAGTTCATATCATCAAATGAGAGCACTTTAATCATTCATAACATCAAACATACGCACATTCATAGTTCATATGTATTCTTAGATCACAATGCTTGCATGTATCCGTTTTCTTATCTATGACCTAAACACATCAAGTATCGCCTCGAACTTGTAAACTTGTAAACTTGATAAATCGTAACTTGTAAACTTGTGTTGTCGCCGCCTTGTATATTTGTATTTGACCCATTAACGGTTACTTGTATTTGCGATTACTTGGACATGTCGGTCATAACCTTATCCTCTTATCTTCCATGCATCATGGATCTTTCATATAACATGTACTTGTACATAATAACATTCATAGTTTATCACATAGCTTATCAACATGTTCTTGCACATAATCATTTTCATAATTCATAATATAGTTCATCAATGACATTCTGCACACAAACATTTGCATAGTCCATAAATATATATCATACATGAACATTTCTGAATCACTTCATTACAAAAAAACAAGTCATTCACATCAAATGACAAACAAGAACACATGGTACCAAAACATTCATATCCACTCACAAAAAATGACGTCCCGTGATCACCTAATCGCACGCCTTGTACGGTCTTGGTTCCTCGTGGTCTAAAACATATATTAATCATACATAAGTCATATATCATGCATAAACTTCCAAAACTCGAAATATATGAGAACATATAACCTAGGTCGGCCTAACCCCTGTTTTATGTTAGACCTTTTCTCGACTCTTTAATACAAATCAACATATACATCCAAAAGACATGATTCAGCTTGTTAGAAACTAGACTCATGTCTCTTTGTAATATGTGAAACGCCCATATTCCATATATAGAATTTATACCAGATTTTGAAACTTTTTAACTCTATCGTCCCCCGTTATGTAACAAATTTTAAACAAACCACCATAACTCAAGATTTTGAGACTCTGATCAAGCCCCTAATATTTTTCAAGCACGAACTAGAAGACATATAAAATTATAACATATCCGAAAAATTAGGGAAAAATACCAAATACACAAGGAGAAACATAAGCTAAATTTTACATAGTAAACTCCGCTTAATCAAAGACAGATGAGCAATCAGTGTTCACCAGATCATAACTCGAGATACCACAACCAATTACCAAGCCCTTTACAGAAACCTATAAGAGACATAACTCAAACAAACTTTCATGTTTACAACTTGTCTAAAAACAGAGCTTTAAAGACCCGAAAATAGAGGTACAAAACAGACTAAAACAGAGTTTACTCTAAAGTCACATTTGAATCTCCAAAATGACGGAGCTAGCTAAAAACCAGTTTTTTCCTCTATCACACTAACTGACAAAAGACATGAGAAGAGAAGCAAATGTCTGCAGAAAACTCTAAAGCTTTATCTAGGCATTTTGGACAAATTTCAAATGGTCCTCTGACCTGTTTGACTTAACACTTAACTCTCCAACTTTCACTGTCACTTTAACCCCTTAATCATGACAAACATATCTATTGTATGCAAGTATGTCTTGTGCTCAATGCATGCATGAATAGTTACGCCTCCTGGGATGAAGTTATTACAATTCTCCCTTAGCATTATCTCCAAATTCCTTTACCCGAATTCAACAAATGTGGATAGTAATGTTCTATTGTACTCTTCTTGCTTCCCATGTTGTTTCTTCTATGGCATGATTCTTCCACAGACCTTCACCATTGGTATTTCATCTTAACTGCCTTTTGTTACGATTTGCTGATTTTAATGCCTTCAACATAGCTATTATCACACTTCCAATCTCACCAAATAGGCCAGATGCAGAAGATCAATCATTGTCAGAACATACCACATGAAAAACATCACAAGTTATGATACCTCTTATAAAGCCATTCATGTTGGTAATCAACTGAGCTACAATTTTGGCACGACCAATGTAATTCCAGGGACTTAACTTTCCTCTTGCCAACTGGTAGAACACCCCTTTCCAAGGTGCAAAACTCGAAGGAAAACCTATCACCACATTGTATCTACGCCTACGTCGGTCCACAACTCGTCACTTGTGCCGCTTCAACCTGTCGATTACTTTTACTTTTATCTCTAGTTTTCAGAGTCACTGACCCTCCAAAGACTGTGTTCCTTCTTCATCCCAATACACCTGACACGGCCACTTACCATACAAAGCCTACAAGGAGCCATGCTAATACCGCTTGCAACATTATTATATGCAAATTCTATCAAAGCAGAATCATCCCAAGATCTGAACTCGAGTAATACAGGTCTGAAGACTTGGTATGTCTTTGATAGTCTTTGATTGTCCATTCCTGGGGATGAAAAAGCATATAAAATGGAGTTTCAGTCCCCAAAAGTCATTAAAACTACCCCAAACTAGCAACTCGATCTCTGTCCCATACGATAGATATGGCACAACGTTAGTCTCATAATTTCATCACATACCTTAGTTAACCGAACAATGTACAACCATCCGATGGGAAAGAAATGAGCCGACTTGTTAATTCATCAATAACCCATATAGCATCATTTTTCTGAGTTTGAAAGGAACTGGCTAAAAATCCAGAATGATCTTTTTTTTTCCCATTTCCACTCGCATTGTGGGGTTACTTAACCTTCTACTCTGAGCTGGTGTTCACTTTTTATTGTTTGACAAAGTTTGGCAACATCGGTACACCCAATTTACCATTTTTCATTCGGGCCACCAAAAGTGACTTTTCAACTGATTGATGCATTTTAACTCCCGGGTGCATGGCATAAGGCGCACCGTAGCTTCATCTAAGATCTCTTCTCAAGTCATCAACCTGTACATATATCCGGCTCCCAGCATGCAAAGCCCATCAACATGAATCACAACCTACCTTTTCCCTTGATCCATCTTCTTCTAAGCTCAATAATATAATCATCCCATTTCAGGCTTCCTGATTCTCCATGTAGCACAGTCTTGAGTGTAGCAAGTAAGACTCCAACTGGTGATACTTGTAACCTTTATATTCATCTCTCCTCAATGCAAGCAAGTTTGCAACCTTCCACTACTTTTCCGCCAAGGCACGCCACTACATTTGTTTTTCCCTGATGAATTTCACTGGTACAATACAATTTTCACACCTCACTTCAACGCCTCTGCCTCATATATTTAATTCTTTCGACTCAAGAAATACTTCAAACTTTTGTGATCCGTGAAAATCGAAAAGTCTCCCATATAGGTAATGCCGCCATATCTTCAAAGCAAATACAACTGCAGCAAGTTCAAGATCATGAGTCGGATAGGAAATCTCATATGGCCTTAACTGTCTAGAAGCATAAGAAATGACTCTACCATGCTGCATCAAAACACACCCCAAACCTTGGTAAGAAGCATCATCGTAAACAACAAACCACCGCCAAGATTCACTCTGATCTCTTAACACTGGGCCGTGGGTCAACTTCGCCTTAGTTCAAAACTATTTTGCATGCCTCATCCATTTATATTCAATATGTTTCCGTAGGGAGTTTAGTCAAAGGTGCGCCAGAAGAAAACTTCCATGTGCCGATAATACCTACTGGGAACCCCAAGAAACTACGGTTCAGCACATTCTTTCAAATTCCTACCAAACTCCGCTTCACTTTTCTAATCACTTACGCCTCTCCCCCTGATAATATACTAAGGAACGCGGCAACCCACTGTCAAATTCACTGCGAACTGGCATACAACTCAAGTTTCTCCCTTAGTGCTTGCAACACCATTCTTAGATGATTAGCGTAGTTCTTCTTCATCTCAGACATCGGCACGTCACAATAAATACAATGACAAACTGTTAAGATAAGGCTGGAACACCTTATTCGGCTTAAGGCCATGAAAACCGCCGTGCATTCGCCAACCCGAAAGCACCGCAGAATTCATGGTGCCCATAACGAAATGGAGCGCTTTTGGTACATCTCATTTTGCTATCTCAATTGATGATACCCAGATCTCAAATCACTCTTTGTTAAACACCCTTTGCACTCACAATGACCAAACAAACTACTCCACTCCCTGGAGAGGATACTTGTTCTTGATAGTTACCCGATTCAGTTGCCGATAATCAATACATAATCTCAATGTTCCATCTTCTTTTTCACAACAATACCTATTCCCATGGTGATATGTCGAATGTATCCCTCTCTAATAATTCTTGCAACTTGAGTTTTCACCCTCTTAACTCTGGTTTGAAACATGGTGGTGTACCGTAAGAGAGCGTCCCTAGCAACTCAATGGTAAAACTCAACACTTATCCGGTGGCAACTGCAATTCTACCGGGAACACATCTTGGAACTATTCAAACTCCAGATGTCTCTCAAGTTTAGCCTCTGGCTCTTCTAAGATCAATCACATGTGCTGGGGATATGTTTAACCTTTCGAATCATCTGCATGCTTAATTGTGGAAATCACCAAGTAGACAAAATTTTACGCTCTCCCGGAAGATTTATTCTTGCTTGATTTGGCACATCAAATTCAACTTCTTTAGTAAAACAACACAATGGCATGATGTTTGGCTTCAACCAATCCATACCCGTAAAATGATATCAAAATCATAAATGTCATGAGTACAACTACATAATTCAACCCCATCAATTTGCAAATACCATACAATCTCTCAAACACTATTAACTTTAAGTAATTCTCCCAAAGGAGTGCAACATGCAACCATAATCTGAATGGCTTAATGTACGCATGAATTCGTGATAAATGTCGGTGTTATAAGGAATGGCTCCAGATCAATTAAAACACAAGCTCAACATGACAAACAAGTAATTTAATTCAAGCATTACTTCTCAAAAAAAGTAAATGGTACAGCCTTCTTGCCGAGGAATACATGGAGAAATTCAGCTCAGCTTGAGGCCTGCTGCTCCCATGAAGCTCCTGGACGAGCCATATGTTGTGTCACATTTGTGTTTTCCCAGCCTACTCTCACCATACAAAAGATTCAGATATTTACCGGCCTCGAACAAAGATTCGGAGCCAATTCCACTTACACCACTTCGTTTAGGCAATCCCGAATCATATGGTCCAGAGCCCCACATTGAAAACATCCACCAGTTAATCTTCGACATTCGCCTTC
Source organism: Tetrastigma voinierianum (assembly GCA_016808115.1). Lineage (NCBI taxonomy): Eukaryota > Viridiplantae > Streptophyta > Magnoliopsida > Vitales > Vitaceae > Tetrastigma > Tetrastigma voinierianum. The sequence continues at coordinate 271,058 of JAEQBH010001211.1, read as the reverse complement.
ATGTCGTTTTTCACAATGCTCACATATGGGTCTTAGATCAGAGGAGCTTCGTCCTCGACCTCCGCCTCTAGTGGATAATGTTCCACTCCATGTTTTGTTCCTGTCCTCGAACCTCCCTTAGACTTTCCTAAGCCAAATCTTGCTCGAGTAGAGTGCACTAGGTTCCTTCCTCTTCCTAAAGAAACTAGCACTCTTTCATTGCTTTTCTTACTTAATCTCTCTTCTGATAATATGCCCTCAACTTTGCAGCTTTCCATGTCACTGGAAGAAATTTTACTGGATTGTATAGGTCAAGCCTCTTCAAATTTTCGACATTTATCCCTTTCAGAGCAACCATGTAGGAGGGGCTGAATGGAGATAAACCACATTAAACAATCTCGCTACCCAATTATCGACATGTCGTTTCGTCAGTTCAGGAAATTCTTTCCGCTTTCGCCTGATAGACCTCCGCATGTAATTATCTCGAATTTTGAAGAAAATCTTCCCATTTGAGGATTGGAGGTCGAACATGGTATTTGGGACTGCTTCCCACCAATCATACGTGACTCCCTTGTAAATGAGACAAAGATAGTCAAATTTTCAACCGAGTGCACTGGACTCATCAAGACCCTTTCGTTCCCTTTTAGCTACTTCTCGCCTTCTATTTGGATCCAGACTCCCAAGAAGTCAACTCCGCTCCATACTCAAGCATCGATTCTCATCCTCGTCCGTTTTCAAGTCCCCTCGGCTGTTTCTCTTTACATTTTCAAAGAATATATGTTGATAGTGAATATGTGGTCCAACCCGAGCTGCGGGTTGTTCCACAGGTGCATGAGAAGTAACAGATGCTTCTATATTATCTCCGTCGGTCGGTCGCTTCCTCTCCGGGTGCATCACCCGCCTGCACTAGCATCCCACTCTTCATCCTATACAAATGAAAATATATCAGGCCATGTGCATTTATGCAATGCTACATGTATGTATGCCCATGCAACCTGGTCCCCGCTCCGATACCACAAATTGTAATGGGTCCAAATCTGGTTCTTATAACCCAAGTCATCCAATTTATAGAAAATTCAATTAACTCACAAACGTCACTTAGGAAGTTAATGACCTTAGGAGTTTTTTTTTTTTTTAAAAAACATTAAACTCAACCAAAACATTCTTGTATACACATTTTCTCTTTGTTCATAAACATGTCCAAAAACGATTTTAGGAGTAACCATATATACATCGACATATACAATCCAAAAGTCTCCAATACATATACTTGTCATGATGAGGAGAGAGGGAAGTCGCCACCAACTTTATCACCATGACGCAAAGTGAGCAAGAAACACAACTTATGCTTGGACTGTGGAACCTAAAAAAATATTGCACTTTAATGAGATGCTACTCAATGAGGGATATAAAGCATGATACCAAGCCACATACATTCACATCATCATCATAAGCCCATTCACTTTATGAAACCAAAGCACTTACATAACTCCTACATATTCATATCATCAAATGAGAGCACTTAATCATTCATAAACATCAAACATACGCACATTCATAGTCATGGGCTCTTAGATCACAATACTGCATATCCTGCTTTCTTATCTAAGGTATGACCTAAACACACGCGACACTTGAACTTAAAACTTTGTAAACTTGATAACCTGTGTAACTTGTAAATCAAGGTTGTCGCCAGCTGTATACTCAGATTGAACGATTAACTTGTTACTTGTATTTATAATACTAATACAATATCATAACCTTATCCTCTTATCTCCATGCATCATGACTATACATGTACTTGTACAATAACATTCATAGTTTACCACATAGCTTATCAACATGTTCTGCACATAATCATTTTCTATAATTCATAATATAGTTCATCAAAACAATAATTTTGCACACAACATTTTGCATAGTCCATAACATATGATCATACATGAACATTGAATCACTTCACATAAAAAAAACAAGTCATCTACATCAAATGACAAACAAGAACACATGGTACCAAAGATTCATATCCACTCACAAAAATGACGCCTGTGACACTCCTTAACTCCACGCCTCGCCTTCCTGTTCCTGCATTCAAAACATATTAATCCATACATGTCATATCATAAACTTCCAAACTCGAAATATAAGGAGAACATATAACCTAGGTTTGCTCAACCCTGCTTCTACAGTGCAGACCTTGCTTAATTCTCTTTTAGCTATAACTCTCAACATATACATCCAAAAGACATGATTCATTTTTTGTTAGAAACTAGACTCATGTCTCTTTAACATATGTAAAAATCAGCTTCATATTCCATATATAGAATTTATACCAGATTTTCAAACTTTAACTGTTATCAGGTCCTCTGTTATAGAACAGCCTTTAAACAAACCACCATAACTCAAGATTGAGACTTGATCAAGCCCTAATATTTTTCAAGCACGAACTAGACATATAAAATTATAACATATCCGAAAATTAGGGCAAAATACCAAATACACAAGGAGAAACATGCTTTCAAATTTCACATAGTAAACTGCCAGAATCAGGACAGCAAGGAGCAATCAGTGTTCAACAGATCATAACCTGAGATAAAACACAACCAATTACCAAGCCCTTCACAGAAACCTAGAAGAGACATAACCCAACAAATTTCATGTTTACAACTTGTTCAAAAACAGAGCTTAAAGACCCGAAAATAGAGGTGCAAAACAGATCTGAAACAGAGTTTACCTAAAAGTCAGCTTGAATTCAAATGATGGAGCTTTTGCTCAAAACCAGCTTTTTCCTCTCCCCATCACACTTGACCGGACAAATATAAAGGAGAAGAGTAAGCTAAATGTTCTAAAACTCTAAAGCTTTTATCTAGGTATTTTGACAAATTTCAAAATGGTCCTTCAATTTGCTTGACTTAACACTTAACTCTCCCTAACTTTCAATTTTGTCACTTTAACCCCTTAATCATGACAAACACATATCTATTGTATGCAAGTATGTCTTTGTGCCTGAATGCATGCATGAATAGTTATGCCTTTGGGATGGGTTATTACATGGTCTTATAGAAGAAGCATTTCCCATTTGGTGTTGGAGAGCTAGGGCATTTACAGGTTTGAGAGGAGAAGCTATTCTTGGTGATTTCTCTTCATTTGCTTTGGAGATCTAGCCTTGTTTAAGAGAATGGCTGACTAATAAGGAGAAGGAGAAGCTAAGGTTTGAGAGATTTGTCAAGAAAGAACAGATTCAATCTTGTCGGGGTTTGTTGTATATTTTGGAATTGCTTGGTATTCGTTTGTTCGTTTCTGCTCTTCAAATGAGGAAGAAATTTATGTAAAGTGAAGTGTGGCTGGTAAAGTGAGATGTCAGAAAATTTCAAACTGTAGTTATTTCCTGCCATATCTTGGCCTAGAGACCTCTAAATTGGGTGATTCCAAGTTGAGGAGAATCCTAAGTCCCTTAGCTGAAAATGTGTTGCAGACCTCAAGGTCCGATTATCGGGTATAAGACCCCCGAATTTAGGGTCCAAATACCAATTTTATTTATCCTCATGAATATGCCCGCCTGATGTTTGTGTCATATCAATGAAGCTTTATGATCCAAAATGAGTGATTCTAATTTCCTGGTAAACTAGACTTCTTGTAAAATAACTTCCATAAAGAAGTATAATTTGGACCCCATTGTACCCAGAAATTCAACAAGACTAGCATTGAGTGTTTGAGTCATATATTGGGATAGGTAGATCCAAATGCAGTGATTCAAATTTTTGGGTAAACTAGACATCTAGGAGAACAACTTTCATGAAGAAAGTGTAACCAAATTGGTTCCCATTATTCCCATGAAGTTTTTTTAAAGTAAGGGAACAATTATGTCCCTAAAAACTATCTCAAAGTAGTCCAAATATTAGGACCATATCTCCCAAAGTAAAAGTCCAAACGACATGATTTTTGAACCATAAGAAACGTAAGACATAGGGGTATATTGGTATAGAAGATTACTTTGTCTAACAATCTTGTTTACAGGGTCAAAATTGTAGTCAAAATGGACTTGGGAGCTACCTCAAACTGTCCACGCAGAATTGGTTATAGAAACTGAAATTGTATAAAGATTATATAAATTTATTGTTACATGAAATAATGTATCATAGTAAGGTGATCATGATAACATGTGTTATGAAAGCTTAAGAGAATACACGTATATTTTTGTTATATGAAAAAGTGCAAAGTACATGAATGGTTATATGATATTTTTTATAATGAATATCTCATAGGTATATGATATCAATAGTTATTCATGTATATGAGATATACTTTTCTAATATCTGAAATATTGTTAAGAAAACATAATAAAATCGATTGCCTCCTTATGACCGGCTAGTTGGATATAGCATATCTATAGGATATTAATAATGATGCAACATACAAAGCCATAAATAGAGCGGTCCCGTTTCGTCGATGACATGGATCCCGTTTGATCATTACAAGGGCCTCATTTTAAATAAGGGCTAATACAAGATAGCTTTATAAATCATTGTCTCAGATAAGAATAGTAATTTCTGGTACATGGGCCCAACCCATGATCTACTTGGAATATGCAAACATGTTATATTTATATTTGAAAGTTTCTCAGAATGTTTATAAAAGACATAAAACATGGAAATTACATGAAATGAAAAATGTAATGAAATTATAAATGAAAAGATATAAGACTTGAGCATAACTGTCGCACCCCTAAACTCGACTCGACTACCGAATGATCGACTGCACTCCAAGGACACTCCGACCACTAAATCCATTTATCTCAGAAACACATTTCATATACTCATTTTCGATAGATGTCTGGAGTAGGATATTTAACATCCATTTAATCATATTTATATATGTGAATATGATATCACTACTTATTCTCATTCATTACTATAAAAAGTATGTATTATATCTTTTCAAGAGGGCCCATAGCTATACTTTAGTACAATATTTATACAAAATGGCATTTCCATGCCCTTTCCAAATCATTTACAAAATATTTTTCAGAGTTCACCTCTTATTATCTTTGAAAATCCACAATTTAAAGTACATTTCATGATAAAAAAATATTGAAAATATAATCTTCTTATGAAGATCTTTACATCTTTTGATTTCAATGCAAAGTAGTCGCACGATATCATGGAATGAAGTGTATGCATGAGACGGAGCATTTACTTATAATTCGCACGATTTGATTCGATGATCGTGGCTCCGCTGGGCCTCTCGTGACTCGCCACTATATACTCTGTGACTTCACGCCGCTGAATGTTGGCACTAAGTATTTGCATTAAGTATTTTACATTTATATTCTTATTTCAAACAAATATACCATATATATATGCACAAACAATTAACTTTTTTCTATATGCATCACTGACCATCAAAAAACATTCAACATATTTTCCAAACAACCTTTCAACATACTACTCATGTGATCCATGTAATATGTATAAATATACTATTTTATAGTAGTTTAACATACTTTCATTTTGTCTCAAATTTAGAAATACAATAATTCCCATCTTTCATGTCCCATGTTTTATTATTCTTGTCACAACGAAATTCACATAATTATTAATCATTTTTCCCTTAAACAAATATAACCGAAACTTTCGGTGCGTAGGATAACCGAATCATTGGCACGGTCCTACTAGGCTATAGGTCAGAGTAAACATTTAATAATCCCGCACTATCCTACTGGTTACGGACTGGTTATTTTATCGCTTCAGATTCGCACACTACCGATATCGTCTCGTTTCACACTGACGCATGCTACTATAAACGGCTCTTTGCTCAGAGTACTACTACATCGAATTTAATCGTATACCAATCTATCCCTAACTCCGAATAACATGACGGGTTAACATTCTCCTCGAAGGGTACAATACAATTAGTCATTTGGCTACCATTTTCATATTTTCACAATACAATTAACATTGTCGACTGATTCGTTTGTACATACGTGAATCCCGTCATGTTTGCCACTACATAGTTCACTTATAAATCAATTAACCAACACTCAAAAAAATTCATTTATGGTTCAAATAGAAGTACATATGCAGATTTTTGTCAAACATTCCAGATTTGTTTGACCAATAAACACAAAACTTGAAACAAGAAGATAAGTATGAAGAATAAACCAAAAAGATTGTTAATTCTTGACTCCTATTCCTTGTATCCCGATCTTAGCTCGGGTTTTGTCATCACCAACCCCTAATCCATTACAAATACGTCACAATCAAATAACAAACAAAGAAAAATCAATCATGCATGCTAGTGTTTCTGGTTAGGGTTGATTTCTACCAAATACACCTTCACTTGTAAAATTTTCTAGGAACAAATGAACCATATTTTTCCCAAACTTCCTTCAATAAAATAATAGTTCTATGAGTCTATTTTCAGTAGAAATTGGAATCATCTAATTCAGAGTACCGAAACTCAAGATATGTCCTAAACAATAGGGACTACTCTATTTTCAAAACATAACCATAATTTGCCCTAAAACAGAACTTCACTTTGACGAATTTCTGGGTCCAATGGGGTCTAAATTTGAATACACTTATTTTAAGTAAATTTGTTCCCCTAGAAGTCTAGTTTACCTAGAAAATTAACTCACTCAATTTGGATGAGTAATAGCCAAAACAAAAACATAGGTTTTGGAAAATTTTGACAACATCTCCCCTAAAACCCCAACATTTCCTTTATACAAAAATCCTCAAAACCAATCATAATCAAAGCAAAAAGGTTACTTGAACTCTAACTCAAACATATATATACAAAAGTAGGGTTTTACCAAACCCAAACACAATCAAAGAGGGAGTTAGGAGGGTTCCTAACAAGCAAAAGGGATAATCCATACCTTGCTTTCTTCTTAAAACCTTCAAATCAAGCTTCCTTTTTTCTTCTCTTTTCTTGCAAAACTTTGAACAATGGAGAACAATCACCAACAATGGCTCTTCTTAAGAACCCATAACCCTAGCTCTCTCTCCCTTTTCCAAAACGTGAAAATACCCATTCTATGACCAATTTTTGGTCTTATCCTTTCATCCATTACAAGGCCTTGTTTGACTATCTCTTTTTGGCTTTCTTTTCTCATTTTTGCATTAAAGCCCTTCATTTCTATTTCATTTGCATCACAACTTATCACATTTCTACTTTGGCATATATTATTCTTCATTTATGACTTTTGGGTCCTCATTTTGACATTTTACCAATTTAACCTTTACTGTTGTATTAAATCCGGTTTTATTTTTTATTTTTTTCACTTAGCATTTAAATTCCGAAAAATTCAAATTCAACTTGTGTTGTAAATTCTAAAAACATATCAATAACTACTACTAGGCTTAATTTAAAAGTACTAACCACTATGCGAATTCTCACTTTAAAAACCTCTATTTTTATCACTTAAAACCAATAAAATATCGAATAGATAAAATAGAAATTTATAATAGCAGGAAATGTTATAAAGTAAAATAATAAAACGAAAAGGCTATTTTTGGGACATTACAATAACTCATAAGACTAAAGATTAATGAATGTCATGAATATGCAAATAAATTAATGAGTGGAATTGTTATGATTTATTACCTTATGTTGAAATGTTAGTGATAAATGGTTAAATGTATATGTATATGTATAGTTATGCATTTCCAGGCTAATGTGTTTAATTTAATATATAGTGGTTGTCCATATTTATGGATCTCCACTAAGCTATAAAGCTTAGCACATGTTTTTATTCATGTAGGTATCGAGGGGGCGGTGATAATAAAGGACATCCCACATTAGCAAAGGCTAAGACAACATTAGGTGCCCATCAATGATGTTTTTGTTTATTTTCAGATGATGTACATATATTTTTGAAAACAATGAAAAGTTTTGTATATAATGTAATCGAATATGTTGATCACTCCAATGGTGGGGCATGATATTATTTTGTAATATGATAATTTATATATTTGTAAGTTTATATTTTCAAGATAATTCTTAGAATAATGTGTTAACAGTTTATAGTTCTCAAATTTGTGATAATTTTCCTCGACACTTGGTGCTAGGTTAGGGCGCCATGTAGCACCCCATTCTTGACTCCACTGATTGGCGGATATATATATATATATATATATATTTGTAAGTTTATATTTTCAAGATAATTGTTTATACGATGTAAGTTAATACTTTATAGTTCTATATTTGCGAGCACTTTCTTGATTCGGGGTGCTAGGTTGGGGCGTCATGTAGCACCCCATTCCCGAATCGACCCGATTGATGGATCTGAACCGAGTCCGGGTTGCTAGTCGGGTTCATGTACCAAAACATATACAAAAACAAAATAACCGTTTAGGCCGACATTTCATTTCGTATAAACATTTTCAAATATGTGCTGGGTTTACTTAAATTTAGCTCATTAAATTACATTTATACAAAAGTATAATTTCTATAAAGGTACATCGCCTTATCGATTTACAAAATAGATGTTCAGAGTTCAAATTGTTTTTACAAAATATCAATGTTAAAAAAAAATGGAGTGAATGCATATGTCGGAGCATACTCCGTAATTATTTCTCTATGACTCGACACTTCTCGATCTTGCCTTTCGTTCCTGTTCAATCGGTACTTGCGCATTGATAAAAACAATACGCTAAGCATTTTCATGCTTAGTGGTTCTATACAATTCAATTCTTCTGTTTCAGTTTGAGTCAAATCATGAAGTTTTACTAAACAAACTTTCAAATTTTTTTGGATGATCAATGTCAATACAATACATATACTTATTTCATATACAATCATTTATGGTTCATTAATCATCCCAAATATACACTTTCATGTGCAATAAATCATTTATAACCAAATTATGCATTTCACCATGCTCTTTTCATTTCAATTTGCAATCATGCTTTTCAATACCAATATGTTAACAATTCAAAGTCAATCTGGGCTTTCTTTGCTCCTTAACGAATGCGTAATCCCATGTTTTTAGTATAATAAGATATCTAATCACTGCACAATTCCGCTAGGTCAGCAGCCTGTGATAAAAACATTTGTTTTATAACACGCTTCTGTCCTTACCGAGTTGTCGATCGGTTATCAAAATCAATTCGTGAACATTACTTTGATAATCGTTCCTCCGGCCGGCCGATCGTGAGTGACACATCAATACGTTTGTTCGCGAAGATCGCTTAATTTGACTTTATCGCAGATACTCAATTTATCCTTAATGTGCACTAAAGGTTAACATTCTATTAAGGGCATTCAAATCCTTTATTGCAAAATACGCATAATATGTACATTCGTATAAACAGCTTCATTTTCAATACTCATGCACTTTCTATATGCAACATTTACAATCAATTGCCTCAAATCAATCAAACAAATCAATATGCTTCTTTATAAGTATTTAGAATAAACATTTCCAAATCTTGAAATGAGAATAGGAGAAGATAGAACAAACATTCAAATCTTAAACTAGAATAAGAGAAGTACATAAAACAAACATTTCCTCAAATCTAGAAACGAGAATGTTATAAGATGGTGAATAAACCAATCTATCTCTTCCTTTTTGCCTTGTCTTCAATCTCGGTCTTAGGTTAGGTGATCTTCACCGGCCCTTAGCAAATCACACACATCACATTTAGTAAGCTAGCACTACTCACACTTAGCGTGCTTCGCCGAGGCGGCGAGATATGGTACGTGTTTCACTTAGTTTCATTCTTATTTGAACCCCCATTAGTCATTTATTAGGGTCCTTAAACTATCGGTGTATGAATACGAGGTGTTCGGAAACAAAAATCTGAAATTTGACCTCTATGAACAGTAGTTACGTCAGAGATACCCGAGAGGTGCCTCACTGCTCGCCGCTGGGCGAGGCATCCCACATCATACAGAGTTTACGCTACGATCGAAGAGCCTATTTTGCCTTATTTTTCTAGTTTTCCTTTCTTGTGATTTTTCTCCAAAAATCACCCCAAAATCCAAATGAAACTCTAGAAATCACTCCCAAAGGCATTCTAATAACATTATAAACCAATCATGAGCAAAACCCATAGATGGATTAGGGTTTTTCTAACCCAAACATCATTTAAAGAAATCTAGGGTTTGGTTCTCACCTTAAATCCCTTTGAATCCTCTTCATCCAAGATGCTTGATCACTTAGAAGCAAGGAATGGGGATGATCTCCCACCAAAAATCACTTCTTCTTACAAAACCCTAGCTTCCTCCTCTCACTCTTCTCAAAACATTTTTGCTCAAATGAGCATTCTAAGACCAAATGTGGTCTAATATCACTTATTCTTAAAGCCATGTTTGGTACATCAAAACCCATTTTTGATTTGTTGTTCCACTTACCTTATAGCACATATATCACTTCTATTTGCACTTAAACACATAAACATTTTCTCAAATGACCCTTAGGTCCTTATTTTACAATTTCCAAATTTAACCTTTTTTCACTTGGGTTTATTTCCGGGTTCAATCAATTTCTCATTTTATCACATAATATTTAATCATATGCTCACATATTCATTTTACATTTCACTATTTAACAATTTATTAGTTTTCGAAAAACCTAAGTTTTAGCTTCTAATTTATACCCGAATATATAATAAAATTATTATAAAAATTCTAGTGGTATTTTGGGCGTTACAATGTCACATGTGCCACTATGTGACAGTCGCTAAAACGAACTGGTTGGAACTTCTTGAGCATACGCAGTTGTCTTACAATTTGCAACAAATTTTAGCAATAGGAATAAGCCCTTCTGAGGTAGCAATTGGGTTCCAACCTCACATGCCCTCGATGTAACATTTAAGAATCTGCTGCAATGAGTCTCACAGATACAAATTTGTAAAAGTCTAGGCAAGATTTACTTGATGAAGCCCAAGACAGCCTCGAGAAGGCAAATAGAGACATGAAGAAATATGCGAACGAAGGCAGGAGGCCTTTGGAATTTAAGGAATGGGAGAAGGTTATGTTGAAGCTTACCCCAAATTTGAAGAAAATCGGGGCCAAGCAGCTTCAAGAGGCTTGATCCCGAAGTATGATGGCCCCTTTGAAATTGTGAAGCGCGTTGGGAACGTGACCTACAAGTTGAAGCTACCAGAGAGATTGAAGCTTCACTCGACATTCCATTTAAGCTTCTTAAAGCCTTATCATCATGATCCTAGTTTGGACAGAGTACAAGAAAAGCGGAACCCGCCTATGATCAAGGTTGAGTTCAGCAAAGAGATTGCAAGCGTCCTGTAGGGTAGGAAGATGTGGGCAAGTGGTGAAGAACAAGTGACCGAGACTTAATTCACGCGCGGACGCCCAAGGTCAAGCAAGTCGGGTAAGGGAAGCATTTCAGGCGCTTTGAAGATCAAATCAATGAGTATGCGCAGTTGAAGTTAACGAGGACATCGACTACCTCTAGTGGGGAAGGGTTTATGTAAAACCCGGGAAAAATTCAATTTTTTTCAACAAGGGTAAAATGGTAATTTGGTGGGAAACCATAAATTTTCTAGATATTGGATGACGAAACGGACTTCACCATTGAATCTGCCTCAGAAATCTAGTTACTCTGAATTTGCTGATTCCGAGACATTCGAAATTTCAAATTTTTCGAGACACCGGGTGTCGAGTGACACATAATATGATCATATGGATGTCACATGGAACCCTAGGGGAGTGACACATGGCATGAGTCATGTGGTGCATTTGTGTGAATGGCTCACATTGAGCCAAGTTTCAAGTGTAGGATAAAGCAAGAAAAGAAAATAAAGAAAATAAGGAAAATATGAGAGTACACAGTGGCAATATGAAGTGGAGGGAAGTTTCCTTCACTGACTATCTTGGCTGATTATAATAAAAAAAAGAGATAGAAAAGAAAAAATGAAGGAAAAAAGAAGAGAAAAAGAAAGAAAAGAGAAAACTAGAGAAAAGAGAAAATGGAGAATGAAAAAGAAATGAGAAGGAGAGCAAACAAAAAGGATGTTCAGTAGATATGAAGGGGAGAAAGGGAAAATAAAATAAAAAATGAGGAGAAGTAAACAGGAGAGGGAGAGAAAGAAAACGGATAGAGAAAGAGAAGAAATGGGGGAGACAAGAAAATGGAGTTTTTCCCGACGTTCCGAAGGGTCGAACCTCGATGGTCCGAGAATTAAAGTTGATCCACACAACGAGGGCTACACGTAGGTACCAAAATCTGTGAGTTTCATCAAACTTCAAGAGGTAGGGAATTTTCCTACTTTGATTATTTTCTAGCCTAAAGGTCATTTAATGGCATGGGCTTTCTTTGGGGCCGTAACTGGTCACGTGATTTAGTCCCAAGATTTTGGGACTGAATATTGAAAAAATTTTAGATTGGTTCTGCATGGGCCTTGACTGGCTGGAAGGCTGGTTTTAATCCCATGATTGCTTGCCTGGGTTTTGTCGAATTTTTCAAGATTACAATAATTATTACGAATGGAACCAAAAATGGTTCATGGCCGTGAAGGGACCGAGAGGTGTCCTGTTTATGTGGGTCTGAGATTTGGGCCATTTTTTGTGTTATTGCTGGAAAAAATAACATGGTGGTGTGTGTAAAAATGATGTTAATATATACTTGCTTGATGTATTAACATGAAAATTGTGATGAATGGAAATTATATGTAGAAAATATAATTATCTGAAATTTATCAATGTTGCATGTAGCTCTTATTGTGTATGTAACATGACATAGCATGAAATGACATAATTGCATGAAATTTGCACGATGACATCGCATTGTCGAAAGTGTGTGTGCATGGTATTAGTTATTCACCATTCTGTGAATGTGTAGTGAGTTTCCTGAAATTCAGGACAACGTCCAAAATTGAGACTCACTGCATAAAATAATACACAATTTCGTGTGTTCACGAAGCAAGATGCAGATCCCCAAGGTGAAAGACCAAAATTATTCTTGCCACATGTGTCCAGCGATGAAAGTTCGTGAAAGTGTTAGAAGGTAAGCCGAAGCCCCAGCTGAGACTCCTCGAAATTCGCCACCCACAAAACACACAGGATTTGCAAATTAAATGAATATTCGAGGTTGTCCACGGGTTAAGTCATCGGGTGAAACACTAATGATCGGTTTTCTACACTTGGCGTTGCATGTGCAGTGGATTCATAGACTGGTTATAGTACGATGAAATCTCATCTCATGCATGACATGAAATATTTCATATAGGATTGCATTGTATGTATGTAATGTGGTTTGATGTATGTATGTCATTGCATGTGCATTTTAGGTGGGGAATAGCCTTTGTAAGAGAATTTTTCTACTGGGCATTGTTCACCCCATTGTGGGACCCCCTTTCAAATACAGGGAGTGTACAGGGAGACGACACTCCGACGATGCCGTGATTACGAAGGAGGCCGACATGTGACCTTGAGTAACATTTTTTGTAAAAGTGTTTTGTATAAAATTCTTTTGGACTATTGTATAAATAGTCGAGTATGTAATTAAGGTAAGTGGGCCGTGATTAGACATCTACGGACTGTAATTATTCTTTTTTTTTTTCATATTTTAGATTTAAATATGAATGAATGGGTCCCGGTGAAGGGACGCATGGAAGTGGTGCCGAAAATCCTGTCTACGGTAGTCGTACTGGGCCGCAGACAAAGACTTAGGTGCAAGACGACTAGGGATGTAAATTTGTGGTTAAGTGTGTTGTTAACGGACTCCCTAAAATTAGGGCAAGATCACAATAGCCTCGACCGATGACCTAGTTCAATGCGACATGAGGGCGTTGTCTTGGCCCCATGCGTGCATCAAGGAAGGGAGATCAAGGAAATCGAGTAGCCAAGTGCTAACACGGATTGTAGTTTCAAGAAAGATAGCGTGAGCCAAGTATACATAATGAGGGAAGGCAAGTAAGCGATCTAAGGTTAGACGCGCACAAAAGAAGGCCACTAAGACTCGCGACACTCACAATTTAGAGGAGCTCAGCTTGAACAATCAAGCAAAATGATTGTGAGTGGAGAAACCCGCTTTATATAGCACGAGCCTCGGGGCAACAAGTTCCTAATTGGAGTGCAACAATGAGTCCTACAGCACAAGGAGTCCTACGGCACAAGGATTCCTATGGCATTAGGAATCCTAAGCAGGAAAGACTCATAGTCCAAGAAGGCTTTGCGTGGCTATGCATAAGAGTCCTGATCAGGTAAGAAACCTAGTCCGGGAAGGATTCGCGTTGGTTTGCAGATTGAAGACTTAGAGTTAGAGTAGGACTCTTAGTTAGATTTGTACTAGGACTAGCCTATATAAAGGGTATGTGTGCCCATTTGGCTAGATAAATGGAAATTGAATCCAAAGAAAGCATTTAACATCATGAGATGTGAGAGCCTCGCAAAGAGTCTTCAGATTTAAGAGTAAATAAAATAACAGTCAGAGAAAGTCACGCACGCCTTGTGTTTGTGAGAACGTTGAGGTATAGAGTAAGGCTAAATTTACCGGTTCTTAGGTGCCACAAGCAAGCTTAGAAATTGGCGCAGACATTTGCATCAAAGCAACTATAATTCATAGCTTTTTTCTAATATGTTTTTATTAAAATAACATATTTCTATTTTTATTATTTTCTCCCTATTTACATAATTTTATGATTTTTATAATTTATAAATTCTATGAAATAATATGAATTTTTTATGGTTATAAATTTATTTCATATTATATTCATAAAAAATAATATGAAATTATAGAAACTTATAACAGTACATAATTGTTTTATGAAACAATATTATTTATGGTTAATTTTTTTTATAATTTTATAATATTTTTTATTTATGAAATAATATTATAAGTTTATTCATAAATTATAAATAACATGAAATATTATAAAATTATGTATGGTTATGAATTTATAAAATGTATTTTTGGTTATATGAAATAAATAAAAAAATAAATTAATAATATTTGTACGTTTATAATCCTAAATAAATAAAAAAATTTGTTTACGAAATTATAAATAACTATAATTATGAAATTTATTTCATAAATTTATAACAATATTACAAAAATAACCAAATTTTTTTTATAAACTATTAACCATAAATTTATTTATTTATGAAATAATATTATATATTATTAAAATTTTATTTCATATCTTTTTTATTAATAGTTATAAATTTTGAAATTTTTTCCTTTTTCCTATATATAAAATGCATTGTTTTTATTTCTCTATCTTGCTGTAAATTAATGACTACTTTACCGCAGCAACTTATGATTAACTATCAATTCCATGCGCAGCTACCAGTATCATGAACAAGACCCAAAAGCGTCAATCACTTAGATGATTGACTGCCATACACACACATGTTTATATATTATTGGTTTTCATATAAACCAAATAGCAATTTGAATAAGTTTTGTAAAAGATAACATTTAATACTTGTATGGTTTGTGACATCTTCATGACCTTTTGCTAGGCTTTTTCATCAAATAACTCAAATTTTAAGCCTTTTTTTTTTTTTTAAATGAAGGGAAACTACAAAGCTTTAAACTTAGAAAGACGATTGGACAAAGATCCGCAATAATCTACAAAGTTATTATAAGTAACATCTTTAAGGAAGTTTGATATCTAATTTCTTGAATCTAAAATTCCGATACCTTTCTTGACGAGACAATCAACAATTCTATTAGTTCCTCTATAGACATAAGTGACAACTATAGATATTTAGATCCATGTATATCTTCCAAAAATATCTTCCATTCAAAGCCCTAATAGAGGCAAGGGGGCATTGATGTCTTATTAAAACAGTCATAGCTATTTTGAATCATCTTCAATCTCTAAACTATCAAAACCATTGTTCTTTGCCGCTAAAATATCATCTCTATGTGCCATACATTCTGCTAGAATAATTGAGGTATTGCCTAAATGTTTACAAACCGTCATCTTTATGATATCATTAAAATCTATAATGACCTACCTAAGCACTCTTATATATACTTTTAAATGTTTAAGCTTGTTTTGTTTTAACACATAACAACACCTTATATATATCATAATCAAACCAAGCTTGTGGCAAAAATCATTTCACAATCTAATAAAATAAATATTAGAAAACCTAAACAAATTTTATATTTGTAAACCTAATTTATGTGAAAATATTAGTTACAAGAGAGCAAAATAAAATTTATTTAAATTCTCATAATGATACACTAGAAGAGTTTACTTTTCAAAAAAAAAAAAAAGTTAGATAAGAGAAACAACAAACTTTCATTTCCATTATAGTAAGAATTAATCAAGGCTCAAAAGAGAATAATAAAAACTTCACCAAAAAAATTTACGATTTTTTATTAGTAGAAGGTTAAATATTACAAAACTTGGATATATATGACATTAAATTAATAATAGTTATTAGATTTATGAGTAATTTTTCTATTATTAAAAATAATTTTAGAAAGGATAAATGTATGGTAAATTGATTTGATTGCATGAATCTATTAGATAGAGAGTTAAATGGACCAAAACTTAAAGGAGAAAGAATAAAAATAAGAAGAGAGATGGAAATTAGATCAACTCCCGTGCAATCATAGGGCATCTTTGGTTCTTGTTTTTAAAAATGTTTTTTGTTCTCAAAAACAAAAAGAACAAGAAATTTAATGTTTTTTGTGTTTTAGAACAAAAAAAAATTTGGAAATCAAATGTGTTCTTTCTATTTTCCTTGTTCTCAGAAACCAAATATTCATAATCTCTTTAAAACAAATTCGTCTTCTCCGATAAGTGTTTTGAGAATTTCATAATGTGCTTCCCCCGTAAAAATGGTCATATGAATGACTTAATATCTCCTTGTTGCATCCATTCTTTACTAACTAAAATATATTTGTACGCGTCAGTGTGATGAGAAAAGATTCAAACTCCTAACCATGATTCCTTTATAGAATTCTTTTCTATTGCAAAGAGAGTGAGAAACTCTTTTTATATTAGACATTAGACATGGTGTTGAATGCATTCACCTATTAAATGGTTTTAAAATGTTTGAATTTCATTTTCTTTAACTAGTTCAATTTCCAACAAAAACTTGGCGTCGTTCATGGAAAAGTATAAAGTGAAAAAAATAAATATATAATATCATAAATGCAAGAAATTTTCCCAAAATAGTTCCAATTTTGTAAATTATGTTTGTGATACTCAAATCTTTGGTCCACGTTTGATAATATTTCAAAAAATGTAATGTTGGAGATATAGGTTGGCATAGTCTCGAGGAAAAATAAATCACATAATTGTTTAACAATTAAACCTGATGTTACAACTAGCGTCGCCCGAAATGATAGGTCAAGCTGTGTGACTAACTTACCTTATCTGGTCAACACGAATTTTGGGCCCAATATTCTACTAATCAAAAGGTAATATCCTCTAAGATTAATAAGGAAGAATAGAGGAGGATATTGGACAATATTTAACGAATCAAATCTCATAGATTTGATCTTATTTTATGAGATTTTTATGAAAGGAAGATATTTCATTATAGTGAATATGAAAGGAAATCAATATCTTACACCTAGCATGTTGGGACATGTTAGGAATCATGAAGATACATGATTTTGAGAGAAGATCTCCTATAGGCTTTTAAATAAGAGAGAAGACGTTTATGAAAAAGGGAGAGAAGACACATAAGAAGACACGCAAATGAGATTGATTGGAGAAGCTATTCATGAGTGAAGTAGCTATTGCAGATACTGCTATAATTCTTGATGACGAGCAGTATTCATACTCATTGTTGATGATGTTGTTGGGCTTGTGAGAGTCTAGATGTTGTTTGGAGAATCCAAGGAGCTCATTCTATGTTTTATTGTGAGATAATTAGGTGAAAAAGGCGTTGGAGAAAGGAGGAGTCTTGTCTCATAAAGACCAAACTTGGCAACCTAATTGAAAATATCAAATCATTTATCTGGGTTCCACCACTGAATGCTGGAAACGACGAGCCACAAAACCAATCTCTTGTGTCACACACGTGTGGTGATTGTCTTCTTATATCTAAATGCGATTTAATTTTATATTTTTCGTTGATGGTACATATCTTAATAAGAGCGCAGTCTAGACAGTGGTTCACCTCTTGATGCAACAACTGACAAATCACTATCAAAACAAATAGTTTTTATTTTTCATTTGGCTTTGGAGTATGTAACACCTATTATTAATGGAAGGAACAAAAAAAAAAAGCTAAAAATTACCTTGTGAGTTAAATTTAAATGTGTTTAAGAGTTGAATCTAGCTTAAGGTAAAGTGCTTAATTGTGTGAAATTTGGTTATAGTTAATTATGATAAACTAGTACCTAAATGAAATAACATCTTTGTCTGATTTATGAATAAGAAAACTTCAAGAACCATGTAGCAAGTTTTCAAGTTCAAATACTAAACAATAGGAGGACCAAATTGCAAATAAGGGGAAAAGAAGATACGTGGCAGCCCTCAAGCATGCCACCTCAAAGTTGCCACCTCAAGCTTGCTAAATGAGATTACATAAGGGTGGTTAGGGCTGGTTCTCAACCCACTCTCTGCACCTTTTGCAGCCTAGAGAGAGAAGTTAGAGAGAGAGTAAAGGGATCTTGAAGCAGAATAAGAAGAATGTATGTGATTTTGGTAGTTTTTTATTCCTAATGATTAGTTGATGCTATTTAATGATAAATCTCGGTTTAAAGGAAATAAAAAGTAAGCTTAAACTACCTTTAATTAAGTCTAATCATAGAATAAAGCTAATAGATTCCTGATTATTTGGTTCAAGCTGGTTATATGAAGAGAAATCAACAAAGTAGGTTATGGAGATTGTTGAGTTTGGAAATTGTTTTAGTGATTAGGAGACTAATTGGGGTTATGTTCTTAAAACTAATCAATGGGTTAAACAAGTTCTAACTATGGGGAAGTCTACATGAATGAAAGTTAAAGAATTGAGAAATTAGGGTTGTAAGAACCAAATGATTTAGGGTTGTAGTAACCACAATATCTTTTGACTTTGATTATGTGATTTTGCGTAAATGAACCTAAATTAGATTATTCTATTTCAGTTTCTTGATTTAGCTAAGGGATTCTCAACATAGAGGAATTTCAAGGGCTGAAACAAAGTGAGGTAGGGAATTTTATACCATTATAGTGCCTATCTATGTTGGCTTTGCATGGAATATATGTTGCAAATCTCTACGCTTGACATGTATCTAGTAAAAATGCACCATATCTTTGTTGCCTTATTGCCTTGGTTTGAGTGATTTGAACACTGTAATGAGATGGAATTCTTAGCGGGAGACTCATGACTTCTATGATGGACATGAGCTATAATGTGGTCAGTTTACAAGATTGGCTGGCAATGGAACATAATGATAAAACAGGGTTGCTATCGAGTGATATCTTAAGATATACAGATTATCACATGTTACTTGTTTATGTGGAACCGTGGGTCCTTGGGTGAAAGTCCCTCAATCCCTTGAGTAAGAAACCTTAGTATGGGTGTAGTATGAGGTTGGTCCAGCCCTTGGGTTGTGTAGTCCCTAAAGACACAGGGTTAGTCATGCCCTTGGGTTGTAGTCCCTAAAGACACGGGGTTGGCTTCCCTTAGGTATGAGTCCCAAAAAGTACTCATAGATGTACAAGTATTATTTGGAGCATTGATGAATAATATCTCTAATGACGCAGATATGACAATCTATAATATGAAGGAAAACTTGAGAGAAACAGAGATGAAGCTCTTTGCACAATATTCATGCATATCAATTGTTATTGCATATTCACTAAATGTTTAAGACTACTGATCATGCATCTTGTCTTGTATTTAATTCATATTAGTGGATATCATAGTATGAGCCCATAAGTTTCCTACTGGTTAGTGAACTCATCTATTTCTCTGACATTTAGATATAGGAGAGAAAGTGTGACAATAGTGGCTGTGTTAGCTTTGGTATGCTATAGATTGGATGTTGTTTGCTCTTTTTGAGATCATTTTGAGGCTTGTGCCTTGCATAATAGTCATTTTGGGAGAAAGTTATAATTAACACCGATTTTATACCCTTGTTAGTATGAATACATCTGGTGGGACACAGGTTTGTGGAGGCATAGGTGAGGTGACCTTGATTTTCATCTCAAAGACTACTTTTGTGTAATATAATGTTTACAAGGTTTTCACAAGTTGTGAATGTCGATTATATACATGTTTATCATATATTCTCATTCCTATCGATGGTATGCCATTAAACCTAAACACAACAATGATTTCCTTACTTTGTGTATAATATAAGTTAAATAAAAGAAAAAGAATTGGAGTGTGATAGAGTAGGTTACTCTAAGTTATTGATTGAGGTTTGTGGATTATCTAACAGTTTGTCTCAAAGTGTTGTCAGGTTGTGAAGAAATTGAATAAGCAAATGAAAGGTACCTTCCCTTAATACACAAATATGATTTATGCCCTTAACTTCTTCAATGCTTCTCATAAAATAAGTAGAAAACATGAAGCTAATCTTGATGCAAAGAACAGATATCTAAGGATCCAGTGCAAGAAATGTGAAGGGTATGGACATATTAAGGTTGAATGTGCTAACGCATGGAGTGATGATGAGTATGAAGCATGCAATGAAGGAGAGGACATCTGTAATGAATCGGTGGCACCAGTTAATTTTCGTGCAGCAGAATAGTGCTCAAGTGATCCAACATTTTCTACATCTAGTCCACTAATTGTTCCATTAACCTACGAGGTACCGACCTAAATTACTGCACTTAGTCCATTAGATGTTAGGACAATTGATGTGGAAAACGGCGATGATGAAGAAATTTCCAACTAAGAGATTACCCACTCCTAAAAAATCATGTATGAGAAGCTAGTGGAAACTGTTAATGAAAACATAGGGCTGCTCGAACAAATTTATCAACTAAGTAGATTACATAAGGGGTTGATCAAACAAGTGAAAACCCTCAAATCTGGAATGGAGGACACTCAAAATGAACTGAAGCGGGTTAAGAAAACTATACGAATGCTAAATTCTGGTATCACAACCTTATACTAGATTATGATGATGGGGAGAACACTAAAAGGATGCGAAGGACTAGGATACAAGGATAGAATCTTGGGAACAAAGACCTATGCCCCCATGAGTGTAGACCCAAGGAGCAATAATCATAATCACAAGGGTGGAAGGAAGAATCATCCCCCAAGAAGACAAAATTTCATATGTTACTACTGCAAAAAGGAGATATATGAAGGGAATGCTCTCACTACTTGATACACCACAATATGAGACATAGGGAGCTCTATCCTAAAACAAAGCAGATTTGGGTTGTAAAAAGAGATGGAAGGTGAACATTAAGCAAAGACGGTACTTTGATAGTGGAAGTTTCAGGCACATGATAGGAAACAAAGATCTCCTAATTGACCTACGACCTTGCAATTTGAAATTTGTGACATTTGGTGAAGGTGTCAAGGGTGTTGTACTTGGAACTGGTATACCAAAAATCTCATGTATGCCTAAATTAGAAAACGTTCTCCTTGTAAAAGGATTGAAGGCTAACCTTATCAGCATTAGTCAATTGCATTATCATAATTTATTTGTCAAATTCATAAAAAACAAGTGCTTAGTGGTTGATAGCTCTAATACATGTGTCATAGAGGAAGAAAGATCGTCAGACAATTTTTATCATCTAAGTTGTTTATGAACTTGTTACACCACTTCGTTGACCAATACAAATATTTAGCATAGAAGGCTTGCCCACATTAGTCACAAAAGTCTCAGTTAATCCATTGTCGTCGATGTTGTTATGGGGATCCCAAAGTTGAAGGGTGAACTTGGAAATATTTATAGTCCTTGCCAAGCCCACAAATAACCCAGATGAAATGCAGTTGATCCAAACACTCCTCTATAACAAATGTTTGGCTTCCTTCACATGAACCAGTAAGAGACCAATCAGAGGTTGAAAGTATAGGTGGAAAGAGGTATGTGTTTGTGCTGATGACTACTCAAGATTCTCATGGAGTAAAACTTTCTCCAGATAGAAATTTGAAATTTTTATTGCCTTCCAAGATATTGTTTAAAGTTGATGTGTGAAGAATACCTGACTCAGCTTAATCGGAATAAGGAGTGATCATGGAAATGAGTTTGAAAATGATATTTTCACTAAATTCTACAATAAACATGGGATAGATCATGAATTCTCTCAACATAATGGGGTGGAAGAAGGGAAGAACATACCACTACAATAAATGGCTCGGGTTATGCTCAATGCTAAAAAATGTTATAGGAGAGTTTTGGGCAAAAGCCTTTATACTTTGAAAAGGGATAGTAGTTCGCCTAGGAGCAACTATGACACTTTACGAAATCTGGAGAGGTAAGAAACCCAACCTAAAGTATTTTCATGAGTTTGGTATTGCTTGTTTTTATCCTCAATGACAAAGAACAAAGAAAATTCGATACCAAAAGCAGCTAGGAACATATTTTTAGGATATTCCTGCTAAAATAAGTGTGAGCCTCTGACAAAAGGACCAAAGTAGTCATGGAATCCGTTATTGTGGTTGTTGATGATTAGGGATCAAAATTTACTCCAATAAGGCTAGATGATTCGAATGTTGAACTACCATACTCAACGAGTACTACAGAAAAAGGTCTACAATATCTAATGTCACTGAAGATAGTCCACCATATGGTAGCTTAAACAATTTTGGTTCAAAATATGGTCTACCATATGGTGGAACAACTAAACAAAGTCTTGATGATCACAACACTTGATATCTGGGTTTATAGACCTTTAGACGAGTTTAGAAGAATCATTAAACCTCCCAACATTATTGAGATCATGAAAGTTGAGTGTTTCTGCAGAATTTAAGTCAATATGTAAGACGATTGAGCATCCTTACTTTACAACTAAAAACATAGCTAAAGAATGTCAAAGATGCAATGAATGATAAATGCGGTTAGCTAACTATATAGGAAGAGCTAGACAATTATAAAAAATTAAAGTTTGGGACTTGGTGCCTAGACCTAAAGATGCAAATGTCAACAGAACCGCATAATTTGAACTATGGTAGCCTTATGACTCTATTGCTAGCTAGAAGGGTTACTGGGATGCAAATTGGGCTGGGAACTCTAAAGAAAGAAATAGTACATTGGGCGGATATTTCTTCCTTGATAACAACTTGGTCTCTTGGTTCAATAAAGGTTGAAGCGCATATCCTCGCAAGCGAAGTAGAGTACATCATTAAGACAACTATTCCTGACTTATTTGGATGAAAAGTATGCTGCAAGATTATGGTGTCACACAAGATGGTGTACTATATGGTATGGCTCGCTTTACATCATTGAGCAACGTAAATGCCATCGACAACCTTAAAAAATATAATCCAACACTCTTGAACCAAACATATCGACATTAAATATCACTTTATCATAAATTTGATTGAAGACAAAGTGATAGAACTCTAGTATATTCCCACTAAACACTAACTAGGCACGCTAGGACTCAATGCATTGGATTTGAAACACTTTCAGTTCCTCTTTAGGCTTTGTGTGTCCTCTAACATGCCTTATCAAGCATGCCACAAAGGTGGAGAAGAATGTGAAGATCTCCTTCCGAAAGGTGTTAGATTTCCCCCTTATATACTGTCTATATAGTAGTATACCAAAGTGAAGATCTCAGCATACCAAAGTGACAACCTCTATATAGTAGGAATATATTCCTGAAATATGACGATATATGTAATGTGTCTTTCTTTGGCCTTATTTGACAAAAAAAAAAGGGGGAGATGGCAATGGAGAAGAACATTTTTTTTGGGAAAACAATGTACTGGAATGATGAGGTACATAATTTCTTACTAATTCAGCATGGTGGTATGTGCTACCCTGAAGTATTGTTTTGTTTATGGGTGTCCTTATGCTTGATTTGCATATATGATAGTCTCTCCAAAATATGCTTATCTTATACTATTTATTTTTACCAAATAATACCAAACGAGGAAATTGTTAGAGATACAGGTTGGCATAGTCTCATGCAAAAGAAGTCGCATGATTGTTTTACAATTAAAACTGATGTCACAACTTAATTAAGTTTAATTTTTGAATAATGTAAAACAAATTATGATATATAATATTTTTAATATATTTATAAATTTAATAAATTTAACATATCTGAAATTAAATATTTTTAATCTATAATATCCCAATCGGAGTTGATAAAAGCGTTCAAAGATTAAAAAGACATAATAACTGGAGGGTCCCAATACGACAATTTATATTTTAAAAGTGCATAGTTATATTAAATTTGCATTTTCATATTAAGTACAATAAGTTTAGTGGCAGGTCAGTTTGGGCTAGTAATTTTCTTAAAAAATATTACAGAGATTAAAAGCCTCGTGTTTTCCGTAAGCTTGTTTTTCTTTTATTTTCATCATTTCTCTTTCCTTTCTTGTGTATCATTCTTTATTCTTTGCCCTAATGCAGTCTCCCAGCATCCCAGCAACGCAGCACCACCGGCGGCAGCTGCCTCAAACCAGCAACCAGTAGGCTTTCCTGATTTTCCTTCCCATTCATCCCATTTTTCTTTTTCTCGAAAGTTTCCACCAATTTCGACAAAATTTCTGTGATATTTTACCGAAAAACCATCAGTTCCATTGCATCCCCGCACAAATTTCCTCCAAAATTTGTCGAAATTCATCCAAATTTGCAGAAATTCCTTACCTTTGATTTTTGGATTGGGGCGCGTGTGGTTCACGCTCAATACTATCTCTAATAAATCGGATAAATTCGTATAATCATTGTTATTGGCGCGGAAACATTTTTAGTCCCTGGTTCTACCTTCTTAGTTCTTACTTCTTACGTATTATCGAGCTCTGTAATCACTGCAAAGATTTCAAAAACAAGAGAAAGCCCTAGTCTCTCATAAGAAACTGTAAGAGCATAGCCTCTTTGGTAAAACGTAGGTCACTTCCTTTACTTTTTGATCTTTACAAGTTTTTTGGTGTCTAGCTAATCACTCTTGGCAATTAGATTGTACTATGTTGATTCTGTCCTGGAATTTTCTATTTGCCTATTTTTTTTTCTCAGCTATAAACAGAGTGTGGTTTGTTTTTCTTGTTTATTAACTATTACTCATTTGAAGAGAAGGAAAAAAAATGAGAGCTGGTTCACAAGGTAGAACATGCCGATGGCAAGCCGATGGTGCGATCGGACTCGTCTTCCAGGACTCTCTGATGTAGAAGCAGGCAGGCAGAAGCGGAAGAAGAGAGGCCTCTGAAAGCCTCTGAAAAGGATGTTCAAGGGCACAATGAATCTTCTCTACCTCCTCTGGTTCGTTTTTTTATTAGTACATATTATGGATTGTTGAATATGGGGTCATTTAATTCTTACAAGTACTGGATTGTATTTATTTATCGTCTTAAATTGGGTTCAGTGGTGGTGGAATGTGGATGATTATATCGTCCATTATATGGCAGGTTGGATCTCGGGCCCGATTGGTTGATTTTGAATATCCGTCGACTCTATTCTATATAAGAGTGTGGTCTTTCTGATTGTTTTTAGTTCAAATGAAATTTCGTTTCATTAGCAATTTAGCATTCAACCATGGACTTTGCAAGGGTTGAGTAATTTAGAAATTTGTCTAACTGTAAGAGAGGATTTCATGTTAAACTGAGAACTTCTGAAATTCACAAATGTGAGTCTTCAAATTCAAACTAGATGGGCGTGGCTGGCTTAGGGTTGGATGTGTGATTTGTGAGATGTTACTAGTGTTCTTTTGCTTGTACAAGCAATGAAAAAAGCTTTGTATAAGTTCTTTTTCTTCAATGTTATCATCATACACTTTGTTTGTTTATTGCCTTGCACTCCATGTGGTGTCACTTCTACATGGTTGCCTTCATCACTTGGATCTTATAAGCAATCTCTTAGCAATTATGAGCCATGTTGAAAAAATTATACTACATTTAACATATCAAAATTATTTCCTTTTTATTTTTTTATTTTGTCTTTCTTAATTAAGATGATGCTTTTAAAGCCTAAGTTCTTCTCCATCTGTTCAGAGGCTATCGAGGCTACACACCTTGAGGCTCACCTTGAGAGCGAGGCTCTACAAATTATCCTTGAGGCTATATAGCCTCAAGGATGTTAGACCTACACCTCAATTATTCAAGGGTCTTTGACCTTTATTAGGTTTATCTTTTATTCTTTCAGCTGAAAGCTTTTGATAGAGATTTCTACAAATAGTTAAACCTTTTACAAAATGAGGACTTATTTAAATTTTAACTAACATTTAAAGTGGAAGGGAAGAAGAGGTCAAGAAGAATAAAAGAATTGTTGAATTGCTTGTGATTAGTCTCATATATAATCTACTTATTGATAGATGAAAAAAATACTACTACAATAAAGCGGACAAAAAATTGAGATGGAATTACCTTGTTGATGGATATTAACACCAATTGGGAGGATAATATCTCATTAGATGAGAGACAATAATATTGGAGTCTCTTAGTGAGAAAGCAATATTAAGGTTGAAAAGTATTTGATAAAACCATGAGATAGCTTAATTTATGGGAGAAAAATGAACGAAACTAGAACTATAACAATGAAAAATAAATCATGAGAGAGCTAAAATTTAAGGATAGAAAAGGAACTAAATTAGAACCAACTATTAACAAAGAAAAATAATTCATTTTATCATTATGAAGTTTATGTTTCTTAATGTTTAATTTTGTTGAGATTTTAATGGTTTTTTTGATAGCTTTGTGTTGTTTAGTTGTTAAAGTTGCCATTGGGGCCTGGCTGAGTGGTTAAGGGTTGGGTGGGCACAAGGAAGGGACCAAGTTTGAGTCCTTGTGGCGACAAAGAATGAAAGAAAAAAAAAAACCTATCAAAGAAATAATTATTTAGTTGTTAAAGTTGAGGCTCAAGCCTCATCTTGCTTGAGGCTTACGCCTTACTTCATTTAAACCCAGCGCCTCAGGCAGCTGATTTTGAAGCATTGGACATCTACTCAATCTATGTTTACTCTCTCTTTTATTTATTTATTTATTAATTTTAATTCTTTTGGATCTTTCCTTTTCCAGGATATGCTAGCGGGGATAGCTCAGAAAATGAATTTGGCGTTGAGTCTCCAGGTGGGGCTTGGCTGTGTGCTATGCTGTTCTTGATTTTCTGCTATATTATTGTTTGGGTAAAGGTTTTTCTTAGCTTTGCCATTTGATATTTGTTCTAGACAATCATCTGATAATATGATTTTTATGGTTTAGGTTTGTTTGACACCCCAAAATCCGTGGGTCCCGTTGACTAATCGTCAACCTACGGAAGATTCGTGGATATCGGTTAACCCGATGCCACACCATTTTGTGTCCCATTCATCGGGATCCATTTATCTGTATTCTTAAAAAACATGCAAAGGCTATATATGCATTAAAAACAATTCATATGCTTTTAATTACACATCTTTTACACAAAAATACATTTCAAGCTAGTTTGCTCAAAGATTTTCTGAAAGAATTTCAAAATCCTGGCCAAGCTTTCTTCATCCTGCGACCACATGAGGTTATGACGCATACCACTTTGAAATGTTTTCCTATAGAGATTGAGCCGCCTAGTAGAATAATTCCTATAGAGGTTATTCCTACTGAGTGCGCGTACGATGTTCGTATGGCATTTCTCCTCCTGATTCAACAGATTATGCGAATCCTAGGTTGGAACTCGCATGTCATGCCATGAAATGAGATGAGACTCACTCATGCACCATGTCCTGAGTCATTATCAACTTCCACCACTCAATGCAATGCCAATGTGTGATAAAATCCGCCATTGATGAATCGCATCCAATGATCATTTTGAAACAAAATTGGATTTTGTTTATAAACCAAATCTTTTTGGATGTCATATATTGAATGACCGTTTCGTTTTCAAAACCATGTGTCTTTTTGTGGGCAGTGAAATTCCGGGGTCCCACCGCAGGCCTCTCACGCCTTCCAACACTTTCACGGGCTTTCCACTTGGTTGAATAATCTAACCATAAATACCGAGTCTTTCACCTGAGGGAGAATCTAACCCTTCTTGCTATTACTTGACACAAGTTTTCCGTTTCATGCAACCGTGCGACTCTGTTGGACTTTGTCCAACGGCGTTGAGCCCACCCCTCAATCACCCAATGTGGTGATTGATTTCAATCATGCACTCACACCCATGAAATGCGATGTTTCCCGTGCATATGCAATGTGATGCACCATTGCATGTCAATGTCAACCACATGTAATGAATGCCATATGGACACTTAAGTCATACACTTCATCATGTATCATGAATAATTATATCAATATGCATATATTGCAAATAAACATACACCCGATATCATTATATTGGACCACACATATCAACATTTCCATCGAGCCCTAGGTAATCACATGCCACAATATACGATGTAGGCGTGACATCGGAACCAATGAATCTAATGACCTAGACCATATCCATTAAATACTAGTAATTAGGTATCACCAGGCTGCGTCACCATTGTGACACCGAATCCCAGTGCCGTTGGCCGATCGTCGACTGTGGAAGACTCGTGGATATCGATTAACACGATCTTGCCTTGGGTTTTGTGTTTGATTCACTTAGGGATCCATTTATCCATATTCTTACACAATATGCAGGATATATATACATTAAAAACAATTCTTATGCTTTTAATTACAATTCTTGTACCACAAGAAATACATTTCAAGCTAGTTTGCTCAAAATTTTTACAAAGAATTTCAAAACCCTTGGCCAGGCTTTCTTCGTCTTGCGGCCCGCGTGAGAGCTATCCACCGGTAGCATGCGCATACACGAAATGTTTTCCCATATATGGTGAGCCACGCCCAGTAGATAATAATTCTTATTGAGGTTACTCTCCACCTAAGTGCACATGCAATGTTCACACAACATTTCTCACCACCATTCCAACAAGATTATGCAATCATAGGTTGGAACTCTATATGTCATGCCATGCCATGAAATGAGATGAGACTCACCCATGCACCATGTCTCGAGTCATTCACAGAGCTCCGCCCACACAATCTGATACTTGATGTGTGATAAAATCCGTCATTGATGAATCGCATCCAATGATCATTTTGAAACAAAATTGGATTGGCATTTTATAAACCAAATCTTTTGGATGCCATATATCGAATGGCCAGTTTAGTTTTTCAAAACCATGTGTGTCTTTTTTTTGTGAAGCGGCATTTACGAGGTCCCACCGGGCCTTCATGCCTTCCAACACTTTCATGGGCTTTCACTTGGTTAGATGAAATCGACCATAATCTGGGTCTTTACTTTGAGGAAATCTGGCCGCCTTGTGATATCGGCGAGTTTCAGTTTAAATGCAATGGAGTGCGGCTTTGTTGCCGTCAACGGCTGCAAGGCACCCTCGTCACCCAATGCGGTGATTGATTTCAACTCATGCACTCGCACCATGAATGCTATGTTTCAGTGCATATTATCACGTGTGATGCACCATTGTATCCCAGTGTCATACCACATATATAATGGATGCCATATGGTTGCCAAGTGTCTGATTCATCATGTATCATGGATAATTATATCAATATGCATATAATTGCAAATAAACATACACCAATGTCAATATGTTGGACCACACATATCAACATTTCATCACATCAACCCGACCCGAGCAATTAGTACTTGGTGTAACAATCGAATACCGACAAAGATGTGAGCGCAAATGCCTTTCAACGGCATGGTCGATTTTATACTCAAAGAGCTTTCCATAGAGTTCAAGAATGTACGAATCGGAGTTCGGACGAGAAAGATATGGTTGTACGAAGTTGGAAGCTTGGAGGTGTGTAGGGGCTATGCAATTGCGCCAAAACCTATGCAATAACGTACCCGAAAGCTGAAATTTCGAAGCCCAGCCACGCAATAGTGTGCTCGAGAACATTATGGGTAGCTATTGTACACCAAATTTTGACCCAAAACAACTCCTTAAACATGCCACTAACCTAGGTCAAAAGTAAAACCACAAAAGTAGCGCAAAACCATAGAATTAAAGCCTGAAGCATGCCATAACATAGCGCAAAGATCCCAAACTCATGAAATCAACTAAAGTAATCCCAATTCAGCCCCAGGTAGAATAAAACCAAAATAGGAAGAATCTCTATGTTGAAGCGTAGTAGAAATGAGCAAGAAACGCCGGCTGCTTCACTGACTTCCTGTCGTTGAATTCCCAAATCTTCTTCTTAGGATCTTGGTCAGAAATCCCTCTTTTACGTTGTATCGTAGCCCTCGTTGAGGCGAAGAACTTTAACTGGGCTCGGACGACTTTTGATCTCTGAAATACATGAATCGCAGAAGAAAATCTTGGCTCCTCTCTCTCCTCTCTCTCTCTCTCACAACGTTTCCAAAAATCTTATTTTGGGAATGTTGCAAAATCGATTTTTCCTATTATACATTAATTAATTGGCTCGCTGTGCGTCCTGTTCAATTTAGTTTTGCTCCGAAACAATTTATTTTGTCTTGGTTCAAGTTCAAATTATCTTATATGAACTTTCTTTAAATTATTACCTAATTTTCGAAATTTTCTTAAAAATCTTTTGTTTAAGGTTTTACGGTTTTGTAGATCTGAAAAACATGAAAATTAGGCCCAGATGCCGAGTCGATGGGGTATGCAGATGGCAGATTTTGCGAGGGCGAATCAACGGTGAGGTCCACTTTTGTCATCAGAATCTAGAAAATTCCGGGTTCTTTGTCGCATTTAAACCAATTTGTTTTGTAAATTTTGAGAAAAATTCAAATTTACCTGAGTTTTGCATTGTTATCAGAAGATAAGTTTTAATTTGATGTTGACAATATGTCTTTGCTTCTCATTGTGTAACATTTGATATATTATCTGGGTCTTGTATCACTAAGTTATGCCTTCTGCACTTTGTTGGTTGTATCAACATTGTTACATGAGCTTGAAATGATTGTCAAGGATGAACTTCTGCCTGGGATTATTAACTGCAAATAAACATGAATTTTGAGGATAATAACACTGAATCTTGAAGTTTGTTTGCAATGATTTTTGTATCTCTCTAAATGCCTAAGATAAAGGTTTTATTGGTTCCATCAGTAGCTAGATTTTAATTATATTCATACCACATACCTCAAATTGAACTTTTTAGACGATAATCAACAACTTAGA
Source organism: Tetrastigma voinierianum (assembly GCA_016808115.1). Classification (NCBI taxonomy): domain Eukaryota; kingdom Viridiplantae; phylum Streptophyta; class Magnoliopsida; order Vitales; family Vitaceae; genus Tetrastigma; species Tetrastigma voinierianum. The sequence goes on along the minus strand of JAEQBH010001211.1, from coordinate 239,955 downwards.
TTTTACATTTTGTAAGATTGGTTATTTGCACAGTGACTTTGATGTTTTATCTCATCTTATTAAGAATATGACCTGTTATGGAAGTGGCAGCAGAAATTTGGTATGAAAGGCAGCTTGCATAGGTCTTGTGGCTAGAAGGTGCTTGGATAGAAGATCATATTCTTAACCAAGGTTCTAATATCCTGGAAAACTACCTCTAGAGACTTAATTTAGATAGGGAAATTAGAGATTGAATTATGAGGAGGATTAGAAGCAGTGACTGGGCAGTAAGAGAAACAGTGAATCTGAGATAGGCTTGGAAAATATCTGTTCGGTGGAGTTCATCCTTCCTTTCCTTTTGTGCGAGATGGTTGTTGGTGCCAGACTGCTAGTGGAGTTTGTCACCTTCATTTGGAATCTGCTTTTGGTCTATCTTTCATATCTGTGCAGAATAGAGCATTACGTTTTGCCAGCTATCGCCGTTATTTGATGTAGCCTTTTGGGGCCTTGAGGTGTCCAATGCATGGGTGTGGGCTTTTTAAGTGAGGCGCACCAAATGTCAAATCCTCATTTTATGATTTTTATGATGGTTGTTTCCTATTTTTATATGGATTTTCTTGCAATTTCTTAGCTATTTTATTTTGATTTTTTGCTCCTTCTCCTTCTATAAAAAAGTTATATAGTAGTTGGGAGGTTAAGGCTTTGGAGTTGAAACATAGCAGCAAAAATGGGGGTTTGGAGGGCTGAAATCTCAAAAATAAAGCATGCGGGGCCAAAACAACATTGTTTGCCATTGTAAGACCCCGAAAACTACGTGGATTTTTGTGCATCATAAGCTTTTTTTTTTTAAACTCAAGGTACAAATCAAAATGATGTTATTTTGGATAAGTTAAAATAACTTATCCAAAACGACGTCGTTTTGGTCTGTTTAAAAAGAAAAAATATATGAGACCAAAATGACTTTTGGTATTCGTTATAGAGAAAAAAAAGCCTTAGGGCTTTTCTACGCAACCCGACGACGGAGAAAATGGAGGAGAAGAAGAAAAAGGAAAAAAAACTTGAGTATGCTTGAGGCGGGGCGCCTCTCGTGAGGTGAGACGTTGTCGTCGGGAGTGGTGGCACCTGGGCTTTAGAGTGCTTGAGGCGCTCCTTTGATAACTATGTCATCTATTCCAATTATGGTGTTGGAAGGGTGTAGCACCCTCCCAACAAGTTTTAGTAGAAGATGCAACTTTGGTTTCTGGAGAGGCCATGATTTTGGTTTAAGAATTTAAGAGGTGGGCTTTTATGGAAGAGCTATCTTGGAGGCGAAAATCTAGAGAAATCTGGTTGAAGGAAGGGGATAAAAACACATGCTATTTCCATAGAATGGCTAATGCACGTAGGAAACCAAATCCTATTCGGAGATTGAATATAAACGGTGTTTGGTCCACTGATAAGATATCTCTGGGGTAGGATATTGCCTATGCTTTCCAATCTTTACTCTCTGATTGGGAATCAGAAGGCCCGCATAGAAGGGTTGTCGTTCTCTAGAATTAGTGAGAGGGAAGCCTCAAACTCGGAATTGCCTTTCTTTGAGGAGGAAGTGTTCTCCACCCTCTGTGATATGGATGGGGATAGCCCCAGGGTCGGATGGTTTCACAACAACATTTTAGTAGTTTTGTTGGGATATTATCAAGATGGATGTTATGAGGATGTTCAAGGAGTTCTATTATTCAGGTAAATTTGTGAAAGCAGACACACTTTCTAGTTATGATCTGAAAAAGGAGCGGAAGGGAATTAAGGATTTAGACTATTAGTCTCTTGGGGAGCCTCTACAAGTTAGTGGCAAAGGTCCTAGCTAATAGGCTGAAAAGGGTGATGAGCAAGCTTGTAATAAAGCTCAGAATGCTTTTGTTGGGGGTAGGCAGATTCTAGATGCTTCCCTGATAGCGAATAAGGTCATTGATACAATGCAGAAGAGGAAGGAAAGGGGGGTGCTTTGTAAATTGGACATCGGAAAAGCTTATGATCGTATAAATTGGAATTTCCTTCTAGGGGTCCTACAAAAATGGGCTTTGGCAGGAAATGGATAAGATGGCTAAGATGATGTATCGCAATCGCTTCTTTCTCGATACTGGTAAATGGGAGCCCAACGGGGTTTTTTAAGAGCTCTCAGGGGATTAAAGCAAGGGGATCCATTGTCCCTGTACCTTTTTGTCCTAGGCATGGAAGTGTTCTCAATCTTGGTTGACAAAGCTATTGTAGAAGTTTGTGTTATGGTTATAGGGTGCGAGATAGAAATGGGGAAGAGGTGCACATTACACATCTGCTTGTTTGTAGAGCTGACACTTGTTTTCTCTGAGGACACAAGGATCAGGATGTCGACCTTAGTTGGATCTTGTGTGGTTTGAGCGTATCTGGACTAAATATAAACTTGGAGAAAAATTTGATTTTGCCAGTGGGGAATGTGGAGGACATTGAAGGTTTGGCGAGAGAATTGGGGTGTCAATATGGGACACTTCCAACAACTTATTTGGGCCTTCCTTTGGGAGTGAGACGCAATTCAACAAGTGTGTGGGATGGTGTGGAAGAAAGGTTCAGGAAAAGATTAGCAATTTGGAAGACTTTCCCTGATAAGGAGCACCCTATCCAATCTCCTTAAATACATCATGTCTCTTTACTGTTTACCTAAGGGTGTTCAAATGAGGTTGGAAAAGATCCAGAGGAACTTTTTATGGGGAGGAGAGCGTTTAGGAAAAATCATCACGATAAAATTTGGAATATTGTTTGCTTTCGAAAAAGGAGAATTTGGGTATGAGAGTCTGTCCTATTAAACAAAACCTTCTCTTGGGGAAATAGATGCAGAATTCCTTGTGAAAAATTCCAAAATGGAAGGATGTGATTAAATTTGAAGGCAAGTAGAGGATGGGGAGTTGGATCTGTAAAATTCCAAGGGAGGTAGTGTTGGGCAAATCTGCGGAAAGATATAGAAAGAAGCGGCAGTGTAGCATCGATGTAGATTTTGCTCTTGGTCTTTGTTGTAGAGAGTAAGATTCTAGGAGGATAATTGGTGCCGAGAGGGTCCATTGCGTGAGGCTTTCCCTGCTCTATACCTTTTAGTTGATTCAAAAGGGGCAAGGTAGCAGAGGTTTGGGACAACTCAAGGGGTGAAGAGGTTTGAAGTCATGTTTTTGTTAGGCCTTTTAATGACCGGGAGGTAGAGGAAGTTCAGAACTTTATGAACCTGGTTAATAATTGTAGAGTAAATCAAGAGGAAAATGACAAACTAGTTTGGAATGGAGAAAAAAATGGCCTATACTCCGTTAGGGTGAACGCAGCCTTGTTGGAAGGTAGTGATGGTAGAATAACCCCTTGGAAGTTAGTCTGGAACAACATTTTGCTTCCCAAAATTAGCTTATTTGCTTGGGAAGTTTGGTGGGGAAAAATTCTCACTATGGAGCAACTTAAGAAAAGGGGTTTTCAGTTGGCAAAGCATGTGTCCTCTATGTGTGGGTCTTGAAGGACCTAGATCATCTTTACTCCTTTGCCATACAATGCAGCTTATAGGGGAGATTGATTGCCATTCAGGCTTTAGATGGGAAACACTGGTTGGTCGAGTACTTGAGGGTTGGCACACGTTTCCTACTATAAGGAAAAAGGCCAAGAAGTTGTGGAGGGCGGCACCCTTGTGTCTCTTATGGGCAATTTGGAGGGAGAGGAATAGGATAGTGTTTAATGATGAGAGATTTTCTATGACTAGATTAAAAACCTCTTTCATTAGTGTTGAGAATCATAGGATATTCTCTGATTTATCTCCTTCCTCTCTTGTACATTCTTTTCCATCATTTTTGTACTTTATTTGTTTTCATTGTGTGTCTTCACGTGTATGTAAATAGGTAGGACCTATGTTGTATTTCACTCACTCATTCAGCCAAGAAAAAATATTCTTTTTTCTCTCATTTCACATATTGATAAATGATGGAAGGTTCGGGTTAGGGTTTTTGCCGTTCAGTGGGAAAACCAACTAATGGTTGTCTCATCTTCGGCCACCCCACAGCCGTCCTAAGGCTCTGAATCCCTATCTTGCATTTGTCGGGGACCTCTTCATTGCCGGAAAAATTCTTCGGTGAACTTATTCGACGATTGCTCCATATCCGATCGGCGACCCCACCATTGGGTTCGTCGTCGCCTGATCTATATGGCTGGTAGAAACCCTGACGACAACAAGTCCCTCATGCGCCTCCACGCGAGTGACTTTCCATCTGCGGCAGCCACCACGCACTGGCGCGTCACCGACTTTCCGGCGACCTCCTTCTTCCAGCTAGGTTACGGATCGCCAACAATCACTCTTAGCCTCGTGGTTTCTCTAGTTAGGCTTGAATCAATGCCTTTTGCCATTTTTCTCTCTAACAGCCTTTGGAAACCATAGGTTTTTTTGGAGATTCTGCGATTCTCCTACTCCCATGATAGTTGTGATACCCCTTATAGAGCCTCAGGCACCCTCCACAGGCTTGACTAATCACATTCTCTTGTTCATTCAATTAATTTTTGTTGATTGATAAGGCGTAGCAATGATATATAAATAAAATATGCAATAAAGGGCCTATTCTACGCAATTATACGCTTGTTAAGTAATAAAGTGTACAAGATGTACATATATGGATCCACAGGGAAAATGGGGATGCTAAGTATCAAAATTATAATACCTCTTTAATATCCAAACAGTCGAAGATGAGATCAAATAGAATTTAAACTAAATTACTGAAATCGAAATCTAACTAATGGAATGTGCAACTAAGGGATATAAAGAGATGATATAATCCTAAGGTATTTGGTGCAATTGGACAATCCTACTATATCTAGATCAAAGTTCCATTCTAATATCTTTTTTGAGAAGCTCTCCAAGAGCGACTCTTACCTAATTTAATTATAAAGCATACTTAGGTCGAATAACTTTACCAACTAATACTAGGTCTTTTGCTTCTGTGACCTAAGCATTGGAGATGCTTTAAGATCCAAAAAAGTCACATCACGATGCGATAATTTCTGTATGTCAGTTAATTAGGTTGATTCATCTATGTCTAGTTCATTACTCCTTCGGATCTCGCGAGGTACTCATCATATTGAGATTAGCTAGAAATTAATATGTAAATAAGACAGTATGAATCCAATAGAGGTGCATTCTGAATACAATAGAAAATGGAAAATTACTAACAAATAGATCTCAAACTCATGTTCCAATATACAATAACACCTAGATTAAGAGAAATTAAAAACATAATAGAGGTTTGTTACATCACAAATCTAGGATAAAACATGAGAAAAGAAAAGAAGAAACTCAATAATGTGGTGAGTCTTATTTCTTCTTCTCCGAATCTACAGTCTTTCTCTAAAAAGCAAGGGTTGCTAACAAGCCTCCTTTTGATCCCAGTGCTGTTCGTTCAAAACAGAGGGAGAAACCCTGGAGGGTTTCTCCTCAAGGTGATCTCAACCGAAAAGGGCCGGATTTGGTCTCGTTTGATGTGACATCAGAATGTGTCCCTTCTTATAGGCCTTCAAAAATTAGGTTAAAAATGGGTTTTTTCCACTGTTGGTGTGATGAACCCATATCTTCGTTAATGTAGCCTTTCTGGTTCCTTCGTCGTGACGAACTCTATCTTCGTTGCGATGAACATAATTTTCTCATTCGGACTCCAAATTGCACAATCTTGGTACCGTTGGAAAGCTCTTGAAGTGTAGAATCTAGATATGGTCAAAAAGAAAACTTTAGAACTGAGGATACAGATTGAATTTACGAAATGCTCCAATTGGTCACTTTTGAGCTCTCTTCTCATCTTCCTTCAACTTTCAAGAGTTATAATTTGATCATTTGAAGTCCAAATTGAGTGAATAACGTCTCTTTGGAAAGCTTGGGAAGTCGCTTATCCATCCATATAAATATTGTAGCCATTTGGGATCATCTGTAGTGAAAACATCAAGAAACTAACATGAAATTTCAGCTTTATTTACCTGCATGTGTATTCAGCGATTTTTTTTTAAGCTCATTTTCTTATGATTCCACCCAAATGGTTGACATAATCATAAGGATGAATATTTAGAGCATTAGGACACTTATTTAACATAAAAAATACTAAAAATCTAAGCAAAACATAGGGATAAAATGATTATTTGAGATACTAATCACTGATGTTTTCTTTTGCATATTAACAGGCAAATTATCACACATGGGAGGGGGGGAGTTGCTTCTTGGCTGATGTGTAAAAATGCCTCCACATCACTCGAACGCAAATCTGTATCCATTTTTGTATGTTGCCTGAAGCAAGTATGCAACTTTGTACCTTTCACACATTCATCTGGACCACAGTTTTTGATTAAAGACCTTTGATCATGTTTAGGTAATAAGGACACTTTTTCTTCCCTTACCCTTACTTCTTCTTTACCAATGGTTACTGTAGCTAATGGGTTTCAAACCATAGCTAAAGAAATCGGTTCAGCATGCCCTCTTCCTTCCTTCACCGTTACTTTTGTCCTGTATGTTATTGATTCTCTTTTAATCGATTTCATCGGTAAGTTGACTAAGTGAACTTAATTGTAGATTATCTTTCGATAACTATGTGCGTGCGGGACCGAATGCGGGGAGGGCGATGGCATTTGTCGTGAGTTACATGGCCTCTTTCTTCTCAGCTCGCCTTCATCTTCCACTGCTTGTACTTCCATGGACACTCCTCTCCTTATTCACAATTGTCTTGCTCATCCATGTTTAAGCTTTATTGGTTTCTCATTTTCTGGTTGTCTCGATTGAGTGAGTAATGTAAACGAAATATACATTAATCCCATTCTTTGGCGCCTGAATCCTTGGACAAAATCTCCTTCCCGAGCTTATCACACATGATCTTTAGGATCCTTCGAGTAGTCTAACTTGGGGGTTTCGGTATTGTCACTTTTATAGATGATTATTCTCATTGTGTAGCTATTTTAATGAAGCTGAAATTGGTTATTCTCATTTTCAAGTTCCATCTTGAAGTTCAGACTTAATTGTATGCCAGTTAAATCTACTGAAGTGATAATGTAAAATATCTTTTAGACCATTTCCTCCTTTATGTCCTCCACATGAAATTCTTCATCAATTCTCTTGTTGCTTACCTCCTCTGATAGTATGGAGTGTCGAGCCGCAAAAAAGCGAATCATTAGTTGGCCCAGTGCGCGCTCTTCCTGCTCATCATAAGGGTTCTCAGCGTTTTTTGGAGATCTTACCTCATCAAGCGTTATTTGATTGTCGTATGCCATCATACGTCTTACATGATCAAATCATATTCCATCATTTTAACCAACCCTCTTCACGCTTTCCTTGTGTCTTTGGTCGTGTTTGTTTTGTCCATATTCTAAATCATGGACAAGACAAGCGCCTCTTAACCAACCTGAAGTCTTCTTGAGTTATTCTGGAGCTTAGCTCTGAGTGTATCTTACACTACTCTTTTGATACATAGTGATATTTTGTCTCTGTCGATGTCTGCTTTTTTTGACACTCTTCATGTTCCCTACCACCCCTGCTTCCCATTTTGATGTCATATCTACATCCACTTCTTTATCCGAGTCACTACGAATACTTCATCTGTGCCTTAATTACTCACCTGCGACCATTGTCGAGTTTATGTTGTTGCTCACGTGACATCGAGCCTTTGGTTGACTCATCTCCTATAGCCCCTCCTCTACGTATTTGATCTCTTACCATCTCCTCTGATCTTCCATTCTTAATTAGAAATTACTCGTTCATCTACATTAACCCCATTATATTATAATTTCTTGACATCCTTGTATCTTCATAATAATGTGCTTTATTTCCCCATTGTCTTTCTTATTGCTCTTCTAATATTGTGCATGAGGCCTTAACATTCGGGTTGGGAAACGGGTAATGGTTGAAGAAATGTTTCTGCATTTTACTAACACATGGGACTGATCACCCTTCACCTTTACCAAAGTTTCTGTTGGTTTAAGTTGGTTTATAATGTTAAGATTGGTCTGGATGGTTGGGTGGACCGTCTTAAGTCTTGTTTAGTTGCCAAGGGGTATACTCAGATATGTGGCTCGGCCTACTATGACACTTATTGTCTTGTTGCCAAGATTGCTTATGTTCGTCTTTTCTTAGCTGCTATGAGATCTTGGCATTTGTAACAATTGGACATCAAGAATGCATTTGTAATGACCTCATAGAGAGGTATATGTAGACAACCATGGTTGTTGCTTAAAGGAGAAATTTGAGGTTTGGTAATACAAGCTAAGCCATTCCTTCTATGTAAAAGCGCGGTCCTAGAAACTTTGGTTTGGCCACTTTAGCTCAGTAGTGCGAGGCGTTTGATGTATTTAGTACGTGAGACCACTTTGTCTTCTGTCACATCGCGCCACATCCTCAGACGGTGCATTTGTGGAGTTGTTTATGTGAACGACATTGTTATAACAGACAGTGATAAGGATGGTATTGGGAAACTTAAACAGCATCTCTTCGGCCACTTTCAGACAAAAGATTTGGGGAAACTCAAGTTCTTTCTTGGGATTGAGATAACTCTGTCTAACTCCGTTATGGTTATGTCTTAGAGGAAGTATCTCTTGGATATATTGGAGGAAACTGGTATGTTAGATTGTGAACCTGTAGACACTCCTATGGATTCGAATGTCAGCGATGTCACAGACAGCGGGAGGCCTCTTTGAGATCAGGGAGATATCAGCAATGATGGGGAGGCGGAACGCTACTTCACCATCACGGAACCGGTTCATTTTCGCTTTCTGGGAGCGTAGTTAGTCAATTCTACTTGATCACTATGTGATAGTCCTTGGAATCTTTGTGATGTATCCTCCCATTGTATCAAAGGAACAGAGATTCGGGGTGTTATGAAAACAAAGGTCACACCCAGATTGTTGGATATTGTGATGTAGACTAGGCAGGCTCGCCCAAAGATAGATGCTCCACTTCAGGATATTGTGTATTTATCGGAGGCAACTTAATATCCTGAAAGAGTAATAAACAGGTTGTAGTGGCTAATTCTAGTACTGAAGTTGAGTATCGAGCTATGGCTTTGGCAACTTGTGAACTTATATGGCTCAAAAAGTTTCTGCAGGAGCTAAGATTTGGTAAGGATGAACAAATGATGCTTGTGTGTGATAACCAAGCAACCCTACACATTGCCTCAAATACAGTCTTTCATGAGATGACCAAACATATTGAAGTACTCTGTCACTTCATTCGAGGGAAGATTGCCTCAAGATACATGACTACTAGTTTTGTTTACTCGGTGATGACTAACGGACATTTTCACTAAGTCTCTTTGAGGTCGGGGATTGATTGCATTTATATGAGACACAGTGCATATGACCTATATGCTCTAGCTTAAGGAGAAGTGTTGAAAATCATTGAATATTCTTTTATTTATCTCTTCCTTGTACGTTATTTTCCTTCATTTTTGTACTTTATTTGTTTCCTTTTGTGTCTTTCTGATGTATATAAATAGGTAGGACCTATGCTGTATTTCACTCACTCATTCAATAAAGAAAAGTATTATTTTCATCTCTCATTTCACAATTAGCATGTATGCTTCTTGGACAAGCTCTTTTGAGCTTGGGGACTGTACTCTTGAGAGAATTCTTTTGTGTATTCTGTGAGTCTTCTTGGGGCGTTAGGTATTTATGTTAGTATTTTTAGGGTGGTAGGTATATGTTTTTGTATAGGTTAAGATCTGCCTAGTATACTTCCTGTATATTCGGGGTTTCCTGGCTTCATTCTTTTTGTGCTTAATACATACTGCTCTTGTTTACATAAAAAAAAAAGATTCAATTTCATGGTTCAGGCTGATGCTCAAAATTTTAAGCAAGATATAAGGAAGTCAATGATTAAATGAAGAGCAAAATAAAATATTGAGGGAAGAAAATGAAAAAATATCCTCTCAAGAATAAATGAGGATTTTTTGTTTTTTGGTTGACATGAGCAAAAAGAATACATTGAAAAGCCTTGGAAACAACAAAACCATACTTTGAAAGTATACACAAATGCCCAAAACTAGGCAACAGATGTACAATGGCCACCTCAACTACTTTAGAAAAGGCCAATCAATGAGATCACCATAAACAATGCGAACCTCCATACCTCTAACCACGATTTCCTAAAAAAAGCCAAAAAATAAAAAAAATATTGGTGTAGTTTGGGATAAATGGACCATCGAACTCGCCCCATTGCCATCAGTGGAATTTACTTGGTTTTATGGTGGCGATGAAATTTTATTTCTAGGACAACTTGGAATAGTGATTGTCATGAACCTTCTTACTTAAATCGGTTCTTAAGGCTACTTATCCTTTCTCTTGGAACTTTAACTTCTGTTTTTACCTTTTGCTTTTGAAATAGAAAGATCTAGGACTTATATCTCTTTGCTTGTTTGCACTTATCCCTCATCCATTCCAAATGCAGAGCTTGGTTATCTTTTAGATTTGTTCCTAGTAAAGTCTCTTGTTTTAATCTCATCCTACTATGATCTAATTCCTTTTCTTCCTACTAATTTTGGTTAGAAATATCAAATTCCTTGTAAGGTTAAGTGTCTTAGCTTGATTAGTGGTATTTAAGAAGATAAGTATAAAACGACCAACTCTCCTAAAAGCTCAAGCTTGTAGGATTTGAATTTAAGATGAATATCATGCCTTTAATATTCTCCCTCATGTGCAGCCCCATATCCGCACATGGAGATTCAAACAAACCAAATAGAGTCTTCAATGAACTTTCAAACAAACAAATGAGGAATAAACTGCAGAGAGGTGGCTTGAACTTAGGACCTCTGCCCAGTAGGCTACGTCTGTGTTAAGCGACCATTTCTCTTAAAGGCTGTTGTAGGTTGGAGTTTAAAATGAATATCATGCTAACTATGATAAGCCTGAAGTGATATCTTATAGTTGAGAAGACCTTACAAAGTCTTGAATCCTTATCTTGTATGTGATTAGTATGAAGCATGGAAAGTTAGTGGATCATCTCCTCTTTACATTGTCCTTGGATGTTAGGTGTAATTAGAGATAATTGAAGGAAAAAGCATGTCTTTCGTGATCTGACCACTGTTATGTACTAGACAATCCCAAACCAAATAGGAAAGAATATGAAGTTTCCTAACTTTACATGAATGCAAGTTTTCTTTTTCCAACTAGTTTCTAATTCTACATTACTATAACACTCCCCCTGAAGTTGGAGTATAGATGTTGATCATGCCCAACTTGTTATAAAGATAACTAACCCGATCTCCACTCAAAGGTTTTGTGAAAATATCTCCTAACTATTCTACGTCTTCATTATCTGTAGAGATCAACCACTAGCTGGATCTTTTCACCGAACAAAATGACAATCTATCTCGATGTTTGGTCAGTTAAATGAAATCTTGGGTTAGAGCTATATGCATAGCGACTTGGTTTTGTATAGCTTTGTTAGTGCCCAAAGTTTGATAATACTTCCATCGATAAAGCGTGTATCCACATGATCTCACTATCTGGTGTGCCATGGCTTGATCTTTATTTCCGTCTTAGGCAGCGAGAATGGCAGCACAACGCTACTTTCCATGAGATTAGATTTCCTCGAAAGAGACACAATATCTGATTTGGATCTTACGTCTTCGTTAGATCTCTGCGGGTTGCGTTGAAGCAATCGGTCCCGAGTATGCTCATGCTTCTTATACAATATTCCATGTCTAGGAGCTTCTTTCAAGTGTCATAGGATATGCTCCACAACTACCCAATGAACTAATTGACGGAGATAACATATATTTACTCAAAACACTTACTATATAAGCAATATCCGGGCGAGTTACTGTAAGATAATTCAATTTCCTAACTAGCTTTATGTATCTCTTAGGGTCTTCAAATAGCTCTCCTTCCTTAGTGGTTTGCACATTAGGAGTCACAGGAGTACTGCACGGTTTGACACCTAATTTCCCTGCCTCAGATAACAAATTGAGCACATATTTCCGTTGAGATAACAAAATTCCCTGCTTACTTCTCATGACTTCGACACCTAAGAAATATTTCACATGCCTAAATCCTTTGTGTGAAACTGACTATGAAGAAAGGATTTAAGAGATAGTATGTCTTTCGAGTCACTTCCAATGATGACAATATCATCCACATACACTACCAGTAGAATAATACAAGAAATGAAATTTATAAAGAAGACAAAGTGGTCAGACTTGTTGCATGCCAAATGTCTCAATTACCTGACTGAATTTTCCAAACCAAGCACGGGGTCTCTATTTCAAACCATATCGAGATTTCCGAAGACGACACACGTTCCCTTTCTCTCCCCAGCAACAAGCCCTGGAGGTTGTTCCATGTAAACCTCTTCCTGAAGATCTCCATGTATAAAGGTATTCTTGATATCAAGGCGTCTTAGTCACAATCATAAAAACAACGAGAAATAAATAGGCAGACAAATGTTAGCTTGCCGCATGGAAGAGTATTAGAATAATCGATGCCATAAGTCGAGTATAGCTCTTAGCAACAAGACATGCGGCATGATCTGGCAGGACTCATCGGGTTAAACTTTGCGAGGCAGACACACAAGAACTGGCCGTAGCCTTTTTTTCCTGTAGGTAAAGACACCAAGACCCATGTACCATTGTCATCTAAAGCATGCATTTCATCTACCATAGCACTACGCCAACCAGGGTGAGATAAAGCCTCACAGAGGAGCCGGTGTTAGGAGGAGAATAGAATCAGAGATCTGATAAAGGAACAATAGGAAGAGGATAAATGGTTATATGAAGCGAATGAAAAGATTGGGTGAGCGCGGCGTTTGCAACTTTATGAGTAATCGGAAGATCATAATTTTGGACTGGATTTAATGTCGAAGCAACCGATGTTGGACTAGAGATTGGAGGGTTATGGCACTAAGAATATACCTGAGTAATGAGAGGTTTAACAGGAACGAGAACTGGAGTAGGAGCCGGTAAGGCGATAATGTACACTAATAAATCATCTTCCTCCCACGGCCAAGGCAGTGAGAAGAAAGGAAACGGGAGTAGTCTCGAAAGATGTAACATCAATAGACACAAAGTAGATCGAAGAGGACCAGTAACACCTATACCCTTTTTGAACACGAGAATAGCCCACAAAGATACACTTTAAGGACTTCGGATCAAGTTTAGAGACTTGAGAATGAACATCTCGAACAAAGCATGCGCATCTAAATACCTTGGGATCAATGGGTAACAACAAATTATTTGGAAACAACTGGTAGTAAGGAGCAGCTCAATTAAGAATCGACGAGGGCATCCTATTAATAAAAAAAACAAGATGTGGAGACTTCATTGGCTCAAAAATGTTTAGGGACATTCATTTGGAACAAAAGGGCCTTAGCAGTCTCAAGAAGATGTCTATTCTTTCTCTTAGCTACCCCATTTTGAGAGAGTTTATCAACACATGAGGTCTGATGGAGAATCACATGTTGTCATATGAAGGACTGAAAAGGTTCCAACAAATACTCTTTGGCATCATCACTTCTTAATGTTTGAACAGAGACATGGAATTATGTCTGAATTTCAGAACAAAAGGCACTAAAATGAGAAAAAAGCTCAGAACGACTTTTCATTAGATAAAACTAAGTGACACGCGTCGTCAACAAAAGTAACGAAATACTTAAATCCAATGGGAGACATAACTAGGCAGGACCTAAGCGTCATAATGAACTAACTTCCAAGGCGAGAATCTTGTTTATTGACTCACAGGACTCAAATGTGCATGATGAAGTTTAGCATATTGTCCCTGACTCACGGTTATTGAGGATGGTAAGCGAGTATATAACTGTGACGAGAGAGAGAGAGAGAGAGAGAAGGATGACCAGACGACAATGGTCGAATGGGAATGCGCATGGCTCATGACGAGACTTTGACAACCTGCATTATTCGAGGATATAAACACGAGACTCGCGTGCTCTACGATAATCACTTTGTCGAAAGATCTCTCGGAATCGAGCAATAATTAGAAGAATGAGATCTTTGCAATTAAGTGTTGAGTGAGTTTACTCATAAATTAAATTAAAGGAATTGTAGTAAATTCGAGAACAAAGTTCAAAGTGGTTAAAGAGTCGGATAGATTGTCCACACGTTGAGGACCTGAATGTTGACCCATTTGCAAGGGTAACAGTAAAGGTAGAAGGGTGAGACTGAAACGTAGTAAATAAACTTGAGTTACATGTCATGTGGTCAGTGGCTCTAGAGTCGATGACCCATGTGGAGGAAGAAGAAATAAAACATGTGTTGGTTTTACCTGACTCAACGAGTGTAGTGATAGAAGTAGATACAGATTTAAGTGATTTTTGATATTGAGATGACTGAAATCTTGGATTTTTACGTTGCAACCTCCTACACTTCCGGCGTACATGACCTGGATTATGACAATAATAACACACAACTCCTCCTGAGGGTTTTTTGTTAGTCATAGAAGCATATCTAATTAAAATAGGTCACTGACAATCTGAAAGATACCTGAAAAATTAGATCTTGTAGGGAAAAGGACCACCTTTCCATGAAAAACACGGCATTGGAATAGAACTTGGCCTTACAATCCAAAAAACACCTTTGGAACTCAAAGAAATCAAGAAAGACAAGCAAAAAACCCTAGATAGGTAAAATTTGCCGAATATAGAAGTGTTTGAAAAACAACGTGCGAGGGCTTCGAATGTAATCTGAAGTAGGTAGATGACCTTGTCGGCGGTCGTCGACATCAGAGTTGAAATTCAGTGGCCGGACTATGGGTCGAGCGCCCTCACGCGTTGCTTGGAGGCGCGTGGGATGTTGGTTGCCAGAGATTCCCACGACGGTGGATAGATCGGCTGTGGCAATCCATCTAGGTGGGAGAGTCCCTGGTCGGAGATGAGTAACTTGACCCTACAATCCAAAAAACACCTCTGGACCTCAAAGAAATCAAGAAAGACAAGCAAAAACCCTAGATAGGTAGGCTGCCGAATATAAAAGTGTTTGAAAATCACTGTTGTAGGGCTCGAATGTTAAATACAAGTAGGTAGATGACCTTGTCAGCGGTCGGCGACATCGGTGAAGTCGGTGGCCCGAACTATGGGTCGACGCCTCGCAGCGTTAGGCGGCGTGGGATGTTGGTTGCGGGATTCCCGATTGGATAGATCGGTTGAGGCAATCCATCCAGGTGGGAGAGTCCCTGGTCGGAGATGAGTCGTCGGAAAGTTCGTCGGACTTGGTCGTCGGCGGTGACAGGTTTTTTCTTCGAAAGTTTCCCAAAAATTTGCCCTTTTTTGATCGAAGTCTAGCCCCAGGCTTTGATACCATGTAATTAGAGATAGTTGAAGGAAAAACTGTCTTTCATTGATCACAAACCACCTATTTATATACAAGACAATCCCAAACCAAATAGGAAGAATCCTGGCAGATTTTCTAACTCACATGAATGCAAATTTCTTTTTCCAACTAGTTTCTAATTCTACAATACTATAACATTAGGGTTGTGGTATGGATTTTTAGATTGGCTAATGGATTGGGCTCTCTAAAGTGTTGCAACCTAATATTATTTCATGAGGATAGGGGGAAGCTCAAGAGGCCTGCTGTTATGGCAACTGCTTCTGTGCTTTTGATCTAGGTTATATGATGGGAAAGAAATGATAGGATTTTTAGACCAAGACGGGGGCTTTTGAGGTTCTTTAGGGCACCATTCATTTCCTTGCTTCTTTCTTGGCCTCTTGCTTTACAACTTTTAAGACCATTTCCATTAATTTGGTTCAACTTGATTGGTTAGTGGTGTATAGTTTCAAGGGTGTGGTTAGTAAGGAGATGTTGCTTTTTGTATTTACTGTCTATGGTATTCCTTTAGTTTGGCTTTTGTATGTGGGAGGATTCTTCATCATCCTTATCCCTAGTTAGATGTATTATTTTGTTGTTTCTCGTTTAAAAAAAATGAAGTGGGAAGAGTTAATACTCGACTAGCGAAGTTCATACTCAGGACAACATGGATATTTGTATTACTTCGTTGCATCCAACATGGAACTTCTTTCTATAGCAAAGATTCTTTCCGGTATTTTTCACCCACTAAGAATGAGATGCATGGCGAGAACCCTCTTTGTAAATAAAGGGCAATCCTAAAGCCAGGGATTTTTTTATTGACACTAAAGTAAGTATTTTTCTTCTTGAAGACATTCGAACAGTAAAAATAAAACACACTATCATTCTCATTTTAATTTTTGGTGTTGTTCCTAGTGTCACTGTGTGGAATGAACAATGCATAGGAGAAAGAACTCTTTTACACATTAGTTTATTTCGCCTTAAAAATTTGCTTTTGATTCAGATTTGTGATACCAATTTACAAATGGGAATATGGGTTTATATGTTGTCTGCTATCTGTTATACATCTTGAGATGTTGAATGCTTATAGATATGAGTATCATGTTTCCAGTCATTTTCTAACATGCTAGTAATTTGTCTTGAAAATTCACTTTACTCATTCTGGAAAATGCACTATGTTTGACTGCTTAACGATATAATGGGATGACCAGGTTTACTGCTACATGAAGATGATGCTGAAACTGGGGTTTTTATTTTTTGGATAGGTGATGCTGAAACTGGAAATGAAATGCAAGACCTTACTGACTGGCAGTTATCCGGTTCACATGTTGCTAAAATAGCTGAGTCAGATATAATTGCTGAAAAGGATTCACTTCCGGCTGATGTTGCTGGTTACATCTTGAAATGCAAATCAGTTTTCAGGTGCAGGCTTTGCCCAAGAATTGTCTGTTTGACTGAAGAGACTTTGAGAGCTCATCTAAAATCCAAAGTAAGACACTTTGTTCGGATGAGCTTGTTCTCCATAATGATTACTTTATCAATTGTATTGGATGGTTATGGTGCATGAATGTCTAGAACAAAGTCGGTTGATTAATTATTCCCCATACTCTCCAACAAAGTTCATAGATTATTTTGAGCAAAAAAGGGAACCCTAAGGAGTAGCTCAGTTGGTCTAAGGCCTTGAGGTTTACCCAATGGTCTCCTTAGGGCCATTGGAGGTTTATGAGGCTGTGCTTTAGAGGCGCAGGATTAGTCAGAGTCTTGGTAGCCCGAAACGGCCAGTTATAAAAGGGAAAGATAGAAATCGAGGTCATAAAACTAATTTGAATATTGGTGGGTTGCCGGCCCTTAGCTGTGCTGGGTATTGAAGTTGTAATGTCCATGAGTACTTTCATGTTAATTTTTTTGTTTTAAAAACCTATCTAATCATAGCTGATTAGCCATCCCTTTTCATTTGGAGATCTGTATTTACTATTGCCTAGTTGTTTAAAATTCATAAATTTATATTGTTTTGACAGATACCTAGAGTAGTGTTGTTTATGCTGTTAAAAGGCTGAATTGATGATGCAATTAATTAACAAAATAACACAATGGCGCTCCAGTGTTTTCCACATTTTCTTGAATCAGCTCTGTTATGCATAGTTTAAATTGTCATCATATTCAGTTAGCTTGTCATGTTTAGTGCTTGAGGAGTTCACAAACCAAACTATTCTAACTTGAAAGAGTAGTTCGCTTGGCATCTTTAATGCAAATGTTGCATCTGCTCTTTTTTTTTTCCTCTCTTTTCTGTTGGGTTGGAGCAAGTAGTGCTAATTAATCATTTGGCAATGCAGTATCATCTTGTTTATGCAAGTTCATCTGTGATGCTCCCTTAATAAAATGATCATCAAAATACAACAATCCCAGTTTCTGGTCATTCTGCCCTTTGTTGCGTCCTTAACTTGGATTTGTAGCAAATAATGTTACGTACTCTGTTTTGATCTTTTTCTCCTTTTCTACTTTTGCCCAAATAATCTCTTCTTCTTTTATGACAATAGAGACATTCTCGTTCTGAGAAATTACTGAATGACGGGAGGCTGAAGGTCATGCTCAACAGCGATGGAGAAGAGGAACAACAAGAGACCCCTGCAGAGATGCATGCTCGAATTGTCGCTCTTGCTCAGGTTGGTTCTCAATTGAAATGATACGCAGCCAAAATAAGACTTGGACTCATGTGACTAGTTGAACTAATTCTACTCCAAAAATCTTTCAACCTAATCGAAGGAAAAACAAAAAGGAGACAAAGACGAAGAGATCAAATAGGAAGGTAAAGTAAAATCCGGTGATACTTGTCGATGGATGCATCTATGATTATAGAATTACATATAGGCCAAATAAATTCCTTGATCTAAATTGTAGAAGGTGGGAGATGATTCGGAGAATGGAAAAGGAAGAAGACAAGGGAAAAAGAATCAGCTAAGAAAGGCGTAAAAATGAACATGAGGAATATCAGAATCTCTGCTTGTTTGCTTTGTGTAGCAACAGAGATCCCGTTTCTAGAAAAGAACATCTGCAGCCTCTCTTCTTGGCTCTGTTATGTTTTATGCGTGATAACACATGTGATAAGAGATTGGTTATTTTCCTTTTTCCTTTTTCTCAGGACCCCCTTGAGGTATCAAATTCATTTGTTTACCTAACAAATCAAGGCCATCAAATGCTGTTGTAGATTTTTATGGAATTGTGTTTGAAAAGTTCAAAGTTTTGATATGTCCAGAAATAGAGTCGGGTAACCTGTTATCCCTAGGCGGAAGGATGGATGCCTATGAACAAGAATGTCATGGGCTGTGATGATTGTTCTGTTGGTACCCAACAAGGAATTCACATTTGAAATTTAAGCAGATGTGATATGTGGTCAAGCCAAATTTACTAAAGTAACTCCCAATCTATACACTTTTTTGGTTAGGGCTATGAGGTGTTCCCGAGCGGTCTACATGCACAAACCGTGAAGGTAACCCTTTGCTTCATACAACATTCAGATTTATTTATCGATCCAGGATGGACCACAAAGTCGGTAAAGTTCTATAACATAACATGTCTACATCGCCTGCAACAACTCGAGAAACGTTATTAGAAGATGTCATTTATCATCTAATACTAGCTTGGTATAGGTCCTACTACCTTTGGATTCCATCAAGTGCCAGCCTTCAATTCACGAAATTTAATATTGCAGGCCAAATTGGATCTCGTTGTTGAATCACAACAACGTTTAAACTTCAAACAGTTGTTCTTGTTCATTTTTATCTCTTTTTTTTTTTTTTTTTGTGGAAGAAGACTACGGGTAATGAAACCTACAAAAATGATTAAACGATGATCCACGATAATCTTCAAAGACAGTTTATAATATATCTAGGAAATTTAGACATCAAATATTTGGATCAATATTGCAAATACCTTTCTTAGTTAAACGATTCATGGTTTTATTCGCCTCCCTATAATTGTGACAATAATGGTATATATTTAGAAAGCTTCCAAATATCCTCAATTAGAAGAATAATCGAACTAGGTAAATTACATTTTTTATTATAACAATCTATGATTATTTTGGAGTTCCTTTCAATCCCATTCCAAATATCTTCTATTAGAAGAGTAATTGAATTAAGTAATTTTTTTATATTATAATAATTCATGATTACTTTGGAGTTTCGGTTAATCTCCAAGTTCAAAAATCCTTTGTATTTTGTAGTTACAACACCATTTTTCAAAGCCATTCATTATGTAGTAATTATCGAAGTATTGCCTAAATGTCTGTTTTCCGTCATCTTAATAGTTCAATTGGAGTCCTTAATGACCCATTCTGATGCATTTATATTGTTAATACTTGAATCATCAAAATTTAATTTGCATCTTTCATTAATTGGAGGAATTCATCGAATCCATTCTCAACTTTACCAATGACATTGCGTCATTCCTTACTAAGATAAGTGTCACTCAAAAACTCAAATATTTTGGAAAGTTATGGTAGCCATCTCAATAATGAGAAAGGGATTGGGTTTGAATTTCCTAAATGCAACGTGATTTTTATGCCTCCAAATATTCTAAATGATAAAGGTAATTTTTTCACTTGGATGTTTGAAGAGTTTACAATTGGAATTGTAATTTTTATAAATCAATTAAAGCTAGGAAAGGAAATTACCTTCAAAAAAGAGAGAATGCTTGTAATTTCTAGTATTCTAACAATTAGAAACTCATAATTGGAGAGAGCTTCTCTAAGAACCTATCGAAGGAAAACTTTTATTTTTGTTAACAAGTTTAACTTCCATATCAAATTTAAAATTCTATGTCTACGATCCATTGAACATATAGCATCTAAATTTTTGTATTGTAAATTACTATCATCCACAAAAGAAACAAGAGAGCATCATATAAACCTAATAATATGTCCAAAAGCAAACCTTTATGCCATATCTTATACACCATTTTAAGCTGGCTCTAATATACTCTCTATGATTAATGATTTCTTTCCATAGAATAGAATCTCCATCCTTCTTTGGAATTATGAAAAAAATTGTTGTTTTTGACATATTTATCACGCATGATCCTTGCCCAACCACCGTCAATATCCTGTAGAGAATCTCTTCAGCATAGCCAGCCACTGAAGCTTGTTTCACCATCATTCTTTCTAATCATTCGCCTCCTTCGCACTTAGATCTACAAACATCATCCAAAATAAAGAAAAATAAGCCATTTCATTGACCTTAATATTTGGAAGCGATAAGAAATTTGTATTAATTTTATATAAATCTTCATTATTAGTTCTTGTTGTATGGCTAAAGGCAATGAACACATGAATAGGAGAATCCTACAAATTAGTCTTTTATTAGAGTTACTTTTTCAGCTCTCTAAAGGAAACTAGCCTAAGACGCTTAACTTTTGGGACCTAAGAATCACCCGAGAAAAATTGCTTCTATTAATCCTTCACTTTTGAACTATTAGACAACCAAAATACTTGCTAATGCCATTGGAAATAGAAATATTTAGAGCTTCTCAAAGCCTTCTTTTCATAACCCCTTGAATATTATTCGAAATTTGAACCGAAGATTTATGAAATTCACAAGTTAAATAGACATGACACAAAAGTTATGTAAAATATTATTAATATTGGAGTAAGCTTTATGTGAAGCTTTGGCAAAAATAATATAGCTATTAGCAAATATAGGAAATGGAATTCTAAGACCATTTCCATGAGTTTGTATTGGGATACCCTCATTGTCTAATTAATTCTTTATCAAACAACTTAACACAAAGATTAAAAATATAAAGAGATTGAGGATCTCCTTGCCTAATACCTCTTTGTTATTTGTTTCTCAATGAATTTCAATGTGGGCATCAGCTCGGATCTACAACTTCTCCGGATCTACAACTTCTCCAAGACTTCGACTATGTTGGACTCTATATCATGGAAAATTTTCCTTCAGAGAAAACAAAGATGCATCACATGCAACCCCATACCCATGTAACTCTCATGCCTGTGTAACCCTTATGTTAAAATTTTTATAGTATATCCTTTAGTGTGATACCGAATTTTTTAGATTTATTTGATGTCCAATATTTTATAATAACCACTTAATTTGTAATTGAAAAATAAATCAAGTAATATCTTTTATGTATGAGATATTTGTAATTCATTATTTGGAAAGTAAATTATTAAGATATTCGGAGTGGTATTGCGTTGATGCTGCAAGATATTTTATATAATTCTTGTGAATTTGAAATGAATAAAACTATAGATTTTGAATTACTTGCTAAAGCTTTGAGGGACAGATGAATATATTATAGATAAGATTATACCTATATTATCTTTATTTATATTAATTATTATTTTTCATTCTACAATTAAATTATCAAGTTTATACACATGGATATTCCTTACTTTTGGTCGCTTCATATCTATAAATTTCTTTTAAATTGGTTACTCATACATCTAAACATCAATATACCTTATAATAACGTAAATGAAAATTGCCATCTCATTGCAAAAATGGCGATCCGATAGCGGAGGACCGGCAGCTTCTCCGATGATTAAGTCAGCAAAAATACGGAGAGAAAGGGGAAGAAAGTTCGCACAGTTGGAATTGCATACCTCTCCCTTGTGGGGGATCCTTCTGATTTATAGACAATGGTTGCCGAATCTCCTATTTTTAGGGATCAATATGTTTTTCCTTATCTAGGACTGACTTTCCCTTATCAAGGATTATTCTTCCGAGAAATATGAGATTTGGAAACTAGGAAATTTATGGATAAATATCCTTCATGTGATTTCTCCTTTTATCTATTTATCAATAATGATCTTGCCATGCGGAAGGATACCACTGGGACGCAGAAACCTAGACTCGCCATCCAAAGTCGTCTCGATATCACCCCTGCCTTCGCACAGCTTTGAATTCCCCTTCGGTTCAAGTAGCGCCCCCTGCTTTAATGATGTGGGCTCGGGCCGCTTCACATCGCACTGCAGCCTTGCCGGAACAGCCCCAGCCCATTGAGTAGTGGGTTTAAAGAACATGACACTCACATCACCCACATCTCCCTTTGTTTCGATTCTAGCCATATCTCCCTATTGAGATCATATTGTGTTGATTTCTTATTGTTGTTGTGTTGATTTGTTGTTTGGAGATTAGTTTAGGGTTAGGGTTATAGTTTAAACTATTACGAGGCCGAGTGGGGACATGGCTAGTAGTCCTTTTATTAAACGGGAATGGGACACATGACTCCATCCCATCATTGGTTTGGGATGGGTACGAGAAACAATTGACTAAGTTGGGACGGGAATGGGATAGGGATGACTTGTCCCAAACCTGCCTCGTTGCCAACCCTAGACCTAGTTGAGAGCTAGTCAACTTAATTGATTCCCTAGTTGAGTAGAGTAGAAGGGGTGACGAATTTTGTAAATTGATGAAAAAGAAAATGTGGATGAAGAGACTCCTAATCGTTGGTAACCTAAACTACCAATTAAAAAAATGTTACACTTACTAGATTTCTATTATGTCTAATCACAAAATATTATCATCCTAATATGAGGGTAACTTGCATCTCCTTTCTTGCCCGGGTCAAGTGTAGCCTTCCATACTCTTAACACTTTTCGTTCGTGTTATAAATCTTTTTTGTTTTTGGTCAGACCATAAGGTGTCCTGAGTGGGTCTGTGCATACATAAAAGGTACCATTAAGCCATACCACACCTAGACTAATCCCCATTCGAGCTGAGATGGACTATAAGGGCGGTAAAGTTATACCACATAACACAGTTGTATTTTCAAGGCTCGAACTCGAGACCTTTGATTAAGTTAGGAGAGATTCCAACCATCTTACCTACATGTTTGGTGATCATGTTATAAATCTTATGGTACATCTTTTAATATTATACTAAATTGTTTTTAATTCATTTACTATCTAGTATTTCGTAGCGGCCAGCATAGGCTTAGTCCCCCCTCAAAATTTTAATCCAGCTATTTATCCACCCATTAGATTTCTTTTACATGGTCTCGTCTTTGAAATTTTTTATCTTAGAATAATGTGCCATTGAATTAATTTTTTATTCTAGTATGATGTGTTTTTTTATCTAAGCATGTTGTTTAGCAAATTTTTTATCCAACATTTCCATAATATTAAGGCTCCGTTTGGATCCTAAAAAATACTAGGAAAGAAAAAAATACTAAGAAAAATGATTTTATCATGTTTGGTTTCAACGTGAGAAATATAAAAGAAAATAAAATATAATCAAAATTCCTCAAAATTTTACATATTTTAAAATTTTTTAATCCCTATATAATAAAGAGAAACAGATAAAATGAGTTTGATAAACATATATAATTGATTATTAAGCTTAAATATATTTTTTATTTTCCTCAAAAAAGTTTTCCTTCCACTTTTCCTCTCTATTTTTTTTCCTTAATACTTTTTGAATTTTAAATAGAGCTAATGATTCACCAAGTTATTATAATAAAAGCTCTAACCACCAAGTTATAATCCTATCATGTTAATGTAATACAATTTATTAATATAGTGTTTGTGGTATAATGAATGATATATTTACTGGAATTTATAGACTTTTATATTTATAATTTATTAAACATATATATTGTTTTATTTATTACTAAATTATGCCCCTTAATATTTATATATATTGTTTAATTCATTTATTGTTTACTGGAATCCCTATACATGCATGTGATCCTTAGGTTACAAGTTCTACAATGCATCCTTCAATGTCATATCGGTTGATGTCCAATATTTCATATTGATCCACTAATTTTGAAATTGTACATCAAATTATGTATATAATATTTTTATGCAATGACATGTTTGAAGTCATTCAATATTTCGTACTGCAAACTTCATGGATCATTTCTTATCCACTATTGTACATTTTGAGCCTAAGTCCTTGTGGTTTTGTTTTTGAGCTTTTTCCCCAAACAAATTTCACTATTCATATATCAATATTTATTGATTTTTTAATTTATATTAATTATTAATTATTAATTTTCATTTGTTTTATAATCAAATTATTGGGATTATAAACAAACATCCTCATTTTTATGCATTTACACTTCAACCCCTTCACTTATCAAAGAAAAGAAGTAAATGAAATGTGATGTGGTTCAAAAATAAGGCCTATAGGCTCCACCGCCAGCCCAAGAGCCGTACCAACGAGACACTGAGGCCCATCCGCTAAACCCCAAAGGAGAGACATACCCATTGGAGCATTCAGCTTTCGCTTAACACATTCAAGCCTCGTGCCACCCCGTATCGAGGACCCAACCCGACGTACCAAAGACGATTATGGGAATCTCCCATAGGTACAGAAAATAGAATAGTTCCTAATAATATATTATTCCGCAAGTCCAGCCAAATCTCACCAATAAGGAAATAAAGATAATAATAAGACATCATCGACGGATTCCCCCAAAGGATCCCCTCAATAAGGAAGGAAGATTATTCCAAATAAACTGTTTCTATATCCTTTACTTCAAATCCGATACCAATAATACGTAAAATATCCCATCCAATGGGAGTGTCCTAATCACCATCCAACCGGCCAACATCTATGATAACATGCCACCCATCTAAGTGGGAAAGGTACGCAAGAACTAACGCCTAACACTGACACGCACGTATACGCAACACACTTCGGGCCTCTAAGGTACTCCACGATCTTTCTCCTCGTGAAGAATCCACAGGAGCCTGAGCAAAATGACCCGGCGAAGCCCCCGCCGACCCCCCTTCTTTCTCCTCAGCCGTCTACTTCAAACACCTCAAAGATCCCAAGTCATAATCCAACCCATCACCATCTCAGTCCTACTAACGACCCCTACACGCCTCCGTGTACTCCCGCCCGCTGAAAAGCATCATCACGGCTACTCGCCCTGAACGAGACGCCTTATAAGAGCATAACCCCATTTCAGCCATCAAGGTACTCACCCTAACACGCTAGGACGCTAATCCTCCAAGGACAAGACCAACCAGTAACGCAGATAGCTCAATTCCTCCCGGCCGCTACTAGAAACAATGCGTGCCAACACTTACGAGTGAGCACTCGTTTCACCAATCTGCCTAATAGAAGAGCAGAACAACTCACTGCATGTGATGTAAACGACTAAGGAGACGCGACATCAGAAGGCCATGACATTCTCCTGCTATGAAGGACAACACAACATTGGCGCTCAGGAGTCAAGGCGTAATCTGGCCGAGCCTCGGGGGCACGACCACACCCAGCCCCCGGAGGGGAAGGGGCAACGAAGCAACACTGGAGAGCACGTCAGAACTAAGAACTCAAGGCCAGACCCTCGGGCCTCGAGCAGAGAACAATCATGGGAACAGAGGTTCAAGATCCTCCAACAAGAGCTCGGCCTTGTAAGGGAGGTAGTAAGAGGACGCGCTCCTGACACTATGGATACTTTGGTACAGCAAACTGAGTCGCCCTACACAGTCGAGGTACTCCACTTCCCCCTCCCAGCCAAGTTCAATGCCACTGTGGAAGGTCACGGTTCAGGTGGATCCCGCTAATCATCTCAACACTTACAAAACCAAATGGAACCGCATGGGTATCAAGATCCTAAGTGGCGATGCAGCCGCTATCACTCCTGGGAAAAGGCCCCGCCGGCATGGTTCAATAGGACTTCCACCGTCGTCAATCTCCTCATTCGTAGAGCTATCCATTGCATTCGCCTCTCACTCTATCAGCTGACATACGGTAAAGCCGTTATCATCTACTCGACCATCAAGCGTGGCTCAAGAAAGCCTCGAGGTCTTATGTCTAATCTTACTCACGCCGAATCTCTAAAGGTAGATATACCTAACGAGAATTTCTCAGATCACTACGCTCATTGTCAAGTTTAGGGATTCAAATGCAAAGACTTGATGTTTTCAATCTCCCAAAATCCCCAAACAAGAATGGCTGAGGTGCTCGTGAAAGGTAGAGAATGGTTAACTGGTGAAGAAGCCCTCATATCCAAGAAAGAGAGCTTTTCCACTCATAAAGAAAAAGCTGATGTGATAAAACGATTTAGGACGGGTCCCAAAAACAAAGCGATCGGGAAGGACTCTTGCAGTTAAAATGCAGAATCTGATCCCTAAAAAGGAACCTCAGATCGTCTCTTGGCCCACCGCACCAAAGACGACGAAGCTTAGTCTCGCCCTACCATTTCAATTCTTAACCTCAGATCACAGGCTCCGCCGAAGCACTAAACCAACACCCTCGAGGTAATAACTCAAATGTAAAGCCCACCTCAAGAACAAGAGACAACTCCTGGCACTCACAGTCCATAGTGAACTCACTAATAATCAAGACGGGATGACTACATAGAACTCAAGAGAGAAATAGAGTACTTAATATGGTGCGGGTACCTCCGACGCTTCATATCCCCTGAAAATCAGGCTCAGAATCAAGCCCCGCCTCAGCAACCACCACCTCAATAGACGACGACTCAGCACCAACAACCCCTGGGTGAAATCCAAAATCCCCGTGAGGATTCGCAGAGGCAGGGAATCCAAATTAGCTCTAAGGCCCATCTACCCAAAGATCGTGTCGACGTGACATAGCGAAATTCGCTGAAGTAGTTCAAACTATCACCGACACATCCATCAAGATCTTCCCACTCAGATCCCGACTTGATGCCAATGATGTTCTCAAGACCAATCCACTCAGAAGCTCTGTCAACAGGCCAACAAACAGCCATCTGGGTCCCGCACTGACAACTAGAGTTCGGCCGATATCATCTTCTCACGTTTCTTTGATAAATGGGCACCGAATGGAGAACTAGAACCCGTTTCAACAACCCATTCATGGGTTCTCTCGGGGAAAAGGTATTACCTCTAAAGCTTATAATTCGTACCACCTGGGGATTCTTCATGCCAGCACGATCACACAGATCCCCATTGTGGTCACCGGCCCCGCTATAACATGTCATTGGCACCCTCTCAATGCAATAAAAGCCATCCCTTCGCATATCACATGATAACAAATTCCTACGTGAACGGTGGAGTGTAGAATGGTTCGCCGAGGAGATCAACGAAAGCGGCTAGGTAACGTTACTCGCACCATGAAGCAAAACTGGGCCGACAACATATACTGACGAGCTCGATGCGCACAGGTACTCACTGACCCCGAGCCCTCGAAGAATCGGAATCTTGAAGACACATCGACTACCACCTCAACATTCGCCATATCGCCTCCAAAGCCAGCTTAAACCTCAAAAACCTCCTTATCCACTTTCTGCCACAAACAAAAGACGCCTTTCATGCCAGCAAGACATGGGAGGAATTAATCCTTACCAGAGACCACCCACGTGCCGACCACTGCCCTCGTCCTTAAGCTAATTAAACAAAAGAGGAGGAGCTCTCCACCTCGCGATGGCCGCTTCAGCACTGGCTGACGCGGCCTCGGCCAAATCCGGCCCCAGCCCAGCTGAGTAGTGGGTTTAAAGAACATGACACTCACATCACCCACATCTCCCTGCTTCTTACTCAGCCGCACCTCATTGAGATCATATTGTGTTAATTTCATTGTTATTGTGTTGATCGTTGTTCGAGATTAGTTTAGGTTGGGTTATAGTTTCAAACCCATTACTGGTACCGAGCCGTATTTGCTGGCTGGTAGTCTTTTATTAAACTGAACGCGACATGAGCACCCAACCCGTCATTGCTCGGGACGGGTACTAGAAACAATCTGAATAAGTCAGAATGTGGAACAGATGTACTTAATTTTGTCCCAAACCCGCCCTCGGCCGCTAACCCTAGACCTTAGTCGAGAGCTAGTCAACTTAATTGATTCCCCTAGTTGAGTAGAGTGTAAGGTGATTTAATTTGTAAATTACTGAAGAAAATGGATAATGACACTAATCGTTGTATCCCTTAAACTACCAATTCTAAAAAATTGTTACACTTACTAGATTTCAATATGTCTAATCACACAAAATATTATCATCTTAATATGAGGGTAACTCTTGTACTCTCTCGTCTCAACACTAGCCTTCCATACTCTTAACACTTTTCGCTCGTTATAAATCTTTTTGTTTTCGTTGGTCGACCCATAAGGTGTCCCGAGTGGTCCAGGCATACATAAAAGGGTACCATTAAGCCATACCACACCTTACTAATCCCCATTCGAAACAGATGGACTATGGGCGCGTAAAGCTATACCACATAACACGCTTGTATTTTCAAGGCCTCGAACTCGTGACCTTTGATTGAAGTTAGGGAGAGATTCCAACCATCTTATCATGTTTAAAATATGTTGCAACCTATGGTACATCTTTTAATATTATACTAAATTGTTTTTAATCTTAGTTTATTATCTAGTATTTTTGCAGCAAGATACATCCCCTCAAAATTTTAATCCAGCTATTTATCCACCCATTAGATTTCTTACATGGTCTCTGTCTTTGAAATTTTTTTTATCTTAGAATAATGCCATTGAATTAATTTTTTATTCTAGTATGATGTGTTTTTTTATCTAAGCATGTTGTTTTGCAAATTTTTTATCCAACATTTCCATAATATTAAGGCTCCATTTGGATCCTAGAAAATACTAGGAAAGAAAAAAATACTAAGAAAAATGATTTTATCATGTTGGTTTCAATGTGAGAAATATAAAAGAAAATAAAATATAATCAAAATTCCTCAAAATTTTATATATTTTAAAATTTTTTAATCCCTATATAATAAAAGAAACAGATAAAATGAGTTTGATAAACATATATAAGTGATTATTAAGCAATATATTTTATTTTCACATAAAAGTTTTCCTTCCACTTTTCCTCTATATTTTTTTTCCTTAATACTTTTCGGGTTCTAAATAGACTAGCCAGTTTACCAAGTTATTATAATAAAGCTCTAACCACCAAGATTTATAATCCTATCATGTTAATGTAATACAATTATTAATATAGTGTTTGTGGTATAATGAATGATATATTTCTTGAATTTATAGACTTTTATGTTTGCAATTTATTAGAAAGCATATATATTGTTTTATTTATTGCTAAATTATGCCCCTTAATATTTATATATATTATTTAATTCATTTATTGTTTACTGGAATCCCTATGTATGTAGTCTTAGGATTTACAAGTTCTACAATGCATCCTTCAATGTCATATCGGTTGATGTCAAATATTTCATATTGATCCACTAATTTAAATTATACATCAAGTGTATCTATAATATTTTATCTGATAGCATGTTTGAAGTCATTCAATATTTACGTCTTTGCAAACTTCATGGATCATTTCTTATCCACTATTGTACATTTTGAGCGAAGTCCTTGTGGTTTTGTTTTTGAGCTTTTTCCCCAAACAGTCTCGGATATTGTCTATGCTTATATATTCATAAGTCTTCATATTTCTAATCGATGTGGGATATTATGGTACTTTGGGTGCACACCCAATAATTCTTCCATCGAGCAAAGTTCCACCAAGCTTCTCCTTAAACCATAATTTTCTTGTCTTTTATTGCATTTGGGCACAAGCCTTACGTGAAGCACCACTTGCTAAGGGCTTACCGCTCGTCATGATTTTATTCAGCATCTGCACTAAGTTAAGTGGCGAAGCTCAAATCTGGCTTGTTGGGAAAGCGCTTATGGATAATTTCTTATCCACATTGGTATGATATTGTTCACTTTGGGTCTAAGCCCTCATGATTTTGTTTTTGAACTTTCCAAAAGGCCTCATATCAATTGGATATTGTCTATACTTATGTACTCAAAAGTCTCTTCATTCATAATTGATGTGGGATATTATAGGACTTTGGACCTGACATAAATGGTAAGGAAAATTTACAAGATTTTGGGATATGAATAAAAGAATAAATTTTAGCTCTTTAGATGATATTTTCAATATTTACAGAAATTCCCTTTCCACCTGGAAGCAGAAATAAGTCAGAAACTAAGTTTTATTATATTATTATTTTTAGAGGTTGATGGACATGTCTTAGGTAAGATTATTCATATATCAATATTTATTGATTTTTTAATTTATATTAATTATTAATTATTAATTTTCATTTGTTTTATAATCAAATTATTGGGATTATAAACAAACATCCCTTACTTTTGGCACATTTACACTTCAACCTGCCTTATCGAAAGAAAAGAAGTAAATGAAATGATTTTATAATTTATATACGCATTCAAAATCCTTATAACATTTTTTTTCTTATTTTCATTGTATTATGCATATTTAAATCTTGTTCAACTTTTTTTTTTATTCAAACTTGCAATAGATTGATAGATCCAAGATACAAATTGTTAAAAACCATAAAGGATGAAACAATATCCAGGTCAATAGTATAATAACTCGACATAAAAGTTACAAATTTGATAATATAGTGACTAGAATATCTATGATTCCAATTCTTCAACATATTGACGACCATAATCCGATATCTTTGACTGATCAAATCCGTTTCGTATTCGAATATTCATAACATAAGTGCAAAAAAGGCAGTAGAAACCTTCTGTCATGTAGTGGCCTTGATAAAAATAAACCATTTGTGATAAGATAGCAATAAGAATCAAATCTGCGATAAGGCAATGACAACACGAAAAAAATAAGATGAGACCCAAATCTTTGTGGAAGAACCGTTTCATTGAGCAAAAAAAAAAATGAAAGAAGGAGATCGCGTAGGGGTGATTTAGGTTAAGAATGACCCAAAAATCATCTCCTTGCTTGAAGAAAATGGGCTAAAAAAATGTAAAAATATGGAAGTTCTTAAATAATTTTGCTCATATTTATCTAGTTCAACTATTTGAACGAATTTATATAGAAAACAGTATTATGTTGATGCATGTTCAATTATATCATATATGTGGTGCTACTTATCTATTATTTGTTGCAAATAATAAAAAATATTACTGATCCTTTTATTAGAAGGTAATGTGCTACCCTATACCCAAACGTGCGTGTTACATGCCATACGTGAGGCCCTTATGTTAAAATTTTTATAGGACATCCTTTAGTGTCATACCTATTTTTTAGTAGTGTTTTGATGTCCAATATTTCATCTTAACCATATGATTTGGAATTGAAAAAATAAATAAAGTAAAGTTTTTTATATATGTAGAGCAAATACATGCAATCATTCATTATTTGGCACCACATTAAGATAACATATGGATTTCATATGAATAACATATTACTAGTAGTAATAAATAACAAATTTATCAAAAAAAAAAAAAAAAAAGGTAACAAAGGAAAAATTATAAAATTGTGAGATAACAACAGGAGAGTGAATTATTAAGATAAATAATGTTGCACCGATACTGAAAGATATTTTATACAACTCTTATGAACTTGAAATGAATAAAACTATATATTTTGAATCACTCATTAAAACTTTTGAGGGATAGATGGACATATCATAGAAAAGATTATCCATATATGATATATTGAGCTTTATTTATAATTTTGATTTATATTAGCTATTACTTGTTGATTTTCGTTTGTTTTACAATAAAATTATCAAGCCTATGCGTACACATTTGTTGGCTAATCCTATAATGTTTGGTCATATATGATAATATTGAGCAATAGACTTCCAAAATCTTATGTAAAAATATTATGAATGGGAATTAGTATTTTTATGAATATATGTATTCTGAATTTTGTAACTCTATCTGTTATATGACTTGTGTTTACCAAATATATGATTAATGGAGGAATGAATATATAACTTATGTAATTTATTTGCATTCAAGGTAGTAACCTATTATTATCCATTATTTAATATAATGGGTGGTAAATGATATGGGTAACTCTCATATGGTCTTTGATGGAAAGACAAAGATTTTTTGTTTCTTAAAAAGGTTATGGTCCCAACTCATAGTCTCATGCGGTCTATGCTTTTTGGTTGTTTTACTTATAAGCAGCATCACTCTAAGTGACCATCTCGCCCCATATGAGTAATGGTAAAATATCTTAACTAGGGAGGGGTTTCATGGTGTCGCTCCGCTTTTAAAGTGTCATTCTCTCAGTAAGGATCAAGGTATGAAGATCCACTGCGTTCATTATCTTTTCATAAGGATTGTAACTATTATGTTTATGCATCTAAAATTGTTTTAAGATAATTTATTTATATAAAATTTTGGCTTATAATTGGTATCAGAGTCAACCAATTTCAGATCATAAAACATAATTTTGGATTTTGGTTATTACTTGATCTTATTGACAATTGAAAGATTAACATGTGTATATGGATCAAGGGGTGGTGATCAACTCAATGGAGGATCATCACTATTTTTTAATTATATGATGAAAGGTTGATGAAGTTTTTATCCAACGGTATTAAACTTCTTTATTTTTCAATACTTTTATTTCTACATTATATACATATAACTTATGAATTATGTGATTGTAGTTCGAACCAACGAAAAAAACTATGATTATGTTTATGAATTATAATTCATCCCAATGGAAGAATTATGCTTTTGCGATTGTATTTTGGACCAACGGAAGAACTATGATCTATTATGTTTATGAATTATAATTCATCCCAATAGAAGGATTATAATAACATACATTTGGAATTATATGATTTAGACCAATGAAAGAACTATGATTTCTCATGTTTATGATTAATGTTCATGAATTGTAATTCATTCCAAAGGAAGAATTATAATAATATATATTCTTGGAATTATCTGATTGTAGTTCAGACCAACGAAAGAACTATGATCTCTTATGTTTATGATTAATGTGATATCTAAATCTTTTGCTATAATTAGATTATTGTAAAGTGTGGTGTTAAATATTTTCATGATATAAAATATTTTTCCCTTTGAATCACATTCCATTTTGCAATAATAAATCCTACTGTTATTGTCGATTACTTATTTGATATTGAATTGTTAAGTGGGAAACTTTGAAAAATGGAAAGAACAAATTTGAATTATTCGTGGATGTATGGATTTAGCCCATGCCTTAAGAGGTACCCACAAAGCTTACTTTTGAATGTATTAATGAACTAAAAGCTTTATATGAAAAGTGGGAGCGTTCTAATTAAACGAGTTGAATGATTATGAAATGCTCAATCAATCTTATAATCTGTAGGGCAATCCTGGGTTCGGATATTATGTATTTGGTTGTAAGGGAAGAGTTCAAAATATAATTGCCTCTATTAAACATATTGAGAGCAAACTCATGTTGGTAAATCCTTTAACAAAAGGTCTTCCACCAAAGCTTTTATGAATTATATTGCGTGCAAGAGCTTGATGACATGTTTGTCAGTTTTAGACTAATTAAGTGTAGTGTATGTGATCACATAATGAAAATAAAGTTCTTGATATTGATGTTTATTATGTTACTTTTAGACATTGATCTTGTACATAATTCATATGTTTAAAAGTTGAAGGGACTATTATATGAATGGATTAGAATTATGTTATTAAATTCATTAACTTATGCTAAAGGAGGTTCTGGTACTATAATCCTTGAAGAATATTGGATCTTTATGTGACCCATTATTCAAATGATTTAGTTTTAGCGATTTTATGAAATGTTAACTTTACTTAAGGGATGTCAATTTGAGAAATTATCATGGCCATATTATATTTGATATTACAAATACGATCATATTGGCCAAGTGAGAGATTGTTGGCTAAATCTATAATGTGTGGTCATATATCATAATATTTTGCAATAGACATCCAAAATCTTATGTAAGATATTATGAATAGGAGTCCGTATTTTTATAAATATGGTATTACAATTTTGTAACTCTATCATCATGTGACTTAATATTTGCATAATGAATATGCTTTATGGAGGAATGGATATATAACTTATGTAATTTATTTGCATTCAATGTAATAACCTACTATTATCCATTATTTGATATAATGAGTGGTAAATGATGTGGGTAACTCCCATATGGTCTTTGATGAAAAGACAAAGATTTTTTGTTTCTTAAAATGGTTTAAGGTCCCAGTTCATACTCTCACACGGTTTATGCTTTTTGGTTGTTTTACTTATAACAACACACCACACTAGTGACCCACACTAATATAAGAGTAGTGAGTTGGAGATCTTAGCTAGAGAGGGTTTACATGGTAATCAACTCACTTCTAAAGTGTCATTCTCTCATGGATCAATGTATGAAGATCACCATTCCATTATCTTTTCATAAGGATTATAACTATTATGTTTATGCATCTAAAATGGTTTTAAGATAATTTGTTTCCGCATAAAGTTTTGGCTTACAACAACATCTTTTGGTTACATCCTATCTACATTTCTTTTTAATTGGTTACCCATTTATCTAAACCTCAACATACCTTATCAAAAAGCAAATGAAAAGGTTTTGGCATTTGTCTATAAAATCTCCATGTATGAGCTCTTTATGAATCAATTGAGTATAAAGTAATTTTGGACAATTGTATAGCAATGGATTGAACAAGGTTTTGACATGGCCGCATAAAAAATATCATAGTAATACTCAAGTCATTTTTTCTTTTTTTTTTTTTAAATCTTTTACTACTTGATACTGTGGTAAGTTTAAATTATTTCTATTTTAGTTGTCCATTATTTTGTTTCATGAATCTAAAATATACACGTGTTTATGTAATATTGTAAAATATTGAAATTTGGATGAGCAGTTGAACATCTGTATAGCTTGGTTTTCTAGGGGGTAGTTTACCATATCTTACAAGGATATCATATAAATTTGATTGATGAGTCTAATTAGTGTTGTGTGCAACATCCTACGTGCAAT
The DNA here is from genome assembly GCA_016808115.1 of Tetrastigma voinierianum. Taxonomy (NCBI): domain Eukaryota; kingdom Viridiplantae; phylum Streptophyta; class Magnoliopsida; order Vitales; family Vitaceae; genus Tetrastigma; species Tetrastigma voinierianum. The sequence goes on along the minus strand of JAEQBH010001211.1, from coordinate 204,939 downwards.
TAAATTATTTGAATTAGTCATATATATAAAAACATTACTATGATGTATTTCCCAATTATCTCTTTATTTTGCAATGTTACATGTATGTTTTTTTTTCATAAATAATAAAAAAAACATTACACTTTTTAGATTATGTTGTGGTGATTTTTGAATCTCACACAAAACATATAAAATATGAACGTGCGGGCATATAAGGAAATTAGAGTGTTTCCAAAATTGGAACGACTCATAAGATAAAACTTCTAATCGGGCTATATAGGTTCCCTGGTTCCCTTGATAGTTCCCCAAAATCAAAATGAAATATGCTGAATGGAAATAATGCAAAAATTAATCGCTGAAGAAAAATGTTAGATTTCCTTAGGAAGGAATGCAATAACACAGTGTTGAAAGTTGATAGATTTAGATAATACTTGCAACCAAAATACTGAAATTGCTAAAGAAAATATATGATTTCACTATGAAAATAATATTGTATTAGAAAAATTGATAAAAACTTGAATAGAACTTGTAACCAGAATGTTGGAATTGCTAGAGAAAATATTGGATTTTACTACAAATGAATGAAATAAACACTCAAATAAAAATTTACTTAGTTTTCAAATTGCTAAGTTTGCTGAAAAGTTATTAGAATTTATTAGTAGATTGACACTATGTGATTGTTTAGCTGCTTCTTCCTTTCTCCTCCTCCTCCTCTCATGGGATTGATTGATTGCCCTCCCTTTGCTTGATCTTTCTACTCCTTTGATAATGCACTTACTACGCCTGCTCCATTTCTCCACTCTCTCCACTTTTTGAAGTAACTGCTCATGTCTTCCATTGAGGAAGCTTGTTCCTCAAGAACTCACTCACGTCTCCATTCTGGAGGTTTGATCTTCAAGAATTCTTCCACGTCTCCATTATGGAGACTTATTCTTCAAGAAAATTCCACATTAGCACATAACTGTCCCACTTCTTTGCCCCACTTCTCATATTTAATAAAAGCTTTGTTTGACTTCCAAAAATTTTAAAAATTTTAAAATACCCTTGGACTTCTTCTATGGGTTTCTACAAATGGATTTTGGCAAATTTCTTTCCGACTTTATTCATGGGCTCGGGCTAGCTTAACCACACTGTATCAGGCAAAATTTCAATTTAGTAAACAATTGCCCCTTCATACATTGCATTTGTGGCCATATTGTATTATATTAAAGCCTTAAAAAATATTCTTATGGGCTTATTTCTAACTGTGAAACCCAAAATCTAGCTTTACCTATGATGGAGTTTCACTCACAAAGAACTAATGGTCGGATCAATAAAAAGCAATTATCGATTCCCTTAAAAGTTCCTGCTAATTATCAAGTTTAAACCTCCAACTCTTCTTTTTCCTACACCAAAGGATGTTGTTCTTCTAAAGAAAAACCATTTGAATTCTCCTCCAAGAACCTTAGGATTTCCTTCTTTCCTTCATAAAAAGAATTTATTTTCTCTTTCTAAAACAACTCCCACTTGTTTGGAGAAAGGAGACTTTTTTACTTTATGTTTTTTTATCTTCTTCTTCCTCTCTCCAAGCTGTCATCGTCTCTTTCGACACGCCGACACTGCCGCCACCATTGTTGAAACTGTCGCCTACTGTTCGTCATTGCTTGAGATACTGCAGTAGAAGCCGTCGTAAACCATCGAAGACACGTTGAGGCCGATGACGTTGAAGCTTTTGCCACCGCTGTTTGCACTGTTGACGAAGAAGACTGTCAAGCCGCTGTTGCTGAAGATGTTGCCGCCAACACTGCTGCTTGTCGATCGATCGGAGCTGATGTCATAGAAGAACTCGCCGTCGGGACTGTTGCTTGTCTATCAATAGGAGCCACCGTCGGGAAAAGAATCGATGCCGCCGTTGAGGGTGACGCTGTTGTAGTTGCCGCTGTCGAAGCAGATCTGATTGACGCTGCTCCATCCGTTGGTGCTATAGCCGACGCCACTTCAACTGTCGATGCTCTCGTCGGAAAACTTTCGCCCAACACTACTGCTTATGAAGAAGACGACACTACACATTTATTCATCATTTGTTGTCGATGGTAAGTGCTAAAATATCGAAACTTTTCTGATTTCCTTGATTGATGGATTTCTTGATTGAGGTTCTCCATGAAGAAACTGCTTTGGATGCAATTTTCAAGCTTTCTTTGATGCCAAAAAATAGAAACTTTTCTTGATGTTGTTGGAAACTTTTCCTGAGTGCAAATGTTTTTGAAGAATCATCTTGAATGCATTCTTGAAATATTCTTTGAAGCTTTCGGCTTGTTTCAAAAACTTTCTTAGGTGCAAACTCTGAATAAAGTCATAAATATACATTCAAAAAAATTATTTGAAACCGTTTGGCTGTTTCGAATCTTTTCCGAGGTATATATTTTGAAAAACAATCATGACAACAACTTCGAAAAAATTCCTTGAAACTTTTTGGCTTGTTTAAAAATTTTTCTTAGGTGCTGACTCTGAAAAGAGTTGAGAATACACCTTCGAAAAAAATTATTTAAAGTTGTTTGGCTATTTTGAACCTTTTCCAAGGTGTATATTTTAAAAATAATCATGAGTACATCCTTAGAAAAAATTCTTTGAAGCTGTTCGATTTATTACAAAAATTTTCTTAGGTGTAGACTCTGAAAAGAGTCTAGAATATGCCTTCGAAAAAAAAAATTCTTTGAAGTCGTTTGGCTGCTTCGAACATTTTTTGGGGGATATATTTTTAAAATAATCATGAGTCCACCCTTAGAAAAAATTATTTGAAGTTGTTTGACTTATTTTGAAAATTTTCTTAAATACAGACTCTGAATAGAGTCATGAATACACATTGAAAAAACAATTTTCGTCGTTGTTACTTCAAACTTTTTGAGGTACATTTTGCAATGATAATGAGTGACACTTAGAAAATTCCTTTAGCTATTCGTTTGTTTTTAAAATTGTTAGGTGTAGAGAGTCGTAAATACACATTTGAAAAAATTCTATTAATCCGCTTGGCTATTTCTAACCTTTTCCAAGGTGTATATTTTGAAAATAATCATGAGTACACCCTTATAAAAAATCTCTAAAGCTGTTTAGCTTATTACGAAAATTTTCTTAGGTGCAGACTTTGAAAAGAGTCTAAAATACACCTTCGATTTTTTTTTGAAGTCGTTTGGCTGCTTCAAACCTTTTCCGGGGTGTATATTTTGAAAATAATCCTGAGTACATCCTTAGAAAAAAAATTCTTTGAAGCCGTTTGGCTTGTTTAAAAAATTTTCTTAGGTGCTGACTCCGAATAGAGTCGTGAATACACATTCGAAAAATATTTGTAGCTTCTGCTTCAACCTTGGGGGTGTATATTTTGGATTTGATTTAACAACCTTGGGTTGAATGACCTAAATTGAGATTTTTCTGGCAAGACTGTAGGCTGCATTGCTTAAATTTACTTGTCTATCGATGGAAACGACTTAAAGGTAAACGTTTTCCGTATAGATTTCATGTTGAATATATTTCTTATCTTTACACTCGAGATTTAAACCTCTTACTATGACTGTAACTTTCTCGTGTTTGTTACTTTAGGAGCTTCTGTGTTGGATCTATGGTCAAATTTCAATTCCCATCTTCACTGGGCGTAATCCAAATATGTGCTCTTTCTTCCTTAATCTGTGCTAGCTCTGACATCATTTTTTTGCTTTACAATACTATCCTTCCCCATTTACTTGGACTAATTCACATTCTCTTGGAGGAGCATCTTCTTCTCCACCTAGTTTCCCTTTCCCATTGAGATCAGTGACTGAACTACTTCTTGGAAAGAAGTTACAGCCTATGGTAAACCCGGCCAAATCATGGCCAAGGGCTTTAGAAGGATGGGGAGCATGGATTACTAGGTTGTCCCCGCATTTCAAAGGACTTTAGATAGCATTGGGGATTGAGCGGTTCATTCATCTTACCATTGTAAACACTTCACTTGACGTGGAGTTGATGGGTGTTGCAGTGAAATTCTGGTCCAAGACTATTAACTCTTTCCTGCTCCCTTTTGACCCCATTTTCATCACATTGAGGGTTTTTACCATTCTCATTGGCCTACCTATTCGAGGTACCGATGCACTATGTCTACTTGATATTCAGGACTCTTCTCTCCCGGCTATAGAGGTTTCCTCTACCACTCAAACTTCATACTTTGCCGTTATCCAGAAATGGCATGACGTCATTCGGGTTCCATCGACGGCTAAGCATGCTGAGTTTCTATGGGTTATCCTATGCAGATATGTGTTTTTTCCTAGCTATGGAAAACCCGCCATGGAGTGCTTACCATTGGCGAAGACAGCTTGCTCTAGGTCGACCTTATTTTAGGCACTTTACTCTTAGCCTCAATTTACTAGACCATGAGTAAATATATTTTTGATGAGCCTTATCATAAGGTTGGTGGTGCCTTATGGTTTATAGTGTTGTGGTTCTTTGCATATTTTGCAGAGCTTTTGAACAGGGAACCTACCTCTTACAAGACTTTGGGACTTCATGTCACGCATTCTCTACGTACGATCCCTCTGATGATCTTATGTCTTTTTTCTTAGGATTGGTAGATCGAGCATTGATACACTTATTCCTAAGGCCTGATTTTGTACATATCTCAGCTTGGAATAAGATTTTGGCTTCATCTCAACCATATATGCATGACTTTGAGAGCCCTTTGGCCTCTACTAGCACCGCTTGTAGAGTACTTATTTAAGGAGGTTCCTTCACCTTTTCATCTTTGATGTTTGCATCCTCGGCTAGTCTACAACCCTACCTTCCTTGTCTTTGGGCCTGCCAGTTTGGTTTTCAGCAGTTCATTCCAGCTTTACCTCATTTGCCTTTTTCTATGCTAGACTTGGAGTTTGCACTGACACTGGTTAAGGAATATCAAACTCTTTTATGCTCCATTAGGATTACCTCTCTATCCACGACTCCATCCTTCTCTACTTGGTGGAATATTAGATTTAACGAACTTCTCAGTTCTTACTCGCCCACTACAAGTAAAAAAATCATTTATTGTATTTTTATTCATAAATCTACCTTATGCTGATTTCCTCATTTTTCTCAGATTAATTTCTTCCAGTAGGAATTACCAAGAAAACTCAAGATGACCAAGGAGAAGAAAACTACTTCCAGTAGTTCGACCTAAAAAGCCCAAGCTTTATGAAGATGTGAGGAATTCTTTCAACCTACGACGGTCGTCGTGCATACCAGCCCATTAGTTTAATTTCTCCAATACTGTTGATGATCGTATTGAGATTGAAGAAGTGGAAGATCCTTCTGAGGATAGTGAGCAAGGGTCGGCATGTGGAGAAGAAGCTTCAAGTGAGAACAATTCCTAGGATACTAGTAGTGCACCTGATGAGACAGAGACGATAGAGGACTCTTTGGATGAAAGGGCTACCATCGTTGGAGAAGGCCAGTATCAGCATTCGGCTTACTCCTTCTCCGATTTGTTCTTCACCTTCATTTTTCTCTGTATTTTTTTTTCTTTTCCTTAGCCTTATATTTTTCATTTGGTAGGTTTCATCGAGATCAGCTTTCCAGATAGAGGTGGAGACAAATTTATTTTTGGACTTGTCTTTCTTGGACTAGACTACTCTTACCCCTAGTTCTTAGTATGTCCTCCTAGTGATTTAGACGTGGTTGCAGCTCGCTATACAGTGAGCCATTTTCTTGGACCTACTTTCTTTGTCTACTAGCCAGAAGGACGCTTTTTATGCAACTCTGGTGGTGTTGGCATCAACTTCCAAAGTGCCTAAATCTAAGATTTTCATTTAAGAGGCTTTAGCTTAGACTTCTTATGTTTTCCCTGCATTGGATCGTGCTTTGAAATCCAACATGGAGATCTCCTCCAAATTAGATGCCTTAAAGAGATAGAAGACAGAATTTGAGCAAGCCTAACTTGCCAAGAAACAAGCTACACAACGGTTGAGTGAGCTATGCATTGATTATGATGCTCAGAAAGAACGTATCAGAGTATTGACTACAGAATTAGAGAAGGAAAAGATGAAGCTAACCTCTTTAGTGGAGCAGGGTGAAGCCATAAAAGCTTAGCGGCTTGAGCATCTATAGAAAGCCGAGTCCATTGGCCATTTCTTAGCTTCCTGATGTGACGAGACAACCAGATTGGCTTCAAAATTACAGGAAATTGATGCATCTCGCTAGCATTGCCTTGGATATTGGGATTCCCTCTGTTCTTTTGATTTCTCTATGATATGACTAACATTTCCGAACAATCATAAATTGATGAGACTTTGACTTGGGAACCTTATAGCCGTTTATTTGACATTTTTTTTTTCATTTGTAAAGCCTCTTTCTTTATCTTCTCTTTGCTTTTGTACTCCACAACCAATGATGACAAGGGATTGTCCTGAGGCTATTATCTCTCTTTCCTACCTTTGCTAGAAGGCCTACCGTTTTTGCTTGGTGAAAAGAGGAGAATTGGAATGTTTTTCCTTAGATGTACTTGATTTGTTGTTGGAGACTCATTGAGCACTACACTGTATAGGCGCACTACAACCATGACATTGTATTAGTGGATCAATGTGACACTAGGCCTACCTTTTGATGTGTGTTGAATGCCTATGGAATGATCTACGAAAAAATCACTCAACACCAACACACGTACACTACAGTCATGACATTGCATTAATGGATCAAGGTGGCATCTAGGCCTACCTTTTGATGTGTGTTGATGTTTGTATGAATAGAGAAAAAATCACTTAACACCAGTACACTACACTACAGCCATGACATTGCATTAGTGGATCAAGGTGGCATCTAGGCCTACCTTTTGTTTTCATGTGTGTTGATGTTTGTATGAATTGCGGAAAAATCATTCAACACCAGCACATGTATACTACAACCATGACATTGCATTAGTGGATCAAGGTGACATCTAAGCCTACCTTTTGATATGTGTTGATGTTTGTGGAATGATGCTATAACTCTATTTTTGATTAAAAGTGGTATTTGGACTTACTTTCTTTGAGAATATATATTGCTTATATCAGGTACAGGTACAACATTGGAGAGATTTTACAAACAATGGCTACAAAACCTATTGATGTATTGAACATGTATGTTGTTGGACAAATTTATACATTTGAGAAACAGCGGCTAAAAAGCCTATTAGATATATGTTTATCCAAAACATAAAACAAAGCACCATACTAGAGAAACTTTAATGTTTGAGAAAAGGTGGCTAAAAATTCTACTTTTCTCCAAAACATAGAATACTTTCCTAACATTACCCCTTTAAAGGCCGTGGACTCAGCATAATTCTTTTGGGAATTTTTTACATTTTCCCACATGGTAGGGAAGTACTTTTTCAATTATTTCCCATTGATGAACCTCTTATGTGGCTCTCCTTGTAGGTTTGCTAACTAGTATGCATTTCTAGGTAGTACTTGATGCACCTTGAAAGGTCCCTCCCAGTTGGGAGACCATTTGCCCAATTCTTTGTCTTTGGTGGTAGTATAATCTTCCTAACAAGCTCTTCTACTTCAAAGCTTTTCCTCTTGATTCTCTTGTTATAAGTCTGAGCCACTTTATTTTTTTGAATCAACATATAGTTGAAGACTTGTATTCTTCTATCATCTATTGATTCGAGTTCCATCATCATGGCCTCACTATACTCTTGAAGAGTAAGACCATTTTGCTTGGAAACTCTCAGAGAAGGCACCACTAATTCCATTGGGAGTACTGCATCTTGTCAATAAGTCAGAGAAAAAGGTCTTACCCCTATAGAGTTTTTTTTTTGAAGTCTCGTAGGCTCACAATGTCTCTGATAAAATCTTGTGCTAGTCTCTAGGATTCTCCTCTAAAATTTTCTCCATAATTCATATCAACACTTTGTTGGATGCTTTTGCTTGTCCATTGGCTTGGGCATAAAAAAGAGTTGATTTGATAAGTTGTATCCCATAATCCGCAACAAAATAATTCATCTCTTCCCCAGTGAATATTGTTCCTCGATCGTAGTGATAGATTGGGGAATTCCAAACCTATGAATAATCTGCTCTTTAATGATTTGAATCACATCCTTCTCTACTACTTTCTTCGATGGTATTGCCTCTAACCACTTAGTGAAATAGTCTGTAGCAACTAGGATGAAGCTATGCCCTTTTGATGATTCTGGATGAATCTTCCCAATCAGATCCATGACCCATCCTTTGAACGACCATGACTTTACTATTGAATGTAATTCGATAGTAGGGATCCTTTGTATGCTTCCATATTTTGGCACTGTCGATAACCTTTAGAGTAGGTGATGTAGTCCCTTAGAATGATAGGTAAAAAATAGTCGTGTCTTCTAATTAACCTAAGCATCTATATTCTAGATTGATGGGCTCCACAAACTCCTTCATGAACTTGCTTCATAACTTCCATGTTGTATGAGAAAGATAAGCAATTGAGTAATAACCCATAAAATCATTTTTTGTATAACTCTCCTTCTAGCAGAACAAAATTTTGAGCTTGAGCCTTCGTTTTGTGGGGAACCCTCTTGTTTGGATTCTCCAAATATTCTATGAATTATGTTCTCCAATCTCCAGCAATATTCATGTCATTGTTGAAGATGTCTAGGTCGATCCCTCTTTTAAAAAATTGAAGGGTGATTCTTCTTCTCTATCATGACGAGCTTATGGGTCAATTCTTCACCAATTTTTACACCAAAGGCTATTTGAGCAAGCTCATCAACCTCTCAGTTTGAATCCCTAGGCACATGTTCAAATTCTACATTGTCAAAAGAGTCTAACAATTGAATGACAACAATAAAGTAAGGTGCTAATAGCAAGCTGTTGCACTTATACTCCCATGTTAATTGTTGAAGTACCAATTGAGAATATCCAATGACTCGAAATATTTTGCCCCAAAGTCCAGTAGGATCTCTAAGCCAATCACCAAAGCTTCATACTAAGCCTGATTATTGGTGCATTCAACGGTCAGATTGAAAGACAATGTAGTCTTTACTCCTCTTGGTGACGTGATCACTATCCCTGCACCAACTGAATTTTTCGTGCTTGAACCATCAAATTTGAGGATCCAAGGGCTCTTTTTCTGCTCCATAAATTCCTAGCTCCAAACTTTGCCCTGTTCCAATCTCTAGGGAAGGATGATCAACTAGGAAATCTTCCAATGCTTGTCCCTTGATTGATTGATTAGTACCCAAAAAGTGCTATTTTGAACCCTATTTAAGATAGGTTCAATGTACTTTTTGTGCACTAATCATATTAATTAAGCCAATTGACACGTGTAGGTCCCTTTGGTACTAATGGTTGTATTTCGAGGCTGTTTGTGGTAGTTTTTAAGTGTGCTTTCATAAACTCATCCTACCATATCAAGCTACATATCAAAGTTGAGCCGATTTACACCGAGTTCCAAGAATGAAGAAATTGAAGATAAACAAGCCGATGCAGCCTGAATATGCAGGATGCAAGCAGGAGAAGCTGGGAAATTTCGCTAGAATAGCGAAATTTTCGCTATGTATGGAAATTTCGCTACATAGCGAATTTTCGCTATGCTAGCGAAATTTCGCTACATAGCGAAATTTTCGCAATAATAGCGAAATTTTCGCTAGAATAGCGAAATTTTCGCTATGTATTGAAATTTCGCTACATAGCGAATTTTCGATACATAGCGAATTTTCGCTATGTTAACGAAATTTCGCTACATAGCGAAATTTCCACCTGTAGCGAAATGTTCTGCTTCGTGTTTTTGTGTACAAACGACCCCGTTTGGTTTTTTCCATCTCTACCCTCACTCGTAATTATACTATTTAGGATAAATTGCATTTTTACCTTTTGTAAGGCTATATAAGCCATCTTATGAACAATTGTAACCTAACTCATTCATTGAAGGCATTTTCCATTACGGGCCCCTCGTTTTCTGGCCCATTTTCTCTCTTCTCTTTCTTCTTTCTCTCACTTTCTAGGCAACCAAACACACCCTTTGAGGATGACAACTCAAAGGATGTTTGGCTAAAGCCTCTAAACCTTGAAGAGGAGGGTTGCTAGGTTGGTTGATGAGGTTTGCAGGCGATCCTCTGTTTTTCACGAAGTAGTTACTGGGTATTTATGTTTCAAACTTTCAAAACTAGGTTTGCAGCCATTTGATGTACTTTCTTCGTCAATACTTGGCAAGCTTTAGGGTTCAGCAGTATTGTTAATGTTAGATACACTCGACATCCACAGTTGTCATTTATGAGCCATCGGGTAGGTTAAATGCTAGATTTCAAATCAGAACAGCTTAATGCTCGCAGAATGCTATGTTTCAAAGAGGAAAGGTACTAAGGGCTGGCTTTAAAGTTAAACAAAGATCCGGTTTGAAATGACTATAGGTCATTTAATTCCTACTGCGAGGAAATAACCCGAGGACACCTTTACAACCCTATCATACCAAACTAGTGGCCCAAAACTTCTGTCTTCTTTACATTTTATTTCGAATTACCTTCGCTTAACATAGTGACAACAACTACACTTTCTTTTATACAACCAAAATCCAAACAATAGCCCCACCATTTTGAATCATTATACAAATCATTTGTAAGACTAAACCCATCCCAGTTGTTTGATCCTAGAGCCACTGCGGCCGGGCAGCAGTTTTGCATTTTCACGGGCAAAGAAGAGGAATTTAGGTATAAATTTTGTTGATTCTAGTACCCCTATTGCGGCACGAATCAAATGGCGCCGTTGCCGGGGATGGTGCCAAACTACAGATGATGAGTTGATGAGTACTTGTAATCCTCATTACAAGTATTGGTGACCTTTTAAACCTTTTGAATTTCATCGTTTAGAATTTCAAGTTTTTTATAATGCTATTTTATTTTTCACCTAACACTGATCTTTTGGCAAGCCTCAAGTTGTTTCGCTTGTCTTTGTGTCATTGTGTGTTTATGCATCACTGGATATAGGTATATCGTGCAAATTGCAAAGAGTTAGTACACCAATTGAACAAGGTTGTGAAGTTAGTGTACACAGGGAGCAAATGGATCCTACCCAAGAACAACAAAGTCGCTAGTAGTCAACAATCCAACAAAGATATAGGTCAATGAGGGACCACATACACCCTCCTAGAGTGAGTGCACCTTCCTGCATCATACCACCTGCTGAGGATGTGGCAGTGAGACCTTATTTGGTGCCCCTGCTCCCAACTTTTTATGGCATGGAAAACGAAAATCCATACACACACATTCGGGATTTTGAGGAAGTTTGCACAACTTTCAAGGAGGGAGCATTTGATATGGACTTGCTAAAGCTGAAAGCCTTCCCTTTGACCCTTAAAGACAAAGCCATAATTTGCTTTAATCTACTAAGGCCATGACCATCGTGAACCGGTAGAGTCAAGCAGCGGAATTTTAAAGAAATTCTGCAAAGGTCTATAAGACTAACAATTTGAAGAGGAAAATTTATACCTTGCACTCATGACAAAGGAGAGATTCTATCAAGTACGGAAAGGTATCTTGAAACTATCGCACTCACCATGGCTTTGACACATGGATGCTAGTAAACCACTTCTACGATGGAATGTCCCCCAAACAACTCTTTGAGACCATGTAGGAGGGGACTTCCTCAAATAAGAATCCGCCGGTTATGAACTTCCTTAACTTACGGGTCAAACCCAAAGGATGGGATGAGCCGAACCTAAGGGAGGTAGAGAGAATGAAGCACACAGTAGGCCCAAGGGGAGGCATTTATTCACTGACGGAGGATGAGGAACTAAAGGCTAAGTTGTCCACCCTGAACAGAAGAATGGAAGAACTTGAACAGAGAAACCAGCAGAAGGTACGGGCAGTGACTGATACATCTATGCCTGGTCAACCATGTTTCAATTGTCAATCTACCAGTCATCAAGGAGAACATTGTCCGATTTCTCCCTCAGTAAGGGATTTAATGGTTGAAAATGCAAATGTTTTGGGCCAAAATAGGCCACCAACTGATGCCCAGTATGGCAACACCTATAATCCCAATTGGAAGAACCACCCTAACCTAGCCTGGAAGCCTAAACCCCGTATGTGTTCCCAGGCACATCACACAATAGTATGTTCACCTCTCAGCAAAGAAGAAACAACCTCATCACCCGTTGAGAAAGCTATCAAGAATTTGAGCAAGGTGGCGGGAATTTGTAGAGGAGCAGAAACTATCAATGCCTGCTGACTAAGAATAGAAAATGTAGAAAGCTCCATGGACAAAAGAATTGATGTGGCTCCATAAAAGTTTCAACTGTGGTAAAATTGATACCTCGTAGTCGTCCACGCAGCCTTACCACTAGCACTGCAAAAGTGTGAGAAAGGGAGATTCCCTCTCGTGCACTACTCAATCCTAGGGAGCACATGAACTGTTATGCCGTTGAGCTCGCACCAAAATGGATGAAGTCCAGGCCATTATCACTTTGAGGAGTGGTAAGGAAATTGAGCAATCGGTGCCCAAACCTGCGGGAAAGACTAGAGAACAAGAGAAAGTGGAGCCATAACACATATTCATTAAAGAAGATTCGATGAAGAAAAGCATGCCTCCTCCATTTCCCCAAGTGTTGCGAGGCAAAAAGAAGGTTTTTAAGCAAGAAGGCATCTTAGAAGTGCTGAGGCAGGTAAAGGTGAACATCCCACTGCTTGACATGATCAAACAGGTTCCAACCTATGCTAAATTTCTAAAGGACTTGTGCACAACAAAAGGGTCAGCATTAACAAGAAGGCCTTCCCGACCGAACAAGTCACCCATCATCTAGTGCAAAACTCGTGAAATACAAAGATCCGTGATCCCCACCATCTCGCCAACATTGAGGGACCTATATAGACAAGGCACCGTTGACTGGAGCTGTCAACCTACTTCCATACTCAATGTATAAGCAAAGAAATTGGGGGAGCTGGCTTCACCAACATCACTCTATCCTTAGCTGATCGATCAGTAAAAATTCCGAAAGGTATAGTTGAGGATGTTTTGGTGAAGGTAGACAAATTTTATTATCCGGTGGACTTCGTAGTTCTCGATACGGAGTCGGTGGCAGAAGGCACTAACCAAGTGCCCATCATACTTGGGAGGCCATTTTTGGCCACATCTAATGCCATAATCAATTGCCGGAATGATGCCATGCCTACTCTTGGCAATATGACTTTGGAGCTTAATATTTCCACCTATGTAGCAAGCACAAATCAGAAGAGGAGTAGGAACATGAATCAGATGAGGACTGCTTGATTGGGCCAAGAGCAGGAAAGCACAGTGCTCACAAACTGCAGGAGGAATTGATGAAGAACAGTGAAGCAGTTGATGAAGAATTAACGCATCACCACTCCTCCAAAGACTCCACTCGATTCACCCAAAGACCACCAAATGATAAAATGCTCAACAATAAAGGAGCCGAAAGATGAAGGCAACAAAGAGCACACCTCACTCAAGAGCGTGAAGGAGCTCCTCTCCTTGGATCCTCCCATGACCAACATTCCAAATTATTGAGTTGGTTTGGTCTCCATCGAGACTCAAACTCAGCCTCAAAATTTGCTTTGACTTGACCAATTTTTTTTAATTTAAACCTTCTTTGAAATGTTTAGTTTAATATTTTATTTTATTTTATTTTATTTTATTTTATTTATATTATTTTGTTTTTATTTTGCAGATATATACAGTAGGCATAAACTCACATAATAGCGAAATTTTGCCCCGTCGCTCTTCTGGCTACCTGGGGACCTTTCAATTGCCTAACTGCTCTATAAAAAGCCCCCTCTCATTCTCAATCACACCTCCCCTAAATCCGAGCCCTTCGCACTGCCCCTCCCATTTCGCTCCCTACTGAGCACCGGGCCCACCTGACATAGCATGCCGACCCATCCTCGTCTCTCCTCTCCCCGGGCCACCAGCTCTAAGCCACATGCCAGAGCCGCCAGCCGCCCCTCGCCGAGCTCTCCCGCGCCCTTGCACTCTGGCTCCGAGCCAAGACGAACAGCCGTTGTTAGCCGTCCACTCCCGCCAGCACACCCGAGCCTCCACCATGGTTCGCACGCTGACATCGATCCAGCCCAAGGGTCGACCAAGCACTTCGCCGAGATAGCGCCGACACATCCAGGCTGCCGCCACCTCAGCTCAACCGGTACCTCCCGCATTGACTCGATGCAGACATGATGCGCAGTCCAGCCTCTCGGGCCGCTATTCCAGAGGAGTCCGTGCGCCGAGCCCCTAGTCCAAGCGATACCACACCGAAAGGGGACCGGCCCCTCTCGTGCATCCACGACCACTTCGAGGGCCCCCGCCTTTCCAAGCTGGGGCCCTACATTTGGCCCGGGAAGTCTTCGTCTCTAGGCCCAAGCCTTCGCCTCCTCCAACCGCTTCGCGTAGTTCATCGCCGCATCTCAACTGGCATTAGGCGTCCGATGTTTAAGGCCGTGGATCCGATACCCGGAACGTGAATTGTCGTACAAGGACTTTCACGGAGAGTCCCATTATGATATACCAAGACGGGCGGCTGACCCAGCTCGTGATTTGATGCGGTTGGTCCAGAGGTATTCCCTGCTGCCGTTTATGTCTCCGAGGCAGTTTTTCTATCCCCGGTGGTTCTGAAGCCGACATACTATGACATCCCGTGAGTGTCCGATCGATGCGCATCCTGCTCGCATTGATACGGTCCCTGGATTTTGGAGCCTGAGCATCACATTTTTAGGCCCGCCAAGAGTTCCGCTAACTCCACAGACATCTGGGCAGCGGGCCCCGCCATCGCCTAGAGATGATTCGCCTCGAGATATCGTAGTCGGATCTATAGCCTTTCGCCTGGGCAGCCTTCCTCCCGCAGATGCTCCTCACACCATGCAATTTTGGTCCAACTGCTCCCACTTCAAAGATTATTTACACGTTGCAGGAGCTATTCTCGAGGGCTCCTGCAACCCACATCCGGCGCTCTTGGTTCAATCCTACAGAGCTTGGCTCATGACAGATTTCTACACTTCGAGAGAAGGTCCACCAAGGACCCGCTTCGCGACTATTCCACTATTGATGCCGAGGTTGCTATGCCATGTCTTAGAGCACCTTGGGTTTCCAGAGGAGCCACGTATAGAGTGTCGGCAGAGTTGTCCGGTGATTTTATCCTTGGACCGGACTCTATCTATGCCACTCTCCTTTTTCTACACCAGCAGGAGGAGGTCGTGGATTATGCAGGACTCCGCTAGTGAGCAAATTCAGACGCCTCCGCATGCATCCCTCCAATTCCACCTCCTACTGCCCCAACTCCTCCTGAGACTGCAAGCCCATCCTCCACATCACAACAGCCATCTAAGCACATCCCTGTCACTTATAGGGATTTATCAGCTGTTATGGATGCTGTCCATGCACTTGCTACTACTACTGCATCGTTAGCGGCTCTCGTACAAAGATTGGTCGAGCGGATGGCCTGAGCCGAGGTCACTCTCGCGCAGAATCAGGTTATTCTTCTACATATACAAAGCCACCTGGGTCTCCCACCGCCATGCTGACGTATTTCCATACACCCCACTACTCAAGACCACCAACTGCTTCCGCTCAAGAAATTCCTCGGGCTGACGTGCTCGCGCAGCCGCACAGCTTCCGATCCACCGCCTACACCACCAGCCAGAGTGAGGTCACACTTCCTTCTCAGCTTCCTATCCATACCCCGCAGGCACAGCTTATACTTTGCTCGGGGGAGCTAGCGTCTAAGTGGCATTTATAGTACTTATAAGCTAGTTTTGTTCATACTTGTGTTGTTTTAGTTTTATCAACTGCCTACTTGTCTTATATGGGACTGTTTTGTTTGTATGTATTAGCCAATAGTAGGCAGTTGTTTATTCTGTTCAACTATGATAAGCTTGTACTAGCCCCTTTGGTTATATTAAAAGCTTTATAGCAGTATTTGTATTTTTCTATTTTTGCACCCACATTTTTTTTATTATTATATGTTACTTAACTTTTGTATATGCATAATGTTTAGCCTTGCAATTTGATGAGCTTAAGCCTTTCCTAATGGTGTCGACATTAGAAGGGTCCTATGCCGAGTTAAGTGGATGACTAGTCACCTTCTCGTGTTTTTAACCTGTCTCTTCCACCTTTGAAGAATACACACCGGAGCACGTTAGGTCTCAATGATAGGCTAAGAATCAGCACTAAACCCCCTCTTACGATGCAAACCCTTACCTAGTGTTGTTTACTCCCTTGAATAGGTTGTGGATCCCCATGAATAGAAGGCCAATGTGTCTTCCAAAATAAAATAAGAGAAAAAGAAAAATCAAAAAGAAAAGAATAGAATCGCATTGCTTTGCCTTGAAACCTGAGCACGGTCCGAGAGGTATATGGCGAAAGCCTTTAAAGCCCGGTGCCCTAAACCTTCACTGGTTGGGAGTCGCCAACTTAGTGTTTGCTACACGGGTGGATGGGTGGAGTTTAGCCGAGTCAGAGGTGCCGGGAGGCCCGAAATCATTCGAGTCCTGGGTGAAACCTATAGAGCTCAGGTCGAAAAGATCTCATGGCTTGATGCCCTAAACCTTCACCGGTTGGAGAGCGCATAGCCAGAGTTTATGATCGAGACTCGATCAAACAAAACTCTGAGCTTAATAAGAGCCTAGTTCATGCCTCTCGAGAGGAGCTTGTTGGTCAGTCAACGCGGTATAGCTTTCATTCTTTCGAGATGGTCTTAGCTTAGGTTTTCGTGATTCTCATCGCAGGCTATGCATTACTTTTACTAACCTTTTTGACCTCACATGTTTTTGTTCTTTGCTTGTTGATTATTTCTGGCATTGCTAATGACTAAAGGTGTCGATTGGGGTGTAATTGCACTCAAAATACTATTTTGAACCCTATTTAAGATAGGTTCTAAGTACTTTTTGCACTAATCATATTAATTAAGCCAATTAACACTGTAGGTCCTTTGGTACTAATGGTTGTATTTCGAGGTCAGCCGTGGTAGTTTCGCGGTGCTCTTATAAACCTATCCTACCATATCAAACTAAGCATAATGGGGTTGAGCCGATTTACACCGAGTTCATGATTTATATTCGATTAAGCATCAAGTCGGAAATGGAAGAACGAAGATAAAACGTTTGATGCAAAGTTGAATATGCGTGTGATGCAGCAGAGAAGCCGGGAAATTTCGCTAGAATGCGAAAAATTCATAGAATAGCAAAATTTTCAAATAATAGAGAAATTTTAGCTAGAATAGCGAAATTTTCGCTATGTATGGAAATTTCGCTACATAGCGAATTTTCGCTATGCTATAGTTATTTCCTCGCATTAGGAATGGACCATAATATTTCCAAAATCGTGATCTGCTTAACTTAAAACCAACCCTAAGACTTTCCTCTTTGAAACGTAGACATCGAGCATTAATCGTTCGCAGCTTGAAATCTGGCATTTAACTCCCTATGGCTCATACATGACAATGATGTCACAGATCTAACATTAAGAATACATCAACCCTAAAGCTTGCCATATCGATCGAAGAAAGACATCAAATAGCTTTTAAACCTAGCTTTGAAAGTTTGAACATAAATACCCAAGAATCGCTTCATGAAAAAAACAGAGGATCACCTGCAAACCTTATCAACCAACCTAGCAACCCTCATTTTCAAGGTTTAGAGGCTTTAGGCAAACATCCTTTGGGTTATCATCCTCAAAGGGTGTGTTTGGTTGCCTAGAAAGTGAGAGAAAAAAGAGAGAGAAGAGAGAAAATGAGGACCAAAAACAAGGGCCCGTAATGGAAAATGCCTTCAATGAATAGTTAGGTTACAAATTGTTCATAAGATGGCTTATATAGCCTTACAAAAAGGTGAAAAATACCAATTTATCCTAAATAGTATAATTAATAAAGGAGGGTAGAGATGGAAAAACCAAAACTAGGGTCGTTTGTACACAAAAACACTAAGTAGAACATCACACAGAAAATTTCTCTATGTAGCGAAATTTACATAGCTTAAAATTTCGCTTATTCTAGGGCGAAAGTTTCCTCACTCTTCTCCTCAGATCTTGCATATTCCAGCCTGCATCCAGCTTGTTTTATCTTCAATTTCTTCATTCTCGACTTGATGTAATCGAATATAAATCATATGAACTCGGTGTAAATCACCAACTCGATATGCTTAGCTTGATATGGTAGGATAGGTTTATGAAACCCGCAAAACTACCACAAACAAATTTCGAAATACAAACCATTAGTACCAAAGGACCTACACGTGTCAATTGGCTTAATTAATATGATTAGTGCACAAAAAGTACTTAGAACCTATCTTAAATAGGGTTCAAAATAGCACTTTTTGGGTACTAATCACTGATTTATGTAGAAAATAAACCAAGGTGAATTCTGGCAAAACAAGGGACCATTTACCAATCTTTCCTGTAATTAGTGGCCAGTTAAGCATGTCCTTCATAAGGCCAGTCTGAGAAACCACATAAACTCGAGACTTGATTAAGTAATGTCTCGGTTTAGTACATGCAAAGTACAAGGCCAAACATAATTTTTCAATTGGAATATATCTTGTTTATGTTGGATTTAAGACCCTACTCAAATAATATACAACCTACTCATGACCTTTAGAATTATTTGTGCTAAAGACAACCTATTGACTCATTTGTGGCTGATAAATATAATTTAAGTGGGGTGACTCAGATAGGAGGCATTAAATACGAGTTTAAAGAGGCAATTTCTTGATTTTGTCCAAGGCTTCTTAATGTTGTTCATCCCACCTAAACTCTTCCATATCTTTCAGCTTCACCAAGTAAGAGAATTCCTTAGTTTTACATGTCAAGTTAGAGATAAATCTTCTTAAATATATTACCTGACCAAAGAAATTTTGGATTTCTTTCTTGTTTTGTGGAGAATTGGCTAAAGAAATAGCTTTTGCTTTGTTCTGATCCACTTCTATCCCTCTTTGGTGAACTAGGAATCCAAGAAAATTCGCAGCATGAACTCCAAATACACAAATAGTTGATTAAGCTTCAACTGATGATGCCTCATCCTCTCAAAACTTTTCCTTAGATGATCTGCATGCTCACTAACTCTTTTAGATTTAACCATGATATCATCAATGTATACTTCCATGTAGTGGCCTAGCATGTCATGGAAAATGTCATTCATTGCCCTTTGGTAAGTTGCACTTACATTTTTGAGACCAAAAAGCATGACCATCCATTCAAATGTCCCTATGGAGCCAAGACATCTAAAGGCAGTCTTAGGTATATCTTCTATCGCTTATTAGAACTGACAGAACTGTGAGAAACCATCCATAAAGGACACCAATTCATTATTAGCAGTAGAATAAACTAACATGTCTACAATAGGCATCACATACATGTCCTTAGGAGTAGCAACATTTAAATCTCTAAAATCCACACATACCCAAAGTTTTCAATTTTTCTTCATCACAGGAACAATATTTGCGAACCATTGAACATACCTTGTAGGCCTGATGAATTTGGCCTTCAAGAGTTTCTCAATTTCCTCCTTCACCTTCAGCTATACTTCCTTGAACATTCTTATAGGTGGTTTTTGGAAAGGATGAAATTCAGGTCTAATGGGAAGGCGATGTTCCATAAGGCCTTTGTCCAATCCTGACATTTCATCATAATTCTAAGCAAAACAATCTTTGAATTCTTGTAACAATGATATGATTTGTTCCTTCAAGTTAGTGGATAAAAAGAACTGATGTAAGTAATCCTTGCCTCTTCCATAGTGCTGAGGTTTACTTCTTCCATAGGATCATGTACTTGAGGTTTATTGTCTTTCATCTTAAGAGGAGCTTGCTCCAAATCTTCAATCCGAATTTCTTCCTCCTCTTCATCTGATTCTTCTTCATAAATCACTTAAGCTGCACAAATGTCTTGGAACTGTTCTTCTGCAACTTTTTTAGTAACTTGTTGCATTTTCATTTTGAATGTCGTGGCTACATCGACCGCATTCTCTTCATTAGAATACTTAGTCATCGATCTCCTTGATGACTAGACCCTTTATTGGCCTGTAAGGCACGATAACAGCTGTCTTCAAAAGCTTGGCAGCTTGGTCTTGAATGTCACCAGTATCTCTTGACTCCATGTATATTTTCCTTGGAGTCCCATTCTTCTTTTTGCCTTTGAATTTTATTAGACCAAACTCTTGGTCATAGTAACTGGCCTCCACAAAATTTGAAGTTGCAATGAAAGGTTGTTTGTTTGCCCATACCACTTCTACTTCATCACCTTTCCAAAACAGTAAAAATTGGTGAAGGGAGGATGACACACACCAATTGGCATGAATCCAACCTCTTCCTAACAAAGCATTATAATTAACAGTAGAATTAATCATAAAGAAAGTTGATAAGAAAGTCTTACTACCCACATTGATGTCAAAAAGTCTTAGAGATTTCTCCAGTAAAAGTTGATATAGACACTTTTGTTTCAATCAAATCACCAATGCTTCTTCCTAAAGCTCTCTACAACCTCAATGACATCACATTGACTGCTGATCCATTATCCACCAATATCTTGGACATTGGTTTACCATTAAAGTGTGCTCTCACATATAGAGGCCTTATATGCCTTGTCATCTCCATAGTAGGTTTTTCCAATATCACCTTCTGAGCTTTGTTTTCTTTTAGAGGGGTCAATGGTGATTACCCTCTTATTGTGTTTTTCCTCTGCTTGCAAATGTTCTTTTCTCTACCTCTACTAAGCTTTCTTCCATCTCTTTTGACTTGAAAAAATATGGTAAAGTTAGAGAAATAGTAGAACATTTTAAAGAAATAGGAAATGTACCTATCATAATAGTTCTCAAATCCATTTCTTCGTCAGATTTGCAACTAGACTCCTCATCTTCTATATCCTTCCTTCCAAATTTGGTTTTCTTTGAAGTAAGCTTCACTTCTTCTCTCAGATTCTCTGCTTCTTTTGGCTCTTCCTGTGGCATTTTTTCTGGTAATTCCCTTTTCTCCATAGCTCCTAGTCTCTGCATTCTTCTTTTTTGAGTTTTGGTGAGCTTTTGAGGAAATTTCTTATGCTACACTATATGCCACTTTTGTTCAGGTGGAACAGGAGGAGGGACAACAAACCTTCGAGGTATTTTCCTCCTTAAAGTATTCATGCCCTTTCCCTCTGAAAAAGCATGTCTCTCTTTTGAAAAAAACATTATTTTCTTTGGAGGGTTGCTCCTTCTTGATTTCCTGTTTTGAATGGTATGGATACCTTCCATTATTTTCCTTTTCTTTGGTTGTAGATACTTTTCCTTTTACTATCAATTCATCCTTATAAACCAAATATTGTTTAAGAATTCATACATTTCTTATCCTAGCACAGAGGAAACTCACTATTCTTTCATCTCAACACTGCTCTTAGATCTCAGAGTGTTTGTGCCACCGGGGCCATTGGTGGGAAAGGATCTTCATCAACCATCATGACCTCCTTTTTCTCAGGAAACTTCATTATTTCCTTGTTGATCCTGTCTTGAATAATATTCCTGAAACTCCAACAAGAATTAGTACCATGATTTCAAGAGTTATGATACTTACAATATAATTTTCCCATGAATTCCTCTTTGTTGGAGAGTTTGTGATTTTAGGGAAATATGATGAATTTCTCCTTCAGAAGGAAATCAAAGATCTTCTTAGTTTTTGGCACATCAAAAGTATATTGTATTTGTGTATTGGAGGTATGTGACTTCTTCCATAAGTCAGATGCTTTCTTCACCAGTAGAGGACAGATGAATGAACATGTACTTGGGACATTTGCTACTGTAATTTCTTCAGAATTGATCTCTTGGCAGTAAGTTCCCATGGAGGTCTTTCTCTGTTGACTTTCTTCCCTGAATAATTCTTCATACTTTGTTACCTTAGCAGCAAGCTCATAAAAGTCTCTGAACTCCATACATTGAAACTTCTTCCTCAGCTCTATATTAAGTCCCCTCTGTGCTATTTTCACGTACTCTGTTTCTCGGAGATGGATTTTTCATCTATTCCTCATTATTTTAAAACGAGTGATAAATGAATATGCTAATTCTCCAACCCTTTGGGTTACCCTTGATAATTCTGCTATGCAAATCTCAAGTTATGCTCTAAATAATTGTGTGTGGAACTTTCTCTCTATTTCCTACCAACTCATGATAGAATTCCTTGACAATGTTGCATACCAAGTAAAAGCAACTCCCCTAATGAGTTGAAATAACCCGAAGCTCCTGAGATAGGTGTTTCTGGCCAATCTCTACATTGTACCGCACCGGCCATGCTCCAAGGTAAACTGTCCATCATCTCTAGAGAAAAAAAAGAGAATTCAGGAATTCTATACCCCCTTGGGTAAGGATTCTTTCTATATATTACCTCTAGATATGACTTATAGAATTATGGGCGGCTAATATGTATAAGGTCAGATCCGTATAGTTCTTGTACCGTTTCCCTCATTACCTCCAAATTTGGTGGTGGCGGAGGTGGTTACATAAAAGGCTGAGGAATTTGCTGCCCTCTATTAATACCTACCCATAAGGATGGTGAAATAGTGCCCCCCATGCCTTCAGCTAAAGGAAGTGGCTCATTATAAACTCTAGGTGGTGTAACCGGGTTGGTGTTAGCATACACCCTTTGAGGAGCCGTTGTCCTAACAGGATTAGAACATTCTCCATTGAATTTTTTGAACTTCCCTCTTCTCTCCTATGGGGAGGAAGAGATCGATTTTCAACCCGTCTAGGAGAGTGGTGAGGTCCACCTACTTCTGAAAATTAGAGCTACCCCGAGTTCAGATGATTGTCTCCGAGCTCATTAGCTTTTTCCGATGAATGGAAGAAGCCGGCTTCGACCTCTATGGTCCTGCATCTTTGAGAGATTGCTTTCAGATAGCCCTTGTGCCTAGATTGCCCTTTTTCTCGCTTCTAAAAAATAGTCTTAATTCCCGTATGTTTCTCTCGTAGGTTCATCGCTTATCTATCAAGGCTGTGGCTCCAACATGGCTTTAGTTTTCTGGTAGCCAGAACTTTTGAGTCGCTAGACTCAACCTCTACTTGCTGTACCCATTTTTCATCAAAACGCTTGTCCAACCAACGCTGCTCAACTCCGTGATTCTGATCATTGCCTGAAACTCAACAGCATTAGGAACATGAATATTATCATCATCTATATTACCGAATCCGCCTTCCTAATTAATGGGGTTGTTTATGCAAATTCTCCGAAAATCATGTATTTCTCTCAAACTGCCTAATTATGACTGATCGAATCCTTCATATCAGTCAGCAAAGATCAACTATTGAGTCTTGAGACTAAAAAATGGTTTTACTTCTCAATTTTAATGACATCTTTAGCAAAGAAAGAATCCACCAAATGATGTTTCACAAAGATGGGTCCCATCAAGTTATGTTTTACAAAGACGTGTCCCACTCGAGTGTACCAAAAATATGTTGTGGTGATTTTTGAATCTCACACGAAACATACAAAATATAAGCGTGTGGGCGTGCTAGGAAATTAAAGTGTTTTCAAACTAGAATGACTCGAAAGATCAAACTTCTAATCGGGTTATTTAGGTTTCCTAGTTCCCTTAACAGCCCCTAAAACCAAATGGAAAATGATGAATGGAAATAATGCATGAATTAATTCCTGAAGAAAAATGTTAGATTTCCTAATGAAGGAATGATATAACACGGTGTCAAAAGTTGATAGATTTGAATAATACTTACAACCACCAAAATGTTGGAATTGCTAAAGTAAACATTGGATTTCATTTGAAAACAATATTGTGTAGGAAAATGGATACAAACTTGAATAGAACTTGCAACCATAATGCTGTAATTGCTAGAGAAAATATGGGATTTCACTACGAATGAATGAAATAATACTGTTAGAAATTTGCCAAAAACTTCGCTAACACTAGGAATTGGAATGTTGAAATTGCTAAAAGCTTGTTGAAAAGTTAGGATTTGTTGAAGAGATTGACATTGAGTCGATTGTTGAGTTGTTGATTGATTTGATTGATTGATTATTGGTTCTCCTTTGCTTGACCTTCTTCTACTCCTTTTATAAACGTAGACGACTTGCTGCCAAAATCTCAATTCCTCCACTCTCTACACTTTTTAAAGTAACTGCCCACGTCTTCTATTAAGGAAGTTTGTTCTCAAGAACCAACTCATGTCTCCATTATAGAGGTTTGATCCTCAAGAATTCTTCTACGTCTCCATCATGGAGACTTATTCCTCAAGAAAATTCTACATCAGCACATAACTGCCCAACTTCTAATATTTGATAAAAGCTTTGTTTAACTTCCAAATTTTTTAAAAATTTCATAAATATTCCTAAACTTCTTCTATGGGCTTGTACAAATGGATTTGGACCCATTTCTTATAGACTTTTATTTATGTGCTTGGACTTAGGCCTAACCCATTATTGAATCAGACCAAATTTTCAATTGAGGTGCAAACAGATTCCTATTACACCTTATCATAAAATTTATTATCTTAATTTTTTTTGACAACTAAAAAAAATTATTATCTTAATTAGATTTCCGTTCGAATGTATAAGTCATGCTACCTTATACCTGCTCGTGACCATCATATTATAAATTCTATGATACATCAGTTTCGTGTTCTATCAAATTCTTTTAAGCCATTTGATGTTGGATATTTCATATTAGCCGATGCAATTTGAAATTGAAAAATCAAATCACATAATATTTTTTCTGTCATGATGAGTTTGTATTCGTTCATTATTTGGTATCACAAAGTAAGTTGGGAAATAAATTTGATATGAGTAACTCAGTGGTAAATGGGAAAGAAAAAATTACAATATTTTGGAATAACTATACAAGAGTAAATTATCAAAATATTTGGAACAACGTTGCACAAATAATGATATTATGTACAGTTGCACCGATACCGATATTATGTACAATTGTTATGAACTTAAAATAAATCAAACTAGAAATTTTGAATAATTTATTAAAACTTTTTGTGTAGGTAAATTTTTTCATATATTAATTTGTATCTATTGTTTTAATTTAAATTATATTAATTGTTTTATATTCAAATTCTTGAGCCTATATATGAAGGGGCCCACCCACATTGCGCTCAAACACCAGCCCACATGAGGGTTAAGGCCCAGTAAGAAAGCCTGCTCTCGAAAACGGGGTCAAGCCAAAACCTGTTTACGGGCTGAGGAATCGATCTCACCAAAGTCCATGTAACGGGGATCTACCGATGACTCCCAATCAATTAAGGCTTAGGACATTAAGTCATGGGCTGATCTTTCGACCACTAACTCTTCAAAGTTTCACCTCAATCCCAATGATGGTTTTAAAATGGGTCGCAGGCTCCACTCAAACCCCAAAAGGAGAAAGTATGCCCATCACATTCAGCCTTTTGACGCCACTCAGATGAAGGCCCAATCCACTTGATCCAAAGGTCGACATGGGTAATCAAGAAAGCCCATGTTCACAAATCAAGCCAAATCCCATGTGATAAGGGAAATAGAATAATCCCTAATAATATATTATCCGAAGAAATCTAACTAAATCTTAATGCTTAGAAAAGTAAGATAATTCACAATATTACGCCATCAAACGATCCCACCAATAAGGAGAGAAATAATTCCAAATAGAGCTACACTTTCTATATCCATAATCAACCATCAAGAAAATATCCCATCCAATGGGAAAGAACTTAATCACCATCCAACTAGTGAAACATCTATACTATAAATACAAGGCCATCCCATCGCGAAAGCACGCAAACATACGCATCACATTTGCCCTATGTTAGCCCATCTTTTCTCAGAGTTAACTCCACTTAAAGATCGGAATGCACACCCGCAGCCCCCCCGCCAACCCCCATCTCTTTCTCGCTTTTATAGAGGAGTACCACGCCCGTATCGCAGACTCAAAGATCGGCAGCTAATCCTACTCAGCCCCGACGATCCAGAGCCCGCCGCAGACTGCACTCCCAACAAAGAGTCCAGGTCCCGCCTAACGACCCCTACACGCCTAGCCCAGCCCGGCTGAAAGGCATCATCAATGGCGCCGCCTGTGGAACGCATGCCTTTACAAATATAATCGATTTCTCGCTGATTGATGGTATCAACCCGAACACAAGGAGCAACGCCAACTGGCTAAGGATGCGTGATCTCGCCAGCGCACGCACAAATGCACCTCCCGCACATTAGAAGCACGCAGTTCAACATCGGTCATGGCGTCCGCCTCACCAACTAATGCCCGATAGGAGAATTAGAACAACTCACCAGGCAGATACAACGCCCACGGGATACACGACAAACACAGGAAGTCACAACTTTCCTCCTCATGAAGGGCAACACAATCTCGACATTCCTCGAGGCGCTGAAACAGAAGCAAAGTCTAGTCGAGCCAGGGGGCACAGACCACAATTGGCCCCTGGAGAGGAGGGCAACGAAGCAACACTTTGAGAGCATGTTGGGAACGAAAAACTACGCCACCCTCAGCAAGGAGCAGGAGAACTATCATGGGAGCAGAGGTTCAAGAGCCTCCAAAGAAGAGCCTGGCCACAGGAAGGAGGTGGTAAGAGGACGCCGCCCGATAATTCATGGACACCTGCAATAACAAAACTCGAATCACTCTTCATACCCGAAAAGCCACTCTCTTCCAACAAAATTCAGGATGCCACAAGTGGAAGCATTCGATGGTGTCAGGATCCAATTAATCATCTCAACACTTACAAACCAAATGGTTCGCATTTTAAGACAAGACTGGCGATGCAAAAGCTTTTGTTATCACATTAAAAGGCCCACTTATTCAAGTTTAATAGCTTCCACCGTCATCAATTTCCCTCATTCAGAGAGCTATCCATTGCATTCGCTTCTCAATTTCATTGGGGCCGTGGACGATAGAGCCAAGTTTATCATCTCGTTGACCATCATGCAGCTTTCTTGCAAGAAAGCCCCGAGGCCTTACGTTCGTAGATTCAATGCCGTAGCTCCTAAAGGTAGATATACCCGACGAGAAGTTCGCATCGTGATTCATTGTCGGGTTTAGGGGTTCAAATAAAGACTGATGTTTTCCATCTCCAAAATCCCTGCCAAGCATATCGAGGTGCTCGCAGTGCGTAGTGCTATATTAACGATGAAGAAGCTCTCATATCCAAGAA
Source organism: Tetrastigma voinierianum (assembly GCA_016808115.1). Classification (NCBI taxonomy): domain Eukaryota; kingdom Viridiplantae; phylum Streptophyta; class Magnoliopsida; order Vitales; family Vitaceae; genus Tetrastigma; species Tetrastigma voinierianum. The sequence continues at coordinate 177,912 of JAEQBH010001211.1, read as the reverse complement.
GAAAGAGAACTCATCCACCATAAAGAAAAGCGGACGTATTAAGCGACGAGGACGAAGCCCCAAAGACAAACGACCGAGAAAGGTCCCAAAGAAGGATGGGAGAACGGTCCCCGAAAAAGGCGTGGGAACCCCGTAGATCGCCCGCTCCACAAAGAACCTCGGGAAGACGACGACGCTTATTCGCCCCTGATTCACCCCGAGCCCGCAGCTCACTTTGACGAAGTTCGATACCGCACGTGCCACGCAGCTCGGAGTTAGATCACCAGTCGGATCGCCACCAAGGCCTCGCCGAGCCCAAGAGATTCACTTTGACGAGCCTGAATACTCGCATAGGTAACGCAGCCCTGGGGAGTCGATCACCAAAGTTGGATCGCCAACAAGGCCTCGCCTGAGCTCCGGGGCAAGAGCTCACTTTGACGAAGTTCGCCTACTCCGCACAGCCACGCAATCCCAGAGTCGATCACCAGCCGGATCGGGCCACCAAGGCCTCACGCCGGAGCCCAAGAGCTCACTTTGACAAGTCTGCCTACTTTGGTACCGTGCCACGCAGCCCCAGGAGTCGATCACCAGCCGGATCGCCAACAAGATCCTGAAGGTCCTGAGCCCAAGAGGCTCACTTCTGACGAAGCTCGACTACTCCGCAGATAAGCCACGCAGTACCGCCGATCGCCAGCCGGATCGCCACCAAGGCCAGCGCCCGGAGCCCAATAGCTCACTTGGACGAGCTCGACCACTCGCATAGGCCACGCCAGCCTCTAAGAGTCGCATCGCCTTAGGCCGATCACTAACAAGGCCTCGCCGAGCCTGCAGAAATTTACCTTGACGAGTTCGGTTTACTCGCACAGCCACACAATTTAGGAGTCGATCGCCCAGTTGGATCGCCACCAAGGCCTCAAATCATCTGAGCCCACACCACTTTGACAAGCTCGACTACTTCAGACAGCGCCACGCAGCCCCAGAAATGCATCATCTCAGCCGGATCGCCAACACAATGAAGGCCGAGCTCCAAGAGCTCACTTTGACGAGTTCGCTCACTCCGCACAGCCACGCAGCCCTAGAGTCGATCGCCTTAGGCTGATCGCCACCAAGGCCTCGCCGGCCCGCAGGGCTCACTTCGACGAGCCCGACCACTCGCACAGCCACAGCCTAGAGTCGACGCTAAGGCCGGATCGCCACCAAGGCCCTAACGCCGGAGCCCGCAGCTCACTTTGACGAGTTCGACTACTCTGCACAGGTCATGCAACCTAAGAGTCAAGACAAATTTCTCAAAGCTAGATCGCCAACAAGGCCTCCCTGTGAGCCCAAGAGCTCACTTTGACGAGTTCGTCTACTCGCAGACAGTCATGTACCCTATGACTCGATCAGCTCAAGTTATTCAAATTAAGGCCTCGGGCCACTAAGAGCCCAAAGAAATTTCAGCTTTGATCGACCTCTCGACTATTCTCATTCTCCGTGCCATGCAAATTCTAAAAGTCCGTTTAGGCCTGTGCGCAGTAGCCCATGATGTCCATGCCTAGTTCAAGAGTCTTCAACTTTTCAAACTCATTCCATCGCCTATCCAACTCGACGCTCGCTAGGCCATGCAACTAAGAAATTGATACAGACTATGAAGAATAGCGCGGAGTGCACAAGTAAAGACGAAAGTGATGAAATAAAAAATGAATATTCATTAAGAAAAAGGCTACATATGTCTATACGTAGAATATTATACATAAGAAGAAGGAGTGAGCCCTCAATAGGTATCAGCCTCCGTATGACTGGCAAGAAAGACCCGCCTCCCGTCGCTAGGGAGGTCGAAGTTGAAATCTAAACCTGGATAAGCGTTAGCAGCCTTCTACTGAAAAGCGATCCACCGAGAAGCCCACTAAGTACCGGGGTTGTCCCTCACCTCCTATAACTTCGCCCCACCGAGCAAACCGTTATTTATCGATGAAGGTCCCTACGCAACCCACGGCACTCCTCGCCAAAGGCCTCCACGAGCTGGCGCCTTGGCCTCGCGACGAGCCCGTCCAAGAATGGCTCATCACGTTGTGTCGCCTTTAATCGCACGCAGCTCTTCCTGGGACCCGAAGCTCGCCTTGGGATGTGAGAAGCCCATCCCTAACCATCTGAAGTTCATATCGCGATCGCAGCCCCATCCCTCCCTGCCTCTAGCAAGTCATTTCAGGTACCAAGAATCATCCCGAACCTCCCGGGCTTCGCCGGTCGCCCTGCCGCTTCGGCCTCATCTTCCTGCTCCTCTACTTCCGAGCACGGCCGACGTGGTATGCTTCTTAATCGATTTGAGCTTCACAGCCTCCTTGGTCATACGTTGCACCTAACCCCGCACCAAATTTCGCCTCGGCGTGAGGGAAGCCACCCGCCTTGTAAGCCCGTTGTCGCTTTGGCATGATCTTCGCTTAGTTTGGCCTTTTTGGCCAAACCCTTCAAATGAGTAGCCACCTGCACACCCAACATAGAATCAACATCCAATGCAAGTTCTACACTCAACTCAAAATGGAATCAGATACGACAAGGTATGGGAATTTACGAAGGCGAATTTCGGGAGAGATGTGTGGCCAAAGACTCATCAATGGGCAGCGACTTTAATTCTTGAGACGTAATCCTTAAGAACGGATGACTGCTACCGTCATGAAGTTCGACATTGAGAAGCAAAGAGTCCCCGTCTCCGCTAATTTCGGATTCCGGATCTTTCCTCCTCAACTCTTCCGCCCTTCGAGAAGGTGACCTAACACTCTTCGTTGGCGGATTCCAGATAGTAATGGGCATGACCGCCAACGGCTGCTCAACGGCCCCACCCAGAACGGGGTTGCGAACTCAAGACTGTAGGAGCCTCAACCGGAGGCGACTGTGCCCGCTCCGGCTTTCGGACCTGAGTAGACGGAGAAGATGAGGACGCCCCCAATTTCGGAACTTTGACCAAAGCCGGCCGATCTTTCTCAACGGAGTCCAGGGTTTTTCGTTTCACGCTTCGGGGCTTCCGAAAGCCCAATCGAGCCGCAGTTCTCCCTTAGTGGGGTTTAGCAAATAGAGCCCAATGGGAGAAACTTTCATGGTGGAAGGAGGCGAAGACCTCAGCGCCAGAGAGAAAGCGCACTGAGCCCGAAGGGCCAGAACATCCGACGGATCGCTCCGCGTAAGGACGAGGAGGACACTCAGCCAACGCCAGCGCTATGACGTTATCTTCAGCGCTGAGATCAATTCGAGCACCTGAGAAGCATGTAGACAGTGCAGAATCAGAAATACCCAATGACCTCACACAAGTTATACCAAAATGCAACTTAACACTCACGAAGATTCTCGGGGTGGTCCAAGCCACCTAACGCCCCAGGTGTCGCCCCGCCAGAGGGTCATATCTCCCCAATTACGACCACTAACAAAGAAGTAGCGTCCCTTCCACAAAATTCAAAGAGGGAAGATCGAAATCACCGTGAGGAGCTAACGCCAGAAAATAGAAGCCCTCGGCGCCTCCTTCAAGCAAAAAGACAAAGGAGCAGTGCCACACCGGGACACCGAGCCCCGTCTCCTAAAGAAAACCAATAGACTAATCCAAAATACCAACCATCGGGTGCGAGTTGAAGACGTACACGTTATGCCGCAAACCCCTTTGGCGAAGTGACGATGCAGAGGAAAGCGAAGACTATTATCGGTTACTTCAAAGAAGCACACCATCTTAGGTACCTGAAACCACACAGAGGGTCAAAACGTCTGGGACCACACTCGAACTCCAAAGGAGGCCAGAACGTCCGCAAAGGTGGGCCCCATATGAGGGACCGACCTGCTAGGCCCCACGCTTAAAGCATGTCAACTACAGATCTTAGGTATTCCGAATTTCAGGATATCGGATCGTATACTTTCTTTCTTACCCTTGTCCAAGGGAAAGGGGCGCCGGGCATCTCAAGTTCAACCTCTTGGCCGAACGGGTCGGAGGCGCCAGGTCCCAACCGCAATACCAAGAGTCACCGCCAATGCGCAGCAGGCTGAAAGCGAATTCGACCCATGATGAAAATAAATAATGAAAACGAAATTTGGTCAACTTAACCCTAGCGCCTCGTCGTACTAGTCGAAAAGAAAACAAAGAGATAAAGACGCAGCGGTCCTAGGAATAAAACGGAAGAGGCTATCTCAGGGAAAACGCCAAGAAAAGACTCTACACAAAAAGGTCAAACGGAGAACTAAGGGAAAATGAAGTACGAATTCGCTGAGAGCAAAGAAGAGGTCGCAGGATCAGAGGCACACAAGACAGAGGAGGTCTGCGAAAGAAATAGAAGGAAATTGAAAGGAGTAGGAGAAATAAGCGCGAAAACCAAAGAGTCATCATTATCGCAAGACGTGATGACGCTGCATCGCTTCAATCTAACTCCAGCCCCGAACGTATTAATGCAGTTGCATCCGATACGAGAACGCATGCCCCCGCTCCACGCATCGCCGTACACAAGGGTTGGGGGCAACTCGGGATAGGGTTTGAAATGGGCTCGCATACCACCGCAAACCCCAAAGGAGAGGCATGCCCATCAAGCATTCAGCCTTTTTGACGCCAAATTTCAAGATGAAGGCCCAATCCGCTTAGGCCCAAAGGTCAGATTATGGGTAATCAAGAGTGTTCTACGTTTCAGAATCAAGCCAAATCCTATAGATACGGAATGTAATAATCCCTAATAATATATTATCCAAGAAATCTAACTAAATCTTACCGCTTAGAAAGTAAGATAATTCACAATATTATAGCTCATCAAACGGGATCCCACCAATAAGGGAGAGAAATAATTCCAAATGAGTCGCACTTCTATATCCATAATCAAATTGGCAGTCAAGAAAATATCCCATCCATCGGGAAAGAATCCTAATCACCATCCAACTCGATGAAACATCTACTATAAATACAAAGACCACCCCATCAAGGAAGCCGTGACGCAAACATAATGCATCACATTCGCCCCTCTAAGGCCCATCTTTTCTCAGAAAGAACTCGACTTAGGTATCGGGAGCGACTAATTCCGCGGCCTCCCCGTCGACCCCATTCTTTCTCGCTGGCAGAGAGTACCACGCGTCCGCAGCCCCAGACCAAAGACTGGCAAGAACTTACTCACCTCGACGATCCAGAGCCTCGCAGACTAGCCCAACAAAGAAATCTGCAGTCCCGCCAACGACCCCTACACGCTTTAGCCCAGTTCCGGTTGAAAAAAGTATCATTAGAATGATTTCGAGACTCCAGCACCTACAACTTGCTAAACCTTACCCATCTCCATCATGTGGTCGCAGCCACCTAACAAATGGCATCATCAAAACCACATATCTCAACTGCCCGACGCGACATGTAACCAAAGAGCGCCCACTGAAAAAATATCTAAACCGCCTGACATCTAAGCAAATGGGAAGCATCCGAGGAGCGTTGCTTAGCCGCCCACATGCGACTTAGGGGTGGGCCCGACTATCGTGGATGCAATCGATGATGCAGAACTCCACAGCACACTTGTTGGCAACCATGTTAGCGACATCAGACACCCACAAAAGCCCTATAAAAAGGAATCAAACCCAAGTCCTAAGGCAGGAACCAAAGAAAGAAAACTGCAGTTCAGAGGCTCTTTCCGCCTTCCAATGGCATACTCACGCCTGATCATCATCAGGCATTCGTGGGAAACGGTCAGCCACTGATCAACCGGCTTCTCCAAACAAAGAAAAAAAGATAAGAGAGAGAGCATGGCGAAAAACTCACCACGAACAAAGGCGGAACCTATGGCTAACAGAAAGCAAACATGAGAGCAAAGAGAAGATGTTGAAAACAATGAAGCACTACCGGCTTCAACGAGATATTAATGACGAAATCGTGACCACGACTGGCCACAAATATCGTAATGCAAGATCACACAGCTAAAATCCACTTAAGTACCCAGGCCAAGACAAAGAATCCCACGACATTGCACTTGACCATCCGCGTGATCAATGCAAGCCAAGACAGCTCTTTCCCCATAACCCAACCTTGCAAGTCCCAACCCGCATAGCCTTCCCACCCTTCTCTATGATTTTGGCGTAAGGAACCTCCTACGGTTCACATCCAAAGTTCCCAACAATTATACCTGGACCCATTCACCACCATACATTTCCTACAAAGCGCGCACACTTCAATGTGGGAATGACTCGCTGTTATGCAAAGGCCCCTGCTCTGAGGGCTCGCCCCAGTTTCTATTCCCATCGCCTTCCCTCATGATCAAGACCTCTGCTTTCATGAACTGTTAAATGTCGGCCACACGATATCTATGTTCTGGCTTCGGCAGAAGCAAAGTGTGACAGACTTATTTAGAGCCAAGATGGAGAAAGGAGAATCCCCAAGGGATTTCATGAAACGCTTTGGTAGAATAATCCACCGACAGGACGCAAACAACAAGCACCAACGAAAAACAAGAGTGAAGAATATAGAGAAAATACGCGCTGAATAGAAAATGCCATGAGGCACCGAAGGCATATAATTACCTCCAACCAAACCCTATAACACGAACCAACGACTCGACCGATGCCACGTGGGCCACCACAGCGCACCTCACAAGAGACACGCACACATGATCAAAACCGTCCCACGCCCTTCTGTCACTTTTAAAGCATCCATCCAATTGAACATGGAATAAACCTGCTTCACCCACACCACACAACATGTAGAGTTGTAGTGTCACTGGGATGTTTAACCAAACACCGATTCATACGAGGGAAGCAAGGCTTAGTGAAGTTTCACTTTAAACAAAATGGGCCAAACCCATTTACTAGAGTCATGAGCAAGTGAAGGCCTCGCCATCACTGGCCCAAACATCGACCCATCTAAGGGCTAAAACCTAGTAAGAAAGCCTGCTCTTGGAAACAGCACGCGTGCTCATCTGGAGAGGTTTATAGCCCCCACAAGAAACCATAAAGCAAAATTGGAATAAGACAAAAGGCTATTGTGATTTGTCCCTCGAATGAACATTCTCCCTAAACGAGAATGGGAACGAGAAATGAAAGGCTACGAACTAGGGACAATCATAGCTCTATAGGTCCCTCAAAGCAATCGTGAGTCGCTGGTCAACACAAATGGCATCATCAAACCACCAACCGTCCGATGCAACAGGCAACCAGCGGATCGCCGATCACAAAGAACGCCCAAACCGCATGACACCGGGAAGAATGGGCACTCGAGGAGTGCACTAGCTGCCCAAAATGTGGGGCCGAATCGGGGCCCAACTGGCCATATGAATCCATAAATCCACCATCGACAAATCATGCAATGACACATGGCACCCAAAAACCCTATGAAAAGGAATCTAACCTAAGTCATAAGCAAGGAACAAAATTTCCGATATTTCGGCCGAAATATCGGAAATCGGTGGAGATCGATAAGATATCTCCACCGAAATTTCGTTTGTCCGATTTTTCCCGATAATTTCCGACTTTTTCCGATTTTTCACTGTTTTTTCCTTTTGTTATTTGACTTCAAAATTCTCAAAATTGCTTCTCTGGTTTCAACCCACCAAACGTTCGAAAGCTGCATACACCTCAAATATCAACATTTGATCGCACTTATTATATATACAAGAAACTTTTTTTATATTCTTATTATTTATTTGTTCATAATCCCTACCATCATATGATTATAATATTTTATTTATTTTTATTTTACATTATAACTTTATAATATTTTTAATCAAATATTAATTTGAAAATGAAAAGAAGTAAAATAATATTATTTAAAATTTAAAATTATAATATATAATATTTGAATCTCTCATTATCTACATAATATTTATAATAATAAATAAAAACAAATAAATGTTCCTTTAACATAATAATATATTAAATATAACATATTTAATTTTAATAATTACTAATCCATTTGATTTAATCTACCTTAATTAAGATATGAATAATTTTCATCATCTATAATTAAAATATGAAAATTTTAATCGAATCCGATATTTTGCAAAATATCCACCGATATTTACCGATATGCTCAGAAATTAAACAGACGATATATCCGCTAAGTATCGAGAGCTGATCCTCATTATAAGACAAAGAGTCAAAAGAAAATGAGGATCTTTTGTCTCACGGTTCTCTCCATTGGGCCTTGGATCTTCGATGCACACATATATCCTTAAATCTACATTTCTTTTTAATTGGTTATCCATACATATAAACTTCAATTGTAATTAAATTATTTAACTGTAAAAAAAACAAACTTCAATATATCTTATTAATCGAAAAAAAGCAAATTAAAAACTTTTTCGGCATTTTTGTCTATAAAATACCCATGCATTAACCCTTCATAAACCAATAAGGGTGTAAATGATGATAACGTTTAATTCTTATACTGCTTGTATGATGTTAGAGATTCTAAAATATTTTAAAATCTTTGGGTTTAAACAGAATATAGAGATGAGAGAGATATATATATATATATATATATATATATATATATATATATATATATATATATATATATAATTTCTTTTTCATCAAATTTTCTTGACCAAATAAGAGATTATTAATATTTTTCATTTTCTTTTGCTTTTCTTTTTCCTCTTATAACTTTTCAAGAACTAGGCCTAGCATAACAAAAGCCTACAAATATGGAAAAAATAAAAATCATTTTTGTTAAAGCATTTGGCTTTTAGTAAAGTTAATAGTTTCTTTTTCAAAAAAAAAAAAAAAGTTAATGAAGCTTAAAATTTTTCTTGATAATATTACAAAGTCTGAAATTAAAATCTGAACATAGAAAGTAACCAACCTGGTGAACCAGTGCTTTGGCAACCCAAAACAGCCAGATTGAACCCAGCATTTCATTAAACATCTCTCCACCAGGTTGATGTAACTAAAAACATGATCCTTCGGATGCAGTTCATCTAGATTCCCTTTTTAGCATAGACATTACCATGCTCTGCTCAAGCCAGTAAATTGGATGGACAGCATCTGGAAGAACTAGTTACGGCAATCGGGGATCTGAAGGAAGATGAGTTGAAGCAGGTGGTTCTTCTCTATTTCCATCAGTTTCAGCAGGATGATCAGGTGGAGGGGTTTGGTCTTCAGGATCTTTGTTTTCAGGGTGGAAATTGATGGGAAACTTGGTTACTCTTGGCTTATCTGATAGTATGTTTCGTTGGACCCTGTCTATCAACACCTTCTGGGGAGGTTCCTCTCTCAGCTGTTCATCATCATATTCATTGTTCACGTAGTAGCCCACGCGAATAAACTCCTGTCCCACATAAGAACATGTCAACAGAAGCACTGTCACCCCCATAATATCTTCTTCTCGGATCTTTGATGGGTCGGGCGGGTCTGCCTGCAAAGTGTGGGACAAGAACATATTAGAGCTGCTTCAACGATATGCGAGTAAAACAACTGAATCTGATTTAAAAATTCAGTATCAAGTCAGTGGGGATTGCCTGCAACACGAAACGATAGTTTCCAACATTGACTGGCCCAACCATGACACTCTCTAAAAGTTGGTCGTAAGTCTCATCTTCAGCAGATCCCACATATATAAGTTTCCACTCAAGATCTGCATTCAAATTATAAAGTGAAAACTATTATAATCCAATGAGTAGTGAGGAAGCATTCGACCAAAATATACAGAGGTTTAGTTGTCTGAACAAGAAAACCAATAGATCAAAATTCACAAGCCGTATAACTTGGTTCCTGTACTTTGTAAAACATTCAGGTGAATAACATATACACATGACTAATATACAGCACTTAAAAAAAAAAAGAAAAAATCATATACACATGACTAATCTTTCCAGTGTCTTTTAGCCTGTGTCAACCAGCCAATATGAGAAATCACGAAATAGGGTCATGACAGATACATTGCATCTGAAACAACTTTACACCATTGCTAGGAGCACAACACAATCTACCAATGTGACCATGATCCTATCATTAGGAGCTTATCAACAATTTTAGTGACTGATATCACTTTCCAGATTCCTGTGGGCATACAAACGTAATGTTCTATTTCAAATATAGGCAATATGGTGCAATTTTTGAAGACGCTACTTTTTCCCTTCTGAGACTAAAGCTTTCAGTTATCCGATCGTTGTTTACGTGTGCCGGATTTATTCCAAAGGCGGATATCAACTTTGTTAGATTGCTCTTGTATAGGTTCTATGGCTATGTCAGGTGTGGTTTTCTTTTTGGAATGGTTTGTTTGGCTCTTCTTCCTTTCTTACTTTTGTTGGCCCTTCGTGGTCTCTTTGTATACGTCGGTACGGTTTTTTGGTCAATATATTGCCTTTTATCGATCAAAAAAGAAGGCGTATGCCCTAACGGATTTCCCTCTTATAATGTACCATGTTAGCTGACTCTTCTGCTGATGAGCATTAGTCCTTCAAACATTGAAGCATATATCACTTTGACAGGAAAGCTTTAACGAGATCAAGGTTTGAAATTTCTCTAGCTGGAACTTATTAAAGCATAATAAGGAATTGGAGAAAACAAATCTAGATTTAGACTAGACAGAAAATATAGTGGCCCGCTAATTCTCCAAAATTTTCTGGGAGGCTTGCAAAACAAAACTTTTGCAAAAAATTTGTGCAACGACTTACAAAAACCAACAAGTTACAGTGACTTAATAATGTCAGAAGTGCCTCAATGCATAATTATTTACTTGTTGATGGGTACCACTTCCTGACCTTAAACCTAGTTTTCTTTTTTTCCTTTTGAGTAGATGGATGGGTAACATTTCCGGCTATACCTAATGAATCTGTTCAAATGACCAGATCATCAAATTTTCCTTACCTATTGTGGCATTCCTGCATGTCCCCACCACCATTTTCTAAACAACAGTAAGTTTTTCACCTTGATTCTTTTCTATTTTATTTGTTTCCCTCTTATATTGCATTGACCACATGATGAACTCCAAATAATGAACAGCTTTATATGCACTTAGCCAAAAAAAGAAAGAGGAAAAAGAATGTATAGAGCAAAGATGTTGAGGAGAAAAGCACATTTACTTGGCAGTAAAATAAGTGATCAGTTGGTTGTATGTCAATCCTGACTAACAATCCCAGAAAAAAATGTTTGTAATAACAAAAATACAACATATCCACGCAGCATCGAGTTCAGAAAATGGACAATGCAAAATAACATGAAGTTATTATCTTTCACGTTTTAATGTTTACCACCAGCCTAAGTGGCAACTACTGAATTTGAAATTCACCTCACAAAGATACCAATTTTGTTAATGTGATAAATCAAATATCCATTAGAATGGCAAATACGAACACAGTAACCCAGTGGCAACATGAACACGTTATATGGAAAACAGTTCCAGGATCAGATTACACATTCATAACAAAAATGATGGGAACATATCCTTGCATAAAGCTAATGAATATCAACAAGGAATCGACAAGGGATAAAACAGCCTCCAAGTTTACTGTAGAGTTTATGCCACATCGTGATTGAAAAATTATGCCTACTGGCTCATGCAAGACACTATTGACCAGTATTGAGTTTTTCAAGTCTGAATGCTAATGACAGAAGCCTTGTGGAACTTCACCATTGTAATGGCAATAAAAAAAGAAATAATCACTTTTCTATTTAAATATCAATGGTCGCAAGGTTTGAAACCATCTGTTTTCTATAAGAGGATTTAAAAAAATTTATATGGTATATGTGCATTTCAATTGTCTACAAAAAAGTTATTAATCAAATGAGTTGGTATTGGTCACTAATTTGGGGGTCTCTTTAGGTACACTGGTCTTGGCATTTTGGATTGGAATCAGGTTGCAAAAGATTCTAGTTTAAAAGTTTTGGTAATGACAAAAATTAGGCTAACAAATAACAGATATAATGTGCAACATAAACTCCTTATTGTTAGTATAAAATATTCTAATTGTGAGAAAAGCATACATCTAGAATGATTGATACCAATGTTAAAATTTAAAATAATTTTAATTTGATCATTTAACAGTAAATGTTTCTTATTGAAGATGAAATAATAAAAAGTGAATTTATATTTTGTAACAAATTAGTTTAAATTAAATATTTTGAATTCTTCAAAAATATTTTGAATTAATTAAGAATTTACAGCCATGAATCATTTTGAAAAACATAAACATCATTTTTGCTATCAAATGTATTCATTAATTTTAATTTTTATACCAATACTTGTTTTCTATTTATTTGATGTAAACCTATATTCATAATTTTTTTTTATGGGTAAACAAACAGCATGTATTAACCACAAAAAGAATACAACAAAGCTACCCAAAAGTACATTGGAAGTATACTAAAGGGGAACAGCCAAAAAAGGGAGCCATCGCCCAAGAAAACCCACCAACCCCAAAAAAATCATCGAAAATCCAGCATAAATCTGTACGTTGAACCAAGACCAAAAATTACAAATGAAAGAACTCTTTAATTTGTACGTAGAAAAGGCTTCATTATCAAAAGCCACTCTATTTTTTTCACACCGCATTGTCCAAAAGAGGCGAAGGGGAGTAGCCTGAGAAGCCTCCTATACACGTCACCTATTCAAGAAGGAAACAGCTGAGAGACACATGACCTTTTTAGTGCTGCTGGGGTATGTGACAGCAGCTGGTGAGGTGTGGGGGGTTCAGCCTTTTGGTGGGGATATTTTAGAAAGGGTTTGGGGGGTTCTCATGGGTAGGAAAAATTTAGGGTTATTGTTAGTAAAGAGTGGCTGTACCAATTTGATATCAGATTCGTTTGTCCTAGGTATGGCAGCAAAAAGGATGGAAAGGAGAATGGACTCGATGGAAGAAAAAATGATCGAGGTGCAAGGAGAGGCGGCAACACCGAGACTGGGGGCACCGTAACGAACTCGTGTTTAGGTTCATTGAGAGGGATGTACCTTGTTAGAGAAAATGGAGATCACAGAGGCCGATCACGCTCCGCGTAAGATGGGGAACTGGAGCATCCAAGCTTGAGTCGCAGGTAAGCCAGCATCACGCGACACTCGAGTCTCATTCAACCTCACATGCTTTAGATCCGAAAGTGGTACCAGCAAACAACGCTTTAGGGGAGTATGATGAAGCCGTCGAATTTAGTTCTCTTAAGACTTCTGAGGCGTAGACCTGGGGCGGATTATCCGGCTGAGTAGCCACCATAAATAGGATGCCAACAAAGAAAAGGAGGATGAGCAGCCGAGTCGAGAGTTAGGCCGAAGGTGGAAATGCTGTTTGAGGGGAAACCTAAGGGGATGGGTTTAAATGGCTGAGAAATTTTTTTCATTCATCGACTAACTCGAGATGGAAAACTCGACGTGGCAACCTCATGACGCATAGAGGCCTCGCGTGGTTCCAATGGGTGGATCAAGACGTTTCTGAGGCGCCTTCCTCGGATCGCTCTAATGACCAAGAAGGGGTCACTTTGTGAGAGATTTCTGGCACTACGACAAGAAGGATCGATGCGAGAGTTTCGCCAAACTTTCGAATCGACGACGACTGTCCTCCCGAGGTTGCTTAAGCAAGTGTTAGAAGGGGTTTTCATAAACGGGTTAAGACCCGACATTCGGGTAGAGGTCTGATTAGTAATGCCCAAGAGGTTGGAGGAGTTGATGGAGTATGCTCAAAGGGTCGAAGACCATAATTGGACTCATTGGGCCTCGCACACCAGGTTAGCCAATACTGGGAGGGCCTCACAACACTGAGGGAAGGGGGGTCTTGGTATTGTGATTCGAGCCTATCCAAGAGAAGCCTGGAACCATTTACAAAAGGGCCAATGGGCCTGGATAATGGGAAAGAAGCCGACCCAATACGTACTACAAGATGGAGCCCAACCACCAAAAGATCCCATAGTACTCCAACTCCACAAAATAAATTTGAGCCCTAACATGCGCCTTCACTCCAAAGGGCATCGACCACTTACAATGAGAGCACCGGAGTATTTCTCCACGCATAAAGCTCCAAGATCAACGAGATGGGACTAATTTTCTTCAGCGGCTCACGGATGCACATATCCAAGATAAACGCGACAAAGGCCTTTGCTATCGATGCAACGAGAAATATTTTATGGGACACTGATGCAAAAACAAGCGGTTGCAGATTTTACTGGTGGAAGAGGAAAATGGGGACCAAGTGACATAATTAGAATTACTGGAGACCGATGAACCAGTTTTGATAGAAGCAGTAAAGCTCTCCCTTAATTCAATGGTCGAACTCTCTACTCCCAAAATCATGAAGCTTCGGGGACAGATTGCAGGGCTAGAGGTTGTGGTTCTGATTTATTACGGCGCCCCTCACAATTGGTTCAAAAACTAGGTATTCCTCATGTAGGCTCGCACGCTTGGGGTTCATAGCACTCCAGACTCTCCAAGTATGCGAAGGCCTTGTAAAGGCAACACTACAAACACCTATGATAGCGCACTTCCTCCTCAAATTGCAGTGCATGACTTCGGGTATGCAATGGCTAGAGACGCACTAGGAGAATGCCGATTGGAAAAAATATCATGATGCAATTTAGATAGGGGGACAACCCCGTGACTTTATAGTGGAGACCCGGTCTTCGCGAATCGACCATTTCTAAGGTAATGCTAAAAGCCATTATGGGGTAGGGAAGCCGTTTATTAGAATTAGTGTACCTTATCAAAACCTCCAAACACCATCCCCGAGAATCATCTCTACCTGAACCAATTTTTGTGCTACTTCAAGAGTATGTGGATGTTTTGATACAAAGTCTCTCTACCCCCGCTTGAGATCGATCATGCCATTGTCCTACAACTCGGACGGTCTTATGGGGGCCATGCGCCTCTATAGAGATCTCGCACCATCAAAAATCGAAATCGAAAGGTCAAGTTCAGATATGCTTAAGTGCCGAATTATTCAACCTAAGGTACCTATTTTCCAGCTTATGTCTTTTTAGTAAAGAAAAGATGGTGGATGGCGATTTCACAAGGATTATAGATCCTTAAATAAGGTTACAATCCCAGATAAATTCTCAATCCCCAAGTGCATGAATTGCTAGATGAGCTTTATGGTGCCACAATCTTCTCCAAGCTAGACCTTCGGTCAGGCTATCATTAGATCCATGTGCGACAAGAAGACATCCCTAAGACGGCTTTCAGAACTCATGAGGGCCCATCATGAATTCTTGGTCATGCCCTTTGGCCTTTCCAATGCTCCAGCAACATTTCAAGGCCTTATGAACTAGGCTTTTTGTGATTATTTGCGTAAATTTGTTATTGTTTTTTTTATGATGTACTAGTTTACAGTCACTCCTTGACAAATCACATCGAACATCTCCAAGTGGTCCTCGCCATACTACTACATCACCAATTATTTGCTAATAGAAAGAAGTGTCAGTTCGGCCAATCCAAATTGGAATATCTCGATCATATCATATCAGCGCAAGGTGTGGAGGCTGATACCACCAAAATAGTTGCTATGTGAAATTGGCCTTCACCAAAATCCCTCAAAGAACTATGGGGCTTCCTAGGGTTGAGGGGGTACTATCGCCGATTTGTTGGCGGTTATGGAAGCATTACCCAACCACTTATGGATCAATTAAAGAAAGATGGTTTTTGTTGGTCCCCATCGATCGAGCAGTTTTCTTTCAAATTTAAACAAAGCATGTCCTCTGGTCTCGTGTGTTTGCCTCCCTAATTTCAATAAACCATTCTAGAAACGATACCTTTGGTCGTCTTGAGCGTACCTCATGCAAGACCAATGACCCATCGCATTTTTCGCCACACGCTATTACCTGCAGCCCCAACAAAAATCACTATGAAAGGAGTCAAGGCCATAGTCTCATTTGTTAAAAATGGCGCCATTATCTATCGGGAAATCAATTCATTGTTCGCACCGATCAACGAAGCTTGAAATATTTGTTGGAACAACGAAATATAAACCCACTACCGTAAATGGGTGACCAAACTCGTTGGGGGTTTAATTTGAGATCTCGCCGCCCGCCTAGATAAATGGCCGCGGATGCCATATCAACCGCCTCCAATCATAGTTCTTCCTGCATGTGCTAACGATTCCCTATATCGTGGACTTGACCACCGCTACCAAAAAAGAAGACCACCTTAGAACCATTCTCGCGACCTGGTCGACCCTCTTCCCACTGGATTTACTCCCGCATCAAGTCATTTGTTCTAGATAAGAACAAGCTGGCCATCCCCACCCCGCATTTACTAATGCCATATCACGAGGGTTCCAACCCTATCGGGACACTCCCATTTCAAAACCCTTAAGCGAGTCATGCCAATTTTTTTTAGGTCGGAATGAAGGTTGATATCCAGCAGTTTGTTGCGCAATGTGCTATTTGTTAGCAAGATAAATACTCTAATTTGTCTCCGCAGGCTCCTTCAACCACTTCCCATTCCGGAAAAAATATGGGATGATATTTCTATGGATTTCATAGAGGTCTTCAATTAACGCAGGGGGATTGACTCTATTTTGCTGCGGTAGACCGCTTACAAGTATGGACATTTCATCGGGCTCCACCATCCCTTCTCCGCCAATTCGATAGCATCAATCTTCATTCGTGAGGTGGTATGCATGCATGGCTTCCCTAAATCTATAGTCTCTGACCGAGATAAAATTTTTATGAGTAATTTTTGGCAATCTCTCTTCAAGAGCCAGGGTACTTCACTTAAAATGAGCACAACCTATCATCCTCAAACGTATCGATCAAACTGTGAGGGGTATCAACCGTCAGATAGAGACTCCCACTCGTTGCTTCGCGCAGTTCCAAACCCGGGTCATGGGCAAAGTTTCTACCATGGGGAGAATATTGGTACAACACATCTTTCCATTCAACCACTCAAACCACTCTGGTCAGGAACCACCCTCGCTTAGAAGTGGCACCCCTATTACACTTCCCAATTCAGAGGTAGACACATTACTTCAAGATCGAGACATCATGATAATGGGCCTTATGAAACAATCGTCGCGAGCTCAACAACGCATGAATACCGATTACGACCATCACCGTCGTGACTTGTCCTTCGAGGCTATGACTCAATTTTATCTAAAATTCCGACCATACCAACGCTTTATTCATACGCTACCTAAATGAGAAATTGCCTCATTTTATGGTCTATTTCGTCGCCCAAAGCATGGGTAAAGTTGCTTATAAATCGTAGCCCCACCTTTCCAACATTTACCTTATATTTCACATCTCCCAGCTCCGACCTGCTATTGGAAATCTTCCGCCGACCATAGATCTGCCCTCTCAATTATCCGTAGAACCTGAAGCAGTGTTAGGGTATCAGGTTTCCAGCTCTTCTAACCCTCATGACATAGAGGTATTGATTCAGTGGAAAGACATGCCAGCTCATGACGCCACCTAGGAGCCTTATACCTGATCCAAAATCAATTTCCCTCCTTCCTCCTTGAGGACAAGGTGACTCTTGCAAAGGGTACTGATAAGCCTCCTATACATGTCACCTATTCAAGAAGGAAGCAAATTGAGAGGCACGTGGTCTTTTAGTGTCAAGTAGGTATGTGGCAAACAATTGGTGAGGTGTGGGGTTCAAATTTTTGGTGGGATATTTTAGAAGGGCTCGGGGGGGTTCGTGGTAGGAAAAAATTAGGTTATCATAGTAAAGAGCAACTAAACCCACAACCCTCCACACTTTTTTTAATTAATTTTCTATATATAATTTCCATCAAATTTCCATTATCCATTGAATACAAAATGCCCATCAAACATTCATTATCTATGTAAAAACAAATGGTGATGATTCAATGAATAAACACTTATGATTCCAAACCAAAAATTTTTAACATATCAAATGCTCATACACCTTGTCAAACACCTATTACTCTCTCCGATTAAACCCATTTCACCTTAAATGAATTATTACTCTTTGTTTCTGTGCATAGTACCCATTTTGAAGACTCTAAATTGACCTAAAAAAACGCCTAATGAGGATGCAAATTTTTAAAGATGAAGATGCAAAGATAAAAAAATTTAAGGATGAAAAAGCAGATATAGTGATGAAGATGCAGAAGGTCCAAGCTCTCTATTTCCTTTTTTTCTTTTTTTTGAGGGTGGTTGTGGTTTGATCTTCTCCACTACACTCCAACACTACCATTTTTCACATCACCCCATCACCTAAATAAATCAATATTGGCAGGAGTTGTCTCAAAGTCTCAATATGATCATTAAATGACCCTTACCTAATCATGTAGATATAATCCAATATGTTCTCAAGGGGGCTCTACAATTATTAGTAAAATGCGCTTATAAAATTAAGAGGTCGAAAATCTATCAAATTGAATAAAGCTCCTCCTCGAAATGGATTTTGGGAGGATTTGCTTTGGAAGAGGGTAGTATGTGTGGAGACATATGGATATGTTCAAAATATGGGAAGGAGCACTTTGGTTGAGATCCAAGATGTTAGGGGGATCTATTTTGGGGTGGGCTTATGGAAGGACATTCTGGAAAGAATTGAGTTGGGTTTGCGTAATAGGAAATACAAATTGGTAATGGCGCTAGAGTAAAATTCTGGTTGGATCTTTAGTGCGGCAACACAACACTTAGGCTTTCTTTCCCAACTCTTTTTGAGGTGGAAGCCAACAAAAATGAAACAGTTGTGGAGATGTGGGACCATTTTGTGGGTAATGGTAGCTAGAAGTTTAATTGCTTAAGAGCTTTCAACGATTGGAAGATGGATCAGATTGCAAATCTGCTTTATACCCTTCAGAAAGTTAAGGTTAACACAGAGCCAAATAGAATATCCTGGAAGGGGAGGGGGGATAGATTCCTAAATGGGAAAGCTTTATAGTCTTATCCCCTAGACAGATTCGTCTGTTTTCTCCTGACAAGGATGCTTGATTACCTCTTCACTACAAAGTCCGTTTTCTTTACCGAAGCAATTCAGGAGGAAGGTCTTGACTGATAATCTTCTAAAGTAAAGAGGTTGAATTCTATCAGGTATTATCTTTAGAATATAGGAAGAGATTGTTCACCATATTTTGTTAATATTTATGGCTAACCTTATGGACTTTAATCCTCTGGTGGAATACATTGGGCCTCAGAATGTACAAGGAGGCAATCTAATGAGACTTTTTTTAGGGAAAAAGAAGAAAATTCGGAGGCCAATTCTATATGTATTTCAGATAGTATGGCGGGAGATAATCAAATAAAGCCAAGAAGTCTTGAAGCCAAAGTAAAATTCAGTAAGCTCTATTTAGTACAATGTATGAAATGAATAGGTTTGTGGTATTAAGAGAAGCACATCATCTTAGCTTTTGAGTGCTAACTCTAAGATGAGGCTGGTAAGGTTTTGTTCCCTTGTTTTTTAGTTGGTTGCATAATTTCCTTTTGTATTACAACACAACTTTTAATGTTGTTTATCTATCAAATAATCAAAATAAATAAAACTAAGAGGAGCCCAAGGGCAGTATATAAGATTAAACCTCCCCCAGCATCCAATGAGGGTATCACAAACACTATCCTCAAGTAAACATAAAATTCTCATAATTATTATTTGATTTATTTACTTTTTGATAAGCAGAAAGAAAGAGACCCTATAATCATTACATAATGCGTCACAAACAGAGAGCCCATACACAGAAAGAAGTATTAGAAACTTTCTCTCATATCCAATGAAGGGTATCCAAACACATATCCCCGGCAAAGATAATGTACTTACTGTGTCCCACAGGAATGTAAGGTCAAACAAACAAACACACCTAAAAAACCACCGATCGACTGTGTAATCAACTTTTAATACCATTTGCAGTGACTGAATCGAACCATGTGGATATAATCTACTAACAAAAGAGTCCAAGTTTTAAAATGTGTTTATAAAGTAAGCCTATAAATATATTGCATTACGATTTTCTTCTATAAAATAGATATCACATTTGTATTAACTCACTTTAACCATATGATATTGTTCCCGCCTCTATGCCCAAAGGGACAGCCCCTCATGGCTTAAACACGCAGGCGCCACGAGGAGCTCATACATATATTATGCTCAAAACTCTATTTAATTTTAAATATCACAAACAACCTTTCAACTTAAATTCCACCCACTCCACAAAGACAATGTCCTCATTGCATCCATCCTCACTGCATCACAAGGCCAACAGACAAACACTCCTGCTAGGCCAAACACTCCTCAACTTGGAGATTCTATGCTACGTTCTTATAAAAACTCAAACTTTGATTTATTTAATACAATAGAGTACCAAATCCTAGTCCATGAAGGCCCTTTCTATCTTCAAATACTACAACTTGTTACTTTTTATTGTTAAATACTTTCAGTTTGAATAAAGCACTCCCCCTTCCTAGTGCAAGGCCTCCATTGTCAAATCACATTATGTCATTATTTTTACTCTAAGGAACCTTCATTTCTTGTCTATAGTACTCCCTTCTTCATCGAGATTTCCTTCGTGGTGTTTGCTTCTTTTCTTTGAAAGAATGAAACAAATGCTTACAGAGTACCGCTTTACATTCTTGTGCTTTTATCTCATTTTTCCTAAGAATTTAATATTTGGAAAATAGGATCTTAGAAATCATACCAAGAAAGTTCTACTCTTGTTTATGAAAACCATGATTTCTGTCAATTACAGAGAATTTGACTGGAAATACCAGCTCCACCAAGCTCATTTGATGTGAATACTTCAATATCATAGATCATTGGTCCATGATCTCAACAGTGAGCAGCTAAGTCTTTCTTTTCCTGTATGTTCTCTGCATCATATAACCGATCCTTCTGGTTTTTTCCTCCACCCGCCAAAGTAGAGGACCTTTATAACATAGGGGATAAGGGTATTCTTTGTTCTGTATAATTTATTAAATGATCTTTATACCTCCAGAGAAACCTCTGGCTGACATTAACATATCGACCATCATCAAACATTCAAACGATCTCTCCTCTGTGGCTAATTTTCTTCTAAAATTAGCTTTAAAACTATTCCATAACTGATAAAACTAGCAAAACTTCCTTCAAGATCATCTAAATCTCAAAATCTATGCAGGCAAAACAGCCTTATTCATTAATTCGAAAATATATCCTCCCATCTCAACAACAACCGGTCGAGCACGCTTCAATCCCAATCAGAAAACAACACGATACAAACCCTAGCGACAACCCCGTCCAACAATTTTGATCACATTGCGCTGTTTGATTGCCAGAAAATGCAAGCAAACTGATTTTAACATTCTTAACCTCTACAAAAGGTATTTAAAATTCCTCTTTGAATTCGAAAACTCCTATACTCAGCGCAATATAACAAGAAGACCTGCATTCAAAAAAGAAAAAAAGAAAAGAAAAAAGAAGACCTAATTGAGCCAAATTCTACAATCTCTCACATTTCCCGTGTTTTTTTTTTCCTCGGCAACCAAACAGGCGATAAATTAAAACCAACATCAAAGCAAAGTATCTCGAAACACAAAGATGGTGGGGAGTAGGGGGCGGGAAGGGGAAGGGGAAGAGGCTAGAAGGAGAAAGTACTGTCCGTGAGAGGAGCCAAACACCTGTAAGTGATTTCGAACCGGAAAGGCTCTCGCAAGGAGGCGGGACGTCCAAACGGCGACGTTGGTGATATTCACAGCACCCATTCGTAAGCAAGATCCAAACCCCAGCTTCCGCAATCTTCATCGCGCCTGACGGCGTTGATCGACGCCTCTAGTGCGTCGCGCTGCTCCACCGTTTTATACCGCCAACTGGGAGCGGGGTAACCATCACCGGAGCTAGCTGGTTTGGTAAGGCCAATTCAAAAAATTTGGCGGGAGAATTAGCGGGACTTTTAAAACGGTTGTTTGAGCCGGTTGACTGCTGCTGGCTGCTTCCCCCTTTGGCCTGTGGCGGGAAGGCTTTTGTGGTTTAGGGCTCAATGGGGGGAAAGTGGAGAAAGCTGCAGGGGAGACCACGTGCCATCCACGTGTCCTCAGCCTCCTTTTTCCCCTTTCTTTTTCTTTTCTCCAAACCGCTTTTCCTCTTTTTACATGAATGATAATTTTATAAATCTAACCTTTATGCCATTCTTTAATATTTTTTCTAAATTTTATTAAATTTTTTTATTATTCATTATTTGTTTATTATTTTTGGAAATTATAAATTAACTTGACAAAGTCCTAAGTTCATAAACTTAAAAAAAAAAAAAAGAAAGTTGAGTATAGATTCAACCCATTCAAGTTTTTTTTTTTTCAACTAATCACTACGACCCTTTTTTGATGTCTTATCTTTTTATACTACAAACCATTTATCAATTGAGTTAGACTTATGGACAACTCATTTAAATTAAAATTCTAAGTGACGTAAGTTAATCTAACAGATCAAATCATCGTTATCTAATGAAAGATAAATTAGATATTTTTACATAAATATCATAAATATAAAATTATATAAGAATTCATTAAATTACTTTCAATTAGTTTAAAACATTTTTATTTTCTGAAATATACTTGATAATGCTTATCTTTTGAAAATTTATCATTAAAGGAAAATAATTATAATATCAAATTTTAAATATATCCTATTGTAATTTATCCAAATATATTATTGTTATTTTTTGAAATAAATTATTATTATTATTATTACGTTTTGTTTTTTTAAAAATTCAGATAATGTGTATCTTTTAAAAAAATTACTATTAAATGAAAATAATTATAATATTAAAATTTAAATGTAAATTATAAAAATTTATCCATTAAAAACAAATTATTCTTATTCTTATTACTTTCATGAAAATAATTTAATATTAAAATTTTAAATGAATAGTAACTTGAATAGTAAAATTAGTATAGTAACAAGAAAATATAAAATCAAAAGGCAAATATTTGAAACATGTAATCTTTATTTGAAACTAGAATTTACAAGATTTGAAGAAAGTACAGGAACCTTTGCACATGCACTTTAAATAGGTTACAAACCGGTCAAAGGCTCTCTACTCAATAACTCACCAAGGAAAATCACTATTTGAACTTAGCTTGTCTATAAAAAAGACATCCCCTCATTTTATAGGAAAATTTGACGAATTTGAATCAGTCAAAAGTCTGTGGAACTCAAAGAAAAATTTGGAGTCCAAACAGTAGAAGCAATGGCTGCATACCTATGTCTTTCAGCCGAGTAACACTTTTGAATCAGCCTCACTTTTGCAAACAAGAGAAGCCGCTGGTCAAGATCCTTGTCAGGTTTTGAAAGTTGGAGACTTTGAGTCACTGTCACTTTGAGTCGGCCTCACAATCAATCAACTTGTCTCTTCTTAGCTTCGGAATTATTTGTCTAATCTCTCAAGAACATGTACTTTGAAAATTGGAACAAAATCCCATTACTTCCGAGGGAAGTGTATGGGAGCGACAGCGACATATCTTCGCTTGTTGAAAAGCAAAGCTCAAGTCGTGGTCTTCATCACAAGCCGTTATCAAAGTTTGCGAGCTGAGATAAAGTTTCAATAGCCTTGTTCTTTAAACCCTTTTTAAATGCGCTTAGATGCAAAGTTTCCAAAGGAAAAAGTTTTGGAGGGAGTTTGAGGCTAAGAAAGAGGTCCAAGCAAGGGCGAGGACCAAACAAGAGTCTTTTTTGAAGATATTTTGGGTTTGGATTTTTTTAGAATCAATCAAATCTTTGATTGATTCAAAGGTTTGGTTCGAGAGATTTTTGCTGCAAGTGCTCTACCATTTATTTAAATTCTATGGCCAAATGTTGTAAAAGGAGATTGAGCAAATTATAATTCGAGAAAACCCAACAAAGAATCAGCGATCCCAAATCGAGAACAAAATGAGAGTGAATAGCTGTTTCTAGAAGGGAAAAACTTTAACTATTGGCTTTGAAGTAATCAAAAGATTTGGACAAAGGGACAAAATATTTGAATGGCTCCAAGAAAGCCACCATTCTTGGAACCAATTTGGAAAAGATGTTTGAAGTTTTTCTCCCCAATTAAAAAACCATGAATGGGAAGAAGTTTTGATAAAAATTTTGTTAAACCACGCATTTTTGTAATCAATATAATCAAAGGTTTGGGGTTCAAAATTTTGGGAAAAACGTTTGTGAGTAAAAGGATTTTGTTCCCAATCATTTTCAGAAATAAATTTAAAATTTTGCATTTTGAATAAGTGATATTAGTATCTTCAGAGTTTATGATATGCGAGATTTGAACAGATTTAGTATCTATAAGTATAAACTCATAGAATCTACGGGTTTTTGAAACATTATTTGAGATAAAAAACTTGTGTTTTTGAAAAAAAAAAATTGGAGATCAAAAGTCCCAGAAGCTAAGATATGATCAACTTCTAAAATTTGGATTAATTGTCTTGCTTCATTAGATTGGTAAACAAGGTTTGAAGAAGACGAAGTAGAAGGCTTATGAATCTTTCCTAAGACTTCAAAACAGTTTGAAGTTTGAGACTGAATTTTTGGCATAACATAAGACTCTTTAGTTGTAGGTTTAATAGAATTGGCTTTGCTCATTTTCCTTGTAAAAATTCCCGTAAGAGAAAATCAGGTAAAACAGTTGAAGAACCTTTGATAAATTCAATTTCAAAATCAAACACAAATAAAATAGCTTGCCATCTAGCAAAAATTTGTTTGGAAACTAGATTTTGAACATCTTTTGTGTACCCCTTAGCACTTTGCAATCCACTGCTTAAAAACTTTTTATTAAAAACATCACTTTGAAATTTTTGGATACAAACGACAATTGCTAAAATTTCTTTTTTGACAATTGAATAATTTTCTTGCAGACCATTCCAAATGCCAAAGTGAAATCTGACTATAGAAATTTTGTTTTCTAAATCTTGTTTGAGGATTCCACCATATCTTATATTTGAGTCATCTGTTTCTATGATAGGAAAAGCATCTGGATAAAAGTTAATTTCTAAAACAGCGAAGTTCTTCGACTTGTGACTTTACTTACTTGACAACTGGCATGTTCCTAATGCACTAAGAAACATGATTTTTCTTTAGTCTTTGAAATAATGGTTTGATCAATGTTCTAGCAGCTTAGTAAAATTCAGCTGCAGTTTAGACTTTCTAAAACCTTGAAGTCGAATTTATTTTTAATTCATTAGGAAATTTGTTAGCAAATTCAATTGCTATTTGAATAGGTTTATTGTACCTTGATAGATTTTAAATCCTAAGAATCTTATTTTTGTTTGAAAAAGTTTTATTTTTGATGCAAAGATAACTAGCCCATTCTCTCTGACTAATTTTTTAAATATTCTTAAATTTTGAAAATACTCTTCTATTGAATTTGAAATATAAGAACATTGTTAATGTATACTATAAAAAATCTAGTATAAGCATTGAAGATATCATTCATTATATTTGAAATTCTGAAGGAGCATTTTTGAGACCAAACGACATTACATTCCATTCATAATGTCCAAATGAAATTGTGAATGTTGTTTTGTACCTATCTTTTGTTGTAACCTAAATTTGCCAAAATCCGGATTTCATATCAAACTTTGAAAAAAATTGTTGCATTGTATAATCTTTTAATTAAGTCCTTTTTATTAGGCATTGGATACCTAATCCATTGTAAGGCTTTATTGAGAGGTTTGTAATTGATTACTAACCTTGGAGTTCCACGTTCTATTTCAGAAGCTTTCTAAACATAAAAAGCTACACAACTTCATGGAGAATGGCTTGGTCTAATCAATTTTTTGTTTAACAAATTTTTAATTTCTTTTTTGCAATACTCTAGTAATTCTGGATTCATTTAGATCGGTCTTGCCTTAGTAGGGATTTGTTTTTCAGAAAAATCTTTTTCATATGGAAGAGAAACCATATGTTGTTTCCTATTCCAAAAAGCATTTGAAATTGAGGAACATAAATTAATTTAAATTCTGTTTTTGAACCTCTTAATTCTTTCTGCGCTTGCTGATTTCAAAGTTTTTTCTATATTTTTATATTGTATTTTTTCTAAAGAAATTTAATATGCTGCCGTTTATGCTAGAAGAGAAGACGATTTTATCTTGAAGTTAATGGATTTCTTTTAATTATAAGTTGTTTATAACTCCTTACTATCTACATGAAAAGGGTATAGTTGTGTTAGGAAAAGAGGTTCCTAATACAATTGATTCAATGTTTTTACTAATAGTGAAGGTTTTGATACAAATACCATTTTTACATATATGGCTTTGTGGTATTTTGTATTATACTTTTAAAGGGACATTATTGGTTGTTGACAGTCTTTGTGAGGTTTTGACAAAATATATAGTAGGAATTAATCTTTTCGATACGCTTTAGATCGACTTCAATTAACTAAAGTTATAAAAGGATTGATAATCAGATATTAAGGTGAATTTTGGTATACCATCTTTGTTTTTCTAACAATAGTCACAAGTGGTATTAACAAAATTATCTAATTCTTCGAGGTTCAGGGGTTAAGAAGACTCTCGAGTTTCTATATTCTCAAGTTTAAAATCTAGGCTTTCTTGATCAAGACTTTTAATTCTCCAATTTGTGTTTTTAATACTTATTTATAGTTGTAAATCTTGAATTGTGACAAGAAAATTATGAAAATTATGTTTCATCGTATTGAGCTCTAAAATTTAGAAATTAGCCACATAACCTCTAAAATTTTTGTTTTATTTTTAAAAGGGAAAACAAAATAAGAAAAAAAAAACCCGAAATGTGACTCTTGATATAAAAAAGAAAGTCTAAGAAAAACCGATTGTAGGTCCGAAAGTCAAATTACTTGTCAAGAATGTGCGATGAAAAGCGTAACACTCCTCTAATCTCCTAAAGGTCAGGTTTCTACTAATCAAATTAAGGTAAACATGACTTTTTGCTAATTGATCAATGGATATCAAGAATAAATGAATACAATACAAGGACGCGTTAGATATGTATAAATAAATATATAGATCAATAAATAAGTAAATAAGCAAAGTCGGATGGGAAAATATGTGCCTTGGAAACATATTGAAAACTCTATCAATTAGTAAACCATGTTAATGCACAACAAAGTATGTATTATAAGCAATCATTTAGAAATCAGGCCATAGATGCTAAATTATTTATTGAAAGGACACATGGAATGTCTGAACCCCACCCAAACCTATTTATTTTTTACATGAATTAACTCTACAAACTTCCATTTTAGTTGGAATTGAGGAATTAATCATGTGATTCAAATTTTTGAAAACTAATTTGAAATTAAAGTTTTGAAAATTAAAAGTTTGAAATTGAAATTTTGGAACTTTGAATTGAAATTTGAAAATTTGGGAACTTAAAATTAGAAATTAAAAACTTGGATTTTGAAATTAGGAACTTAAATTTTACAAAATTGAGAATTTAGAAATTTGAAAAATGGAAATTGGGAGCTTGAATTTTGAAATTGGATACTTGAAATTTGGATATTTGAAATTAGAAATTAGGGGCTTTGAATTTTGAAATAAAAATCGGAGAATTGATTTTTAGATCATGAGAATTTGAATTTGAAATTAAAATTTGGATACTTGAATTACTTAATAACTTGGCTTATAGAAATTGGGGAACTTGAATTTGTACTGGGCTATTGAATTTTAGAAAATTACATGAAATTTGAAATAATAAAAAAACTTTGAATTTAGGAATTGAAAATTGAATTTGGATTGAATTTTAAAAAAGGATTGAGACTTAAAATTAAAAAAAATATTTTAAAAGAAAGAATATGATTTGAATACATTAAGTATGAGGATTTTTTGTTTGTCAATTATAGGAGGTACAAAATTAATGGCAAGGAAAAAAAAAGGATGAAAATACAAGTATTACATGTAAATATGAGAAATAAATGATAATTATTAATAGCTAACATGGGATAAAGATAAATGATACCAAAGGATGCATGTGAGAGTGCATTGTGAAGTGTGAAATAATTTGTAGTGAAAAGTCAGGAGTACTACAGAGAGAGAATGTGAATAGTACACGGGAGAGAATTAATATTTAATATATATGAGAGAGAATTGAGGTAATTAGCATGAGAGAGAATAATTGTTAATAAACATGAAAGAAATGAATAATGGGTTACTTAGTAACAATGAAGTGAGACATGTATGAAAATTTCATGATTGAAATGGGTTGAGTCCAAGGGTTCAAGGGTAAGTAGGTTGGGGCAAGGACTTAAGTGAATGGGTTGAACCCAATTGTGAGCTTAAGAATTAGTGGATTAGGGCTCGACTATGACACCCCAAAAACTCGGGGGTCTATTGATCAACCGTTAACCCACGAAAATATCCGTGGATAACATATATCCCAGTACCTACACTGTCTAATTCCATTAATTAGGATCCATTCATCAGCTTCTGTAATCGTGATATCTACGCCCTGACACCATACTATGAAGCGAGGGTCAGAATTACCTATAGATATCGTGTGTTTCGATACCACACTGTCCAATCCCATTTACCGAGATCCTAGCCACATTCAATATAATACTTTTTATGTTATTTTCAAAACATATTACTGTGAGTTTAATTACAAACTCTATCACATACACAGACATATGCTAAAACTAGTTCTTTCCAAAGTTTTTACAAAAAGAACTATGCTAACCATAAGTCGGCTTTCTTTAACATCTCAACCCCGAATGAGAACCGTCCACCGGTGTATACCTTGCATCTGAAATGTTTTTTCATAATGGGTGAGCCACGTCCAGTAGAAGACTCATACAGAAGTTATTAACGCCCTAAGTGCACATGTAATGTTCACTTAGACACATTCACATATATATCAACATTCCAATAGAATGATGCAACTCTAGTGGAATACTACATGCCATGCCATGAAATGAGATGAAACTCACTCAATACATGAAAAACCTTACTCATCACAAACTCCCATCACACAATGCATAGCCAATGTGTGATAACATCCATCTTCGATGAATTTCATCAAATGATCACTTTGAAACAAACTTCGTTTTTCAAATCAAACTTACTCGATGTTTCACCTCCAAGGATCATTTTATTAACAAAACACGTGTCTTTGTGGGTACTGGAATTTTCGTGCCTCACCGTAGCCTCGTGATGCCTTTCTACACTTTCACACTCAAGCCACCGCTTGACACATATGTATAACCAAAAATACCGGGTCTTTCACCCGAGGGGTATCCTCGCTGCTACTACCGACACAAGTTTTCACGCTGCGGCGAATATTGAACTCCGCTTCGAATTTATCCAACGATTGAGCCCACTCATCAACCACCAAGGATGGTGTGTGATGGCACCATTTCATACTCTACGAATAGTAGAACTTCGCTAAACTTCGTTCAACATATTGAGCCCACTCATCAGCCACCAAGGATGGCGTGTGATGGCACCATGCACTTACACCCATGAATGCGATGCCTCGCATATATTAATGTATATTATGCTATCAGATGTCAATTCCCTGTCACATATGCCATATATGCCATATGGACAATATATCATGTATCATGGAGAATTATATCAAAGGCATATAATTTCCAAACAATTAATCTCAATGTCAATATATTAGAATTCATAGATCAACATTCACTCAACAACTATCATCAAGTAAGTCAATCAAAAGCAAGCAAAGACAACTTGGTTCTCAAATCCAAGCCAAAACCAAGACACAAACATGCCATACTCAGGTCACACATCCGGCCCCACACGGCTATGGAACAGTCCTGAACCTTAGTCCAAAATTTTAGTCCAAATTCAAGGTTTAAACAGTCCACAAGATTGTCATAATAGGTTATGGAATCAACCAGAAAGTAGTTCCCAACCTAGTCTTAAACAACCCCAAATTGAACTACACCTCTGGACAACACCCCGACCAACCAAATCCTCAATTGATCTAGATTTTCAGTCCAGACAATACTAAAATCGGTCCTAACTAGTCTCGATAATAGTCCCCAACCCGTCCCTTTGAACATTGGTCCAAAAAGGAAGGCAATCAACCAAAGTAGGAAAATCCTCACTCTCTGAGCGTAGCCCTCACAGTAGACGGATTCTTAACTCTTTCAAATTTCGATAAACTTCGACCGTCGAAACGCTGGAAATTAGAGGAAGAAGCTGTCGGATCTTCCTTCCTCTCCTTCTTTCTCTCTACCTTCTTCTCTTCTCCCCCTTTCTCCACTGATCCCTTTTACGTCGATATACACATGGCAATGCATGCATGCACCATGCCATGTGTCACCCACATGGCATGCATGCACCATGCCATGTGTCACCCACTCATTTGGGTTCCTTTTTACTCCGAAAATCGTGAAAAATCCGACCATTTTGGAATTCAATGAAATTAGTCTTGGTAACTAGATTTTGCGAGACGAATCCAATGGTGAGGTCTGTTTTGTCATCCAAGATCTAGAGAATTTCCAAGATTTCAACCTATATTGTAGCGGCAATTTACCGTTTTTTGCCTCTTTTTCGGTAAAGTTCAAATTTTCCTGGGTTTTACATTCTTCTCCCCTTAAAAGAATTTCATCCCCAAAATTCACGCACACATACACATATAATCACATGCATATGCAACAGTAATTTTCTTATCAAATGACTAATAAAAAACATACCTTATCCTTAAAACAAGAAAAATAGTTATACGATTGTATTCTTGTGTTCCCATGTTGCTCCTTCCACTCCTCTATGTCGCCACAACACCTTTACTAGCCTCACGGTCTTGCGTTGCAAAACCTGATCTCGGTTATCCATAATACGCATAAGTCCCTCTTTAAAGGTCTCATTTGCATCTACAACAAGCTCGCCCCAATCCACTACATGAGTCGGATCTGGAGTGTACTTCCGAAGCATGGAGACAAGGAATACCGCATAAACACTCGATAAACTTAGTGGTAACACTAACCGATAAGCAAATGTACCTACCATCTCGAGTACCTCGAAGGGCCTGATATACCTCAGCGACAGCTTTCCCCACTTACCAAATCTGACCACTCCTCTTTGACTGACCATCCATTTGGGGATGAAAAACGGTGCTCATCATCAATTGTGTCCCCATGGCTCGTTGGAAGCTCTCCTAAAAACAAGCTATAAACTTAGGATCCCGGTCTGATACTATAGAGACTAGCACTCCATGTAACCAGACAATCTCTCGTATGTATAATCTGTAGAATTCCTCTAGAGTGAAGGTCATTTGCACAACCAAAAAGTGTACCGACTTTGTGAGCTGGTCCACGATCACCCACTTCCCGTCATGCTCTCCCGATGTCCGTGGAAAGTGAGTCACAAAATCCATCGTGACGTACTCCAACTTCCACTTCGCTACCTTCAATGGCTGGAGTAACCTCGCCTACCTCAGGTGTTTAGCTTTTACGTGCTGACATGTGAGACACTAACGAACAAAATCCCTTACTTGTTGCTTTATTCCACCTAGATGTACAGAAAAACGAGAGCAATGGAACTCCCTGAGAATCTCTTCTTTCAAATTTTCCAACCGAGGAACCACAATCCTACCCCCTATACCGAAGACCACCATCTGTGTGAATGGCCTAGCCTTCGTCACCTATACCCGATCGTACTTGGTCCCTAATGGACTTTATCTCTATGTCCGACCCCTGGGACCTACTCTCGGAAAGCTATACTAGCCAATACTCCTGCGGACTTCGGGGTCGAGCGCATCGCCAATTGGCTACATTCGCTTTCATCGGGATGGTAATGCAAAAGTGAAGTCATAGTCCTCCAAATACTCCATCCACTCGCGCTGCCTCATATTGAGGTCCCGTTGGGTAAAGATGCATTTCAGACTTTTATGGTCTAAAAACATCTCGAACTGCTCACCATACAGGTAGTGGCACCATATTTTCAAGGGAAAGACAATGGCCACCAACTCCATATCATGCGTAGGGTAATTCTGCTCGTTATTCTTTAATTGTCGAGAACCATAAGCCACAACCCTTCTGAACTGCATCAAAACACATCCCAGTCCGTCCTTCGAGGCATTACAATACACTATGTACCTCCTGTCTCTCCGGGATGATTCACCAGGAGCCAAGTGTTTCCCATTTTCACCCTGAATGCCCTCACACACGCTATTCCACTCAAACCTGACTTCTTTCCTGGGTCAATTTCACATAGGTGCAGGCCAGTCGTGAGAAGTCCCAATGAACTCCCATAATACCCCCGCCAATCCCAAGAAATTAGGTATCTCAAGACTAACTTCTGCCTCCTAACCTATAACCGCTCTTTAACTCTTCTCCTCGGATCCACCGAGACACTCAAGTCGATACCACATGACCTACATGGGCCCGTAAGCCAAAATTCACTGTACTTCACACAATCAATGGGACCCACAGCTGAGAATTACCTCAGCCGGCTCATCTGACTTGAAAGAGATTTGGATGCCAACAGACCCACACTGGCAAACGGTCTAAACTGGTTAACCTGCACAGATCTACAGAACCCACTGAATGATCAACTCCGATTGAGCATCAATGAATCCCGAAATGCCCATATCTGCTCTAAATGTCGTCCTAGGGATGTCCGCCCCTAACTCTTAATCGATGATAATCAAAAGTGAGATCAATCTTCGCAGCACTCCGCCCTTCTCAATTGATCAAATTAATCATAAATCCTCTGCAAAGGGTACCTATTCTTGATGGTAACCTTACTGTAGACCCTCAATTTTGTCCTTCAACACTTATTTATCCTATGGATGTCACACTCACCCACGTTTCATATGGTAATCGTCAGTTCCCATTTAACCTTAATCGGTTTCCGAACCTCAAGTGGGCTTGTATGTGGTCCATTGAGTGCGTATGTAGTTCACTTCGGAGTGTCATTGTGGCAATTTTTTTTTTTTTATTGGCATCGTGCCATAGGAAGCAAGTGCCCCGAGGTTTTAGCTCAATCAGTTTATTAGAGTATGTTTCACCCGAGCACTTGGAGCTTGTTTCGATCGTATTCCTTGTCCGAACTCGTAATCGCCGCTTGTTTTGCTGGATTCTCTTATTCACCACAGGTTTTTCATAATTATAATTTTTTTTCAACCGTTTGACTAATCGGTTTGACTGGTTCATCAAGGTAGTACGTATACAACACTGTTTTTTGGGTGATTTTGGCGAGCACTCCTCCTTGTTTCGATCATATCTCCCTTATTCAAACTTGGAATTGTGCACCATTTTTTTTTTGGTATCCTTATTTTTTAGGGAACATTCTATCAAAATTTCAATTTTCTCAACCTACTAATCAAGTTGGCATCCTGCTCAACCGGTTACGACTTTCACTTGTGTGTGAGCATTAATTTTGTGATTTCGAGCTCAAATCTCTATGGTTCAGCCCATAAGCTCTAGATCGACCTTGGGAAATAATATTGTGGGTCCATTTTGGGCCTTGTTAGTTCCTGTACTTCACCATGAATCCATATGGATTCTTAGTAGCGAAGACAACTAAAAACCGAAAAGGTTAAGGGCCGCCTCGTGGAATGCAAGAGCGTTAATGGGGGGTGTTTATCCCATGCTGAGGGAGTTGATTCCAGAGTTGAAAGTGGTAGGAACAAGGTGGGTTCATAGGATGAGCTAGGGTTTCGGATATAAAGGCTAGAATGTTAAGAAAGGAGGAGCTTTTTTTTTCCTTTGCATTTTTCTCAAAGGAGTAAGACATACTGCCCAAGATCTTCACATTCATTGGATCGAGGAGACTGTTTCGCTTAGAAGTAGAAAAGAAAGAAGAAAAAAATGGGGGGATAGCTGTGAATCCTATAGGTACGAAAGTTATATGCTTCTCCTGTTTCTTTTATGCTTTTCTTTGCCTTTGTTGTTTGCAAACTCGTGTTAGGGTACTTTGCTTTGTTTGTGTCGGATCTTAGTCATTCGGAGTCAGAATTGCACTCCGTTTGTTTTTTTGGATTCTTGGCTTTGTGATAAAGGTTTTGACAAATTTGAGATCTTTTCAACCGGCTGACTGGTTGGGAAACCAAACTACCGGTTCATCGGGCTTGCTCAGGAGGGAACAAGAATAGCTTAGCAATTTTGCTTTGTTTGTGCTCTGCCTCTGGTCATTCGAAGTTGGAATTCACTATATTTGTTTTTTTGGATTCCTGACACTGTGAGGAAGGTTATGACAAGTTTTGAGATCTTTTCTCAATCGGATGGATCAAGGGGGAAACCCAACCAACCTGCCTCATCGGGTTCTGCTTCTAATACAGCTTGGGTATTTTGCTTGCTTGTGCTCTGGCTTCTGGTCATTCAGATTCGAATTGCACTCCGTTTTGTTTTTTTTTGACTTTGACTCTTTGAGGAAGTTGTTGAAAAGTTTTGAGGCGATCCAGCCGGTTCATTGGGTTTTGTTTGCCGGAACAACAGTTTGGGTACTTGCCTTTGTTTGTGTCGGATCTTGATAATTCGGAGTCGGAATTTCACTTCGTTTGTTTTTTTGGATTTCTAACTCTATGAGAAAGGTTCTAAAAAGTTTTGAGATCTTTTTTCAACCAGTTGGACTGGTTGGGAAACCAAACCAACCGGTTCATTAGGTTCTGTTTACCGGAACAACAGTTTGGGTACTTTACTTTGTTTGTATCGGATCTTAGTCATTTAGAGTCGAAATTGCACTCTGTTTGTTTTGTTTGATTCTTGACTCTATAAGGAAGGTTTTACAGATTTTTAGAACTTCTCTCAATTGGATGAATCGGCTGGGAAACCAAACCAACCGGTTCATTATGTTCAGTTTTCCGAAATAGCAGTTTTGGTACTTTGCTTTGTTTGTGTCGATTCTCACTCATTCAAAGTCGGAATTGCACTCCGTTTGTTTTTTTGGATTCCTGACTCTATGAGGAAGGTTATAAATTTTTTTGAAAACTTCTCTCAATCGGATGAACCGGTTGGGAAATCTCGACCACAAATTCTGCCTATCAGTTAAGTTTTCTCAAACTACGCCTTTGGTCAGGTATTGAGTCGATGAGCATGTTCTTGATTATTAGCCGAATGTAGGTGTGTGATTGCGCGGTCTTTGCTCAAGGTTTGAGCTTTGGCATTGCATCTCGCGAATGGTTACTGGGTTCATTCTAGAAATTTGTGTTGGGATGTTTTTGTGAATGACATGACTTTCTAGAACAAAGGTTAAAGTGGAGGCTTTATGTAGTTGAATTTGTAGCTAGGTTCACGGGATTTAGGTAGTTGAATTTCAGTTTGGTCTAGGGATCTAGGTGTCTACATTGCTTGTAAATTAGTGAGTCCCATGGTCTTCATTTTAATAAAATGGGTGGCTTGCTTGTGTACCCATTTAGAACACTTTGTCGTGTTTGTTGTTCTCACCATTCGAGCTTGGAATCATGCATCATTGTTTGTTTTGTTAGATTCTTACTATATGAGGAATTCTTTCGTCAAAGCTTCAGAATTTTTCTCAATTTTTTGGACTTGTTGAGAACTTGGTTCAACTGGTCAGGCAAGACAACCTACTGGCAAATTCTCATTTAGCATGTCTCAAGCCCGAATCTATTATGGCGTGCTTCTATTTGCTCTAAGGAACCTGTAGGCCGCCTTTAGGGTTTGAGTTCATTTTTGGTTTGAACAAAGTGGGGTAGTGGGCAATGTGAGATTGGTAAGTATGGTTTAGTTTGTGGGATTTTAAAGGAATGTGTGCTAAAGCAAGCAAACCACTTACCTCATTTAAGCCTGCTTCCCTTCTTTTGGTATGGGATCCGATATTTGGTTTTAAAGGCATGATGTATGATGTATTATTTTCCCTACCTATTCCTGTTGCACATGGCTAGGGACCTCAGTACATGCTTGGCTGGTGTGTTGTATTCATATGCATGGTGTTTGGATTTTGACATTTGTGGTGCATTTGAGCTGTTGACGACCTCTTACGCAATGGGCACTAGTGGACCACAGGCACACACCCATTGTTTGATTGGTCGAAAGGTTTATGTTAGATACCTGAGCAGGTTGCGTGATTCTCGAGTCAATTCATGTAGCCTAGGAGGTCGTTTTGATCTTTGACCTCATATACTCCCACATACCTAATTCACTAGTAGAGAGACCTGTGCTCCTGCCCAAGGGGCTACCTCATACAGGGTATGCTTCGGGCTCATTTCCTCGCATGCTGAAATTATCTCAAGCGTAGGAACGAATGTCAAGTACATTATACTACTGTGGGAGTCCACAAGTCATTTCCACAGGGAGTGGTTTCCTAGGTGATCCTTAGGGATTGCTATCCAATGAATGTGCGTTTAAAGTAAAATCTGGGGGGTTGTGATTGATTGATTGAGTAACCGATTAACTTAACTATTTTAAAACAAGAAGGGCGAATGATAGGATCCTTAGGTTTTCGCTCACCATCAACTAGGTAATACCCACCTCTTACTCACAATCTCATATAGGAGCCATTAATGAATGGTATTCGACGGAAGATATCACATTAAAAGCTTTTATAAGATAAAGAACAATCGAAATGATAACAAACACTTGTTTATACGACTTGCTTGGACTCTTAGTCCGCATTTCCGCTGGAGTCATAGCCAACGTAGCTCGAGAGTCTCTCGCTCACACGTTGTCGAAGATGCCAAACTAAGGTTTTAGTAAGATTTTTCGCGAAGTGTTTAGCATCGCACAATCCCATTGAAGCATAAAAGAGGAATTGAGGGTTGTTACCTTGAAGGAGGTGAGTTTCCACCGTTAGAACCCTATCATGGAGGGTTTAGAACTCCATTAAAACAGAGAGTCGATTCAAGATTGATAAAACACTAATCGTGAATGTGACTTGATAAATAACACTCCAATTGCAAGGTTGGGATATCAAAAACACAGAATCCCGTAAAAAATACCAAGTTATAGAAACCAACTGAAAGATTACAAGTGATTAAAAACTCAAAATCGAAGAAAACCGGTAATTTCTACTCTATGAACTCCAAGCAAATTATGAGAAAACACCTTAAACTGCTCAAAACCAAACCCTAGAATCCGATCCTCCTTAACTCTACCCTAAAGTGGGCTTAAATACAACTCGATTAGTGATCTCATGGTATCAAAAGGCTTGTTCTGCCCTCGCACCAAGATTGAAATTATGCTTAAGTCCCGTGAGATCGCATGTCGGGTACCTGGCACTCAATAAGTGTGGTGCATCGGGTACCTCAAAAGTGCACTGCACTCCATGCCTTGGGGTACAGTACCAACATGCTTCTGATCAGCATGTGGGCACCAATACCACTATGTGAGACCGGGTACCATTGCTCGCAACCCGCTCCTCTTCAATCGTAGCACTACCCGGCCTTCGACAAGAAATGTAATTGACAATGATGATCTACATTTGTTCTTTGGAACCAAACCGCTACGAAAATGTGCATGGGACTCGAAAAACCTGCACACGCATAAAAACGCTAGAAACGGTCAAAAGCACCTATTCTACACAAAATGAGAGCAAAACATGAGTTGTGGGGATTAAAACCCTATATAAATGTTTCACTTTTATGTATCCAACACACCTCATCCCCACAACTCTCGGCTAGTCCCTAGCAAGATTTGAATTGGTAACTCCTATTGACTATGAGGTTCAACAAAATGCGCTAAGGTGCGAGGCACAAAAGCCTCACAAGGAAAAATGAATATAGTGCTATAACCTGACAGAGTATGCAACCATCTGAATTA
Organism: Tetrastigma voinierianum; assembly: GCA_016808115.1. Taxonomy (NCBI): domain Eukaryota; kingdom Viridiplantae; phylum Streptophyta; class Magnoliopsida; order Vitales; family Vitaceae; genus Tetrastigma; species Tetrastigma voinierianum. Next base: position 140,485 of record JAEQBH010001211.1, on the reverse strand, counting down.
AATGAATACCACAGTCCCAAAGTAATGGACAAAATAACAAATTGTTACAAAACAGAGTTACTCATATAAAGGACCACATATATGAAATAAGGCTGCAATGAGATCACCAAACTGAAATGAACTTCATTATAATAGCAAACATTTAACCATAACCAAGCAAACTAACATGCATAGAAGTCAAAGAGGAACATCCTACGTAATCCAAAATAAAAAGGTCTTCAGGTTTAATGACCATGTGGGCTAAGCACAAATAGGTTTATAGAAACAAAATGGGTGTTGGTATGATTACGGCCGAAGTTCCTACCCAATTGCTAACACCCACCCTATTCTAACCCAAAATGCTATTACTCTTACATCCTCCTCTCTTCTTCAAAGGAGAATGCATCTTCATCTGCTACTACCGTCCAAATGCATAGAATCCCCTTCAAGTCAGATAGATCATCTCCATAACAATGTTCTCCTCAGAGGATGTGACTCTCAAGCTCTGGAGAGGGATCCGGCCAGTTTCGCTTCCCCAGATGCATTTGAACCATATTTTGATTCCCACGCCCATCCTCTTTTGCTGGGATGTACTCATCGAACCAAAGAGTCAATGTAAGATGAAGCCCCATAAATAGCCGAAGGATGTTCTGACTGAAATTCAGGAAGCAAAATTTCACCTTTTTGCTTCAAGTTTTGTTTGTGACGGGCCCCACTTAGGAAGAACTTTTTTCTTCTACTGCAGCCCTTATCCCAAATAGCTCTTCCACTCAAAAGTTAGTAACTAGGGCCTGGGGCGGGATGTGTCTCGTTTAGTTGGGGACCCCAGTCCCTCATAATACACCATATTACCAAAGCATAGTCAATAATTTTCCACTATTACCTCATACGTAAACCTGGATTTCTTCCTTGCTTCGGGCAACTTCTCCTTCCTTCTAACAATCATATTGTGAATGACCTTGTTCATCAATGCATACTTAGCTTTAATTTCTCTGATAAACTCCTGCGCACAAAGCCCTCATGGGTACCGGGTCAGGTGCACATGGTATTTGCAAATGTACTAGCATCAACCTATAATAGCCTTGAGTACAAGGTTATCAGTGTAAGGTGGAGGACATAACTTGGCGATCTAAATGGGATTGAGGTCGTGGCACCATTAACTCCGCTTCCCAAAATCTAGTCTCCAACAGTGGTGTTTACATTCGATTCTCTCAAGCCGTGAGAATTTCGACAACGATCGTACACTTTGCCTCCTACCAACAAATTGCAGATTCTCGATCTCAATAACGCACACCACTGGGTGAGGAACAAAACGCTTCAATTCCTCATTCCCCCAGTGGAAGCCCCGCCTTCAATCAGACCGAACCCACTCTCTCACTCCGACTCGACGATTCAGCAAACATAAATCAATTGCTTCATCTTCGCTCCACTTTCTTCCTCACTCTCCGATGAGGAACCTTTCCCCGCTTTCCTTCTTTCTTTACAATCCGCTGGCGATCACTTTTCGCTTTTTTACTGCTTGGTCTATAGAAGAGCTTAGTAGCCTTCCTTTCCCAATGTTCTTCGATTCACATGTATATGGCTAAATGGCGATTATAGTGAGAATAGCTCCATACACATACAACGGTCTCCAACCCATCTCCAACAAGATTCGACTAATCTTTCCAGATCGGGTCAGAACTTTTCTCCCATACCGCTCGTCATGGATGCCCTATAATCAACTCAGAACATAGAACCACCAACCAAAGCCAACAACACAATCCATATTAACACGCTGAAAATTCATTCAGATCGCTTCTCCTCAAGGAGATGAGGAGCACTTCAATAATTACCAATTGAAGTACTTCCGCCATGCGGTTAAATTCGGTGGATGCCCTGTGTTAGAGCAATGGAGACATTGGGGGAATCGCTTGACCTCAGGTCGCTTTGGGTGAGAGGGAAATTAGGCCAGGCTCTCTACAGGAGTTGGGAGGGGAAATATGAAAGGGTTCAAAATTTTGGGAGAAAAACCCTTCAAATGGCCAATTCATGCACGACGGTACCGATACCAGTAAGTGTGGTACCGGTACTAAAAATGTACTATCAGTTTGCCTCGGGCCGGTATCGGTATTCACAAGTGTGGTACCCTGCATTCACTTTACAAAAATTTTTAATTCACTACATTCGATTTCATCGATGCTCGCTTCTTTCCTCGTCTTCATACCCCTCCAACCTCGACTTGTGTTTGCCGAATTGTGTACTACACTCTTGACATTTCACGCCTTACCTTAGAGTCCGTAGTCCTCGTGGATCAAGTGATCTCAGGCTGAAACAAATTGGCAATCCAAGGCCCAAGAGGGTGCAAAGGGTCGACTCAAGATGATTTAGAACTTCTACCAGAAATTATGGCCTAAAATCATCTTTCAAATTAAGTGTATGGGTGTTCTCAGAGAATAAGATGCATGTAGTTGACATGAATGTTAAACAATGCACAAGCTAAAGCAATAGAAAGCAAAATGAGTCAGCAAGAAATCAATGACTTGTGTATGTGATGAATGAGAGTGATGTCACCAAGATTAACTCGAGAATAGAAAAGAATTGGGTCGATGGTCCCAAATATGAATTTTTTTCGCATGCCGTTTATCGCGGTGGTGTGCAAGGAGACTATACGGAGTGCACACAGTCACGCTGCTACATACATCACGCATCAAGTACCATACCCAAAAGAGTCGAATCAAAATTTCGCATGCACTTAATCCCTAAGAACACTTAATTAAACCAAATAGCATGTGACTAAATGGCTCTAACTAGTATGCCCACCTCACCATAGAAATAGCATTGCCTCTCAATGCATGAACGATACAATTCAATGCACTACAAGAGAGGCTAAAATACGGACAAACGCGGACCCTCCAAATAAAATTTTTTATTTTGTGTTTTTTTAAATAAAGGCGTACTAAATGAATAAAGGAAGAAAATGCAAGAAAGGAAAAGAAAAACTATATACAAAAAGGGTAGATTAGTAGATTACTGATGAACATCCCTAAGAGCTGATCTACCGGGCCTCACTATTCTCCAAAGGTCAAAGTTCTCGAGAAATGGCTTTAAGAGCTGGCCATTGACTTTAAAGATTTTCCCATTTTCCATATTTTCAATCTCCACTGCGCCATATGGGTAAACTACCTTGACGATGAAAGGGCCAGTCCACCTAGAACGGAGTTTACCTAGAAAAATGTGCAAACGAGAGTCAGCATTAACAATACCTGGGGTGGAGGTTCAAAGGTCTTCTCAATGTTCTTGTCATGGAATAGCTTCGGTTCTCTTTGTAGATTCGTGAGCCTCATACGATTCACGCCGCAATTATCAGTTCGCCTATCCGCAGCCAGTCGCTTACCCGCCCGAGCCAAATCAAAATTAAGAGCTTTAATGGCTCAATATGCCTTGTGTTCCATTTCCAATCGCAGATGACGCCTTTCATAAATCCAGCGTGATATGAGACATACTCAAGAATGGTCTTAAAAGCAGTACGTTAAGCCCAAAGAGCGTCTGCTAGTCGAAGTGACTCCAACCCTTGAGATTCGGGGGCTTAATCGCTTTTTTCCAAAATATGTTTGATCTCCCTATTGGCTAATTCGGCCTGACCATTGGTCTGGGGGTGGTAAGCCGTGGAAACTTTGTGACTGACTCCATACTTTTTCAACAAATTCTCAAAGGGTCGATTACAAAAATGGAGCCCACCATCACTAATGATTGCATGAGGCACTCCAAAGCGAGAAGAAATATGTTCTTTCAAAAATTTCAAAACAACCTTGTGGTCATTAGTTCTCGATGGAATGGCCTCCACCCACTTAGAAACATAATCAATTGCCAATAAAATATAAAGGTACCCACAAGAGGGGGGAAAAGGCCCCATGAAGTCTAAACCCCAGCAATCGAAGATCTCAATGATTAAAATAGGAGTAAGAGTCATCATGTTCCTTTTACGAATTCTCCAATCATATAATTTGTTACGCATTTTGCAAAATCAAAGCAGCTTTTAAAAAGGGCCAATAAAACCGCTTGCGCACTTGTTCACCGTTTTTCTTCCGAGAAATGCCTCTTATGCTTCGAGCGCGAGGTGAGTACCCCAATTACCGCTGGGATACACACCTTCCTTTACCACCGTCCGGATGCCAAGATTTAAACAAGTATGGGTCATCAAAGTAGTATTTCTTTATGTCCATAAAAATTCTCTTTTGCCGAGGTCCATCGTGGAATCATTCCGCCACTAGATAGTTTACTATGTCCGCAGATACCACGGCAATGGACAAGAGCAAAAGTTACTTCATCTGGGAAAGTGTCGCCATGGTGTTTCTAAGTGGTCACGTTACCACATTCTCAACTCGCAAGAAGCTACCACATTCTCAGCTCCCACTTCTTATCCATAATAGTCGAGATTAAATTCTTGATAGAGTAGGATCCCACCTAGTCAAGCGGGGCTTAGTATCCTAGCAGAAAGAAATCTTATTTGTATGATGTGAAAATGGATTCTGAGGGAGACCTTATAATGTCTGATTTATGAAATTTTCTAAATGAAAGCAATGACTAAGAGCTTTTCTACATGATTGTGTAGTGGATTGAGCGAGAATCTAAAGTCTTGTTGGCATAGTAGATCAAAAACTTTTTATCTTCCCTTTGCCCCAAGCACATTATGGCATAATCACTAGCGTCACATGATCTCGAAAGAGTTCCCAATTGGAATTTTCGCATGATGGGAGGGACAACATAGTTTTCAATTTATCAAAGTCTCCCTCACTGACGTGACCATGCAAGGTGACATCCTTGGCGAATTACCGAAAGGATTGTTTGTAATATGAAATCTCTTATGAATCTCTTATAAAATCTTGCATGACTAGACGATCATATCTTTGCTGCAATAGGGTAGGCAAGTTGAGATCAGCTGACTTTGGCTTTATCCACCTCATTCCTTCTTTCGACATACTGTGCATGTCTGTACGATCCCTTGTGTCACCATGAAGTGACACTTCTCGGTCGGCACTAAATTCTTCTCCTGACACCTCTCCAGTACCCTCCGTAAATTCTCCGGGCATCCTAAATCACGAATCTCAGCAGGACAAATCGTCCATGAAAATCTCGAAATGTGTTCTATCATATCAACGAATTCCCATCATGCCGTGGAAGGTTCTGGCGCATTCGTAATCAGAGGGCATTTCTAAAGGCAAATGTTCAAGAGAGGGCGGGTGGGCGTGGTTTTCTCTTGAGGGTCTTCTAAGAAATTTGCATTTCAGTTTGATTGTACAGCGGGTACGTCTGAAAGCTTGATAAAATTCATGCCTGCCAGCTCTCTCTAGCATTTGATCCGCAAAGGTGGGGAAATGATATTTCTAGTGCCGCGTGGGTTTCCTATAGTCTGGCACACCTCCCAGCTTTGTGTGGTGACTGAGTGGGAATTAGCTCATTGTGTTCATTTGCTACCCGCGATATGCGTATTTCTTAGGAACTACTTGGGTTGGACTGACCTACTTGCTATCTGCAATGGGGTAAATAACACCCTCGTCTGCGGAGTTTAAGACCTCTTTCTTGACCGCTATGCTTTCATGATTGGAGTTGGTCGTCGTGGTTATCCTAGAAGGTTTACGACATCTCTTCCAGTGAATCCACGTGTATTACAAATCAGAATTTGATTCCTTAATATACGCAATTATCCTATCTATGCAAGCGATTTTGTGGGTTCTCAATATCTCTAAAAAGTTTATTCTCTTGATCCAGGCTCTAAAAGGGGGAGGATATGATTCTGGGGAGAGAAGTTTCTTACTTGCAGATACCATATTTGAGATCACGATGGTAAGAGGTTTCAACTCAAGTTTGGTGGTTTCTCTTCGAGAAGGTAACTTACATCCTCAATTGGTGGCAATTTCTCAAAATATAGGTGCCCACCCATTTTTCTTCCAGTACCTTCTTTGTGCTCGATTATAGAGTACGGAAACTCGGTCGAGATGTGGTTACCTCCTCGACACAACTTGGGCTTACTAAGACAAGACTTGAGAGGATCATCATACTTTGAAACATGATCTACATAGTTAACAATAAGTCTATCATATTTACCTCACGAGACATCCTCACATCATCCCTATCTCACATTAACATTGAAGATATTCAAATTAACGATCGTATTATCAAAGATAATGCATCACATTAGTCCTCCTACAGGTGTGTAGTGGCATTAGCGGTGGCTGGGAAATGGCCTACCAAGAATCAGGAGGCGGTCCTTGATTCACCACGGGGTTAGTGTCAAGAACAACAAAGTCCATAGGAAAGTGGAACTTGTCTACTTGCGCGATACATCCTTCAACATCCATCTAGGGTTTTTCATATCTGGGTATGGAGGGTGATATTGTGCAGTTCTAACTCCTCCACAACCTTAACTCAACATATCTAAGTATGGGAAACAAGTTAACACTCGCTCCCAGTCACCTAAGAGGCATGTCCTATTTGAATTCCCTACCGCCATAGGTAATTAGGGCTTCTGGTCTTTGTAATGCAGAGAATGAATTGTTGGATCAAGGGAGGTGGATTGTTCGATCATGAAAGCATCCTTGTTTTGACACCTAGTTTTCTTTTCTGATTGCATAAGTCTTTCAAAACTTGGCATATGGCCAGGATTTTCTTAATGGCATCAATAAAAGGAATGTTGACTTAACCTGTTTGAACTGACTCACTTAGATTTGAGTGATTGTTCACTTTCTTGAGGCTCGACCTATGAGGGTTTGGAGTAGGGACATGGGAGCGCATGCTTGCAAACAAACATCAACAACATCACCTTTCACAGGAACATGAGGCTTGTCAGACACCTCATCATCCCCTACTGGTTCATTTTGCACATCTTGTATTGTTTCCTTGTTTGTCAATTATTTTTCCACTTCGAAGAGTGGTGATGACCTTGCAATGTTCAAAGATGCCATCGCTTGGACCTGAGGCTCCAACACTATTTTGACCTTAGGGGTTTTAGATGGTTTGAGAAGGGAGTTTCCCTTTTTCTTGTTGAAAATTTCCCATAGAAGAGGTTAACTTAGTGATTTGGGATCTGACATCATTCAAGGCGGTTTGAAATTCAGTGTTGGTGGATTGACAGGCTTGGACAAAGTGTATCACGTGTCCTCGAGCTTCTCTTATGTGGAGGTTGGTAAGGTTGTGGGTTTGAATTCCCTTGAGACGAGGGGTGCAAACCTTGGTTAGGGTTCACAGGAAATCCTTGAGGACCTTGATTTTGGAATGGAGGGGCTTGAGTTGAAAAGCCTTGGTTTTGGAAGTTTTGGCCTTGGTTGTTTGGCAAATTGTGTGGGCCTCCCTCATTCCTCCAACTAAAATTCGATTGCCACCCACCTGGATTATAAGTTTGAGTATGGAGAATTGAAGGGCTTCCTTTGGTAAATTAAGAGCATTAACGCTCTATTTGGATTCTTTGCTTATGTGACTTGAGGAAGGTTGGAGTAGTTAATAGTTCGGTAAGAATTAGGGTCATATGGAAATGATGCATGGCTCCTCCACTCTGAATCCCATTAGCTGCTAGAAGGTACACAGGAGTATAAAGTTAAATCATTCACTTTCAATTCTATGGCCTCGACTTCCTAGTTAAGTTTGGCTATTTTTAGCTGTGAGTGTATTCTCTCTTAAGTGATGGATTCCTCCCCCTGTAGGTGTACTATGCACTTTAGCGGTATCTAAGGAAGTATTAGTCTCCCAAGTTCAAGCATTTTATGTTATTGTATCGAAAAATTGAACTGCCTCCTTGGCACTTTTATCATAGAAACTCTCTTTTACATCATTTGGATGCTGTTTATTTTATTAAGAGACCGATCCTTGGTGAAAATAAGCATAAATTTGTCAACATCGAGCCGTGTGAGGAGGCGTGGAGAGAGGTCCTTATATCTTTCCCATACCACAACAAAAGGTTTTCAGAAAAGTTTTGGATTGCTCGCATGAGTGCATTAGTATACGGAGAAAGAGGAATTTATTCGGGGAATTCATTTCGCATGTCTTCCCAGTAAAAAGTGAATTGGGCGCATGGCCGAGGCAGAACCATATTTTGGCCTTTCCTTGAGAGAGAATAGGAATAAAACCATACAAATTATATGGAGGGCAGAAATCACGTAGAAAGGAAAGCCTTTGCAAACATCCTCGAAATCTCTCATGAATGAGTAGGGTTCTCGAATCGACCATGATGCACGAGGAGAGCGAATCATCTCGACTTCGCAAGGAATTGGTTAGCCTCTTTAGGTAAGGCGAATACGTAATTTGTTCCGTGGTTCTTTGAGGGTTGCAGAATCTCTTGGAGGGTTCTTTCCACGTTAGGTAAAGGGGTAGGGGGCTAGATATTGATTTTAACAGGAAATTAACATTTCCCCCTCCTGGCAAAGTCGGGGTTCGCAGACAGTGCGACACCATCTCCTTGTTGTGGAGTTCATGGAGTCTTTGTGGGTCACGGGTAACCCTTGGGCATTTGGATTAAAGAGAGTTCTTGATTCAGGGATGAATTACATTTGAGGTGTAAGGTTCTCTTGAAACAAATGTCTTATTATGGCCTCTATAGAATGTCTTAGAGGTATAATTCTTACAAGTCGGCGTTGCTCGTTGTGAGCCCCTGACAGGCATGCACGAACCCCAGCTGGAAGGCAGGATATCCACTTAGTTATTTCTGAACGAATTAAAAATAAAGGTAGAAGAGCATCTTGGATTTGCAATGTAATTGCAAATTACCACTAGCTCTCTCACGGATTAACTAGATTACTCGCCCACTCCGTGACAGCCTTAAAAAATACTTTATTACATTTAGTATCTTTGAAATTATTCCCAGTGTAGGAACTAATGCCGTCAAGCATTGTTATACTACGTAGGGAGTCAAGGAGTCATTTCCATAGGGAGTGGTTTCCTAGGTGATCCTTAGGGATTGCTATCCAATGAATGTGTGTTTAAAGTAAAATCTAGGGGGTTGTGATTGATTGATTGAGTAACCGATTAACATAACTATTTTAAAACAAGAAGGGCGTATGATAGGATCCTTAGGTTTTCGCTCACCATCGACTAGGTAATACCCACCTCTTACTCATAATCTCATCTAAGAGCCATTGATGAATGGTCTTTGACGAAAGATATCACATTAAAAGCTTTTATAAGACAGAACAATTGAGCGATAACAAACACTTGTTTAGACGATTTGCTTGGACTCTTAGTTTGCATTTGGAATCAAGCCTGGCGTCGCAGGGAGTCTCTCATTCTGCGTTGTCAGAGATTGCAAACTAAGGTTTTATAAGATTTTTTGCAAGTGTTTAGCATCGTACAATCCAGTTGAAGCACAAAAGAGGAATTGAGGGTTATTTACTGAAGGAAATTGAGTTTCAGATTGGAACCCTATCATGGAAGGTTTAGAACTCCATTAAAACCGAGAGTCGATTCATGATTGATAAAACACTAATTGTAAATGTGACTTGAGAAATAACACTTCAATTGCAAGGTTAGGATATCAAAAACACAAAATCCCGTAAAGAATACAAGTTATAGAAACCAAATGAAAGATTACAAGTGATTAAAAGCTCAGAATCAGAAGAAAACTAAGTACTTTACTCTATGAACCCTAGCAAATTGTAAACCTCAAAGATTTAAAACCAAACCCTAGAATCCGATCCTCCTTAAATCTACCCTAAAGTGGGCTTAAATACAATCCTAATTAGTGATCTAGAAGTGGTGGTCGAAAGACGAGCGTGCCCTTGCAGATTCAAGTCTGCTTAAGTCATTAGAGATCGCATGTTGAATGCCGAGTACGATAAGTGTGAATACCATTACAAAGTGCTAGCTAGTACTCCACAGCCTTGGGGGTACAGGGTACCGCCTATTTGGTACCGGTACCATTTAGCCTCCTTGCATGTGGAGTCTGGATACCACTATGTGTGAGAATGCAGGGTACCACTTGCCTCATCTTACTCCTCTTCAACTGTAGCATTGCAGGGCCTCTCGGCGGTACACATGTCGACAACGATGATCTACATTTGTTCTCTAGAACCAAACTGTTGCTACGAAAATGTGCACGGGACTCGAAAAACCTGTACACACATAAAAATGCTAGAAACGGTCAAAAGCACCTATTCTACACAAAATGAGAGCAAAACATGAGCTGGGGGGATTAAAACCCTATATAAATGTTGTACTTTTATGTATTCAACAAGGTACCTTCAGATGGGTAACACGATCCGGATCGAATCTAGTTTTTCGTGTAGCTTTTCCATCTTGGAGTCATAGGGTTTTTGTTCTTGCTTAGTTTTCCCTTTATAAAATAAAAACAAAAAGTAAGTAGCGACTCCCAGAAACAAAGCTGTTCCTCATTGGGGGCGGATTTTCTAAAACTCGAAAATCAACCCACATTTCTTTTATTTAAAATGATCATGCCGGATCGTGGATCGGGTAGGGTCCACTTATTCAGCGCGATAATCTATGCAAAGTCGAAAGGTCTTGTCCTTCTTCTTGGCGAACAGAACCAAAGTGCCTCAAGGTGAAGTGCTCGATCTAATGTTACCCTTGTCCAACAATTCTTGCAATTGGACTTTGAGTTCCTTGCGACTCGTGAAGCCATTCTATGAAGTTATAGAAATGACGTGATACGAGTGTAACTTGATAGCGAAGTCTACATCCTTTGTGCGGATTCGAGGAAAAACATCCTCGTATTCATAAACTACTCGAGTGGGCTAACCTTGTCTCATTTCGTTCTAGGAGGTAAGGCTTGCCGGCCCGACCTGATTATTAGTGCCATTTAGAATCATACACGATCTGGGGTAAAGCATCATGCTTATCCCCTTGAAATATAAAGTGACTACCACTTGGGGTGTAGGCGGTAACCCTCTTATGATCACAATCAATGATGACGATCATGCGTCGGCCGGTCTATCCCGAGGATGACATCAAGAAACTCAGAACATATCCATGACCACTAAGATCCGGGTGGTGAATCGAGATCTGTCCATTTGGGTTCTCAGGAGGAGTGTGACATTTCTTTGGGGTTTTTCTGGCATGCAAACCAATTCTTTGTGTGAGTGGCAACGAGGGATGGGATTTTTTGAATCAAACAATGCTCTTATAGGCGAGGGTTGTCAGCTACCAGCAGTGAAGGCGGGACATGGAGACTGAATCTTTAGCCCCTTTTCAGGACATTGGTAGACCCTTTCATATATAATTCATAAGGAAATGAAACATAGTACTACTGCCGTGGTGGTGTTTAAAAACATCTTATGTATTTTTTGAGTCCCATTACTTGTATATAAACAAATTCCACTATTAAAAACTTTACATTTACATTACAAAACCAAAATCAAAACCTACATCGGTGGACTCTTATTCTTTGTATTGGCCTATCATATGTGGAATGCACCAAGGATGTCCTCTTCGATTACCTACGGATGAAACACCATACTAGAGCATAGCTTAGTAGAAACTTGAGATACGAGATATGACCACTTGAAGTAGTCCACGATTCTGAGGATACATTTAACATAATTCTTATAACGTGATTTTCATATCTCTTGTAGGGTTTCGACGGAGGAGATCTTGTATAGAGAGGAATTGCTTGTAGGTTACCAATGTGAACGGCGGAGCGATTACTTTACTTTATTATGGTTCATTTTTCATATTCTTATCATATAAATGTTTGCTTGTATAGATCGATGTGTTGGAATGAGAGGATGCATCTTGATAGGTGCCGGGTCTTGTGTCTGATGCGAGCAAGGAGTCTTGCAGGAAGCCGATCTGATGTCTGCCCATAATGGGTGTTGTGGGAGCTACCGCCCGAAGTGTCGTAGCCGCCCGACGAGAGACATGCGCGCATGCGAAGTGAGTAGCACTAGCAAGAGTGAAGTAGCACTAGAGTCTTGAAACCTTGAGTGGGCGTGCGCCTTTGCCATGCAATGGGGTTAGTAGCGATGTAGGGTAAGTCTCTTTGAAGACGGGCGGTGCCTAACATTCATTCGCTGTCGATCTCAGAGACGGACATACAATTATATGTGTTTCGAGGCTTGTTGTACCCATGTAATCACATTTAGCAAATGAGGCGAAACAATGCGCTGATGACAAGATATTAGTATGACACTATACATGTCTTTGACCCTTTCATTCATAATTAACGAAGGAAGGGCCTCGCAGCGAGTTGCGAGGGCTGGTACTTGGGCCTTAACTAGCGTGATCTGAATTTTTCGACTTTTAGTACGTTAACCAACATCTTACGGACCTTAAACTAACGTAGTCTGGTACTCAGCGCCGATCACCGTTGCCAACATCTGGACCTTGATCACTTTAGTCTGGAAATCTTTCAATGCCTGACTGCGAAAACATCTTTGAGTATCGGTACTCAACATCCTACAGGCTAAAAACTACATGGTGTGTACTCGCCGCGATTTATAGCCCAAAGTGGCCGGTTTATCCATTTTCACTGAGATCTTCCAGGCTGAACTTAAAAACCAACTCGAAACTAAACTACGACTAGCACTTGAACCAGCCCAAAATATATGTATTGAGTTGGGTTTTCCTAACCGAACCACAGACAAAGAAAGAGTAGAGGTGGACACAACCAACAAATCATACATGGGTTCCATACCAACATGTCGCCCCGGGTTGGGGGCTCTGATACCTTAATTGATGCGCCTTCTTTGGTGGCAGTTATAGCGGGTGCGAGCCGGATCCAGGATCTTATTTGATAAGCTATAACCTTACTCTTTATAACTTTATAATTTGTTGTTCAAGAATAATATTAAACATTTAAATTGTATATTATATTATGTAGCAGTTACAAAATATATCTAGCTCCATAAATGGAATGTGGCATTTACACTATTGACAGTGTTACAAAACAATGCGTATACAAATAGACCAAGGTCTTAGGTAGGCACTAGCGATGTGGCCTTTATTTGTTGATGCGGATTATCTGTCCTCTGGTTTCCTCTTGTACACCGGATGAAATACGTGCTAAACCTCTTAGTGGGAATAAAAACATATGGACGTCCACTAATAAAGTCATCACACTTTAAACACATGCATAACCTTGCGACTAAATATTGCAACTACATATCTTATCCATTTTCATATCTACTTTTCATAACATGTTTATCTTCTTATTATATTTCATATACTTTGTATTATCTTATCTTTGTACTTTTGTTCTTGTTCTTATGTTGTATACTATCATAGCATAAGCGATTACTATGCTTCTCATATCATATATATACTTCCTTGTTTCTTTACATACTTTTGATTTTCTTTTTATATTCATGCCTCTAGTACTATAGAAGTGGATAGGAAAATTTAGCCTTATGCAGAAGGTACTATCATTATTATCCCCATGCGTATGTACACGAAGAATTACACATGTGTACCCCAGAAAGTACTATCCTTTGTCTGAGACGGTGATACTCTGTATGACACCGAATGGGGCCGCTATAATGATTCAAATGGGATCTATGTCATCGACCGAACGGGGCCTGGATATATGTTACGTATCTTACCAGTAACTATGTCCCTATAGGCATGCCCTAGCTATCCCAACTACCGGTCTTAAGGCGAGCAAGTAGGTTTATTATGTTTTCTTAATGATACTAAATGTATTAAAAGATATATCTCATATACATGAATAACTAAATATCATGTATAACAACGAGATATTCACTATCAATTACTCTTTATAACATTTTAAATGTGCTTTTTCATATAACAAAATTATACGAATACTTGTATCTATAAATGAGCTCTTATCATATAACTATTATTATTTTGTTTATAGGGCGTTAAGTTTGCCGTCTGCATTGCCCTTGAAAAAGCGCCTCGGTGAGTGCGGTCTAATTTTCTTTTACCTTTTAACATGAATGGACGCCCCTCAACCTTATAGGGTCCTTGGTGAATCTTTAGAGACATATCAGCGGAAAGAGCGGAATACAGACAAACAAACATAAGTTTTGCTGCATTATGAGCGATGGCAAGCTTGCCCGTGTGAACCTAAAGTGACCAATTCCCCACTCGGCCTGCTGCGGCGAAGCATCCCATACGGCGTGAAAAATGGGCCTTCTTGCATCTTTGTTGATTACTCGATCAACTGCGTGGGACCCACACATTTACTTGATTTTTCTCTTTTTGGTCCTTTTTCTGCAAAGACTACCCAAAATCCAGACACTCATATATAACCCTCGAGCATGGTTTATTAACCAATACATATATGGAGTCTTAGAAGTTCTTCTCAATTTCAGACTACTTGAAATGTGGTTGGATTTCTGGAATGATATAAGAAAATGAAGGGTTTCAAACCGGCATCTATTCTTTCCATACCCAAACTAGACAAATTCCACTTTAAATAGTTTGTTCTTTCTCTTCTTCTCATTCCGCCCTCTTCTCTTCTCTTCTTTCTCCTTCACGTTTTCCTTACATCGAAAGACGAAATGTGAGATATTTTTCGATTAAAAATAAGGTAGCCATTTGGCCTTTTTACATTTGCATTCTTTTTCCCATTTTTGCATTTAAGTCCTTCCAACTCTCACTATTCTCAATGAAAATTGGCATATCTCTTTGGCATATACTCTTATAAGATTATGACCCTTGGGTCTGAATTAGTAATTGTTAATTTACACCAATTCCTTTATTGATTCCAGGTTTTGCTTGTTTTATTTTGGCCTTATTTATTCCCGAGAAAATATCATTTACATTATTACCCTAAACATGTTATCAGCATTGAGGTATAATTTGAGGTCCTGACATATCTGAGTCCCCGAACAAAGAGATGTTCCAAACATGAATTCCATATAAATTCCAAAGGCACAGTTTCTTCTTCTACTCTTTGCTTCCTTCTTCCTTCTTCTCCTTCTTTTCTTTTCTTTCTCTTTCTCTCACTGTAACCACACAGCTCTCCTCTCATCCTGAGCTGAGAAAACCCCCACTTCCTCATAAGACCATGTTGGTCTTATACCCTTCAACCCCGACTTTCCATTTTTCCATTTAGTTTCTTCTATTCTTGTCTGTTAGTCTAACTTATTCAATTTCTAACTTAGCATATAATGTTCTTGTTTTATGACCTTTGGGACATAATGTCAATTACCAATTTACTCTTAGTATAAATTTCCGAAAATGCCATTTTACTTTTCATATACTATAAAGGTGTCCCTAAACTATTAAATTCCAATTAGGTGTTAAAGTAGAAACATACTGAATAACCTATTGATCTACTTGATCTCGGAGTTTGTAGTGTAATCGTAGGCATGCTCTGGAGTCCCTAAAGTCCGACGCGGGCCTGCCTTGACCTCAGCCTTGACCCACTGCCTGGCTATTTGAAGCCCCGACTCGGGCAAAGACCTATCCACGGCGCCACTGTGACCGATATTGTCTCACAGCCCGTGGTGGGGTGGGAGGAACAAGCTAACGTTTATGCACGTCCCACTAATGATTGGGACTGAGGTGTCCCATAACTTTGGAATCCTTACTTCTGAGGACAATCCCACCTCAGGTCTAGGTTGATGGAAATAGTAACATATTCCACGCCCCGGGTTAATTTGCAAGCCTTAATCACCAGGGATGATCGACTGGCCTTGGCATGGCGCTGGCCTTGTCGAATCCTTGCAAAGTAGAAGTCTTTTGCTTCTTCCTTGAGCTAGAAGAAGAAGGTTGACTCTCCCTCCTCTTATCTTTAACACTCGCATTGTAACACGCAAAATTATACCCTAATAATTTATTACATGTTTAGGGTATAATATAAGTAAAATTTGCGTTTTTCGAATTAAATGTAAAGTAACATATCATTGTTGTTAATTGTGAGAAAAATGTTAAAATGGTAAAATGTCACATTAAGGACTTAAGAGGCATAAAAGTTAAAGGAAGAGTATATGTTAAAGAAAAAATATGATAAGTTGATTTTCAATAGAATGAAGTGAAAGGACTAATAAGTAAAAAGGGAGAATTTAAACCAAAATGTGATAAGCCAAACATGGCCTTAAGCCAAATTTGGGATAAGACCAAACATAGTCTTAGAGATTGGATCATTTCTCATTTGGGGTTAGGGCATTTCTGTGGAGGAGGAGAGCCAACTGGGTTGCTTGTTCTCCGTTTATTCAAGTTTCTTTGTGGACAGCAAGGAGGAAAGAAGGAAAAGAAGAGGAAAAAAAAAAGAAATCAAGGTTTGGAACTCTCACTTGTTGTTGTAGTCCACAATTACAGGATACATATAACATAATGCATATGTCAAAGTTTACGTATAACAAAATTCTATAACAGAGTTTTCATATAACATAATTCTTATAACGGGATTTTCATATCTCTCGTAGGAGTTCAAAATAGAGATCTTGTACAGAAGGTACGTAGGTACATTCTGAATCGCCCGATTTCTAATGCTTTCTTATTGTTCATTATTCAGATTCTTATCATATAAAAGTTTGCCTGTATAGACTAGTAACAATGAATGAGAGAGGCGTGGCAACCTGATAGGTACGAGAAGGTAGTCTGATGCGAGCGGGAGGCGTGCGCCCGCTTAGCAGGAGGTGCCATGGCATAATGCGGGAGTGTCGTTCGCGTTGAATAGAGGCGTGCACATAGCGTAGCGAAGTGCGTAGCACTAATGAATCTGCCCGTCGCATGAATAGAGCGTGCTTGCCCCAGAGTAATGGGGTGTCATAGCCTGATGTAGGGTAGCGTCACATTGAGCGGGCGTGCCTATTCATTCACTATCAGTCTCGAAACAAGCATACAATTATATATTACTGAGCTTGTTATATTGTTCTTAATCATATTAGCGAATAAGAATGACAATGTTTCCCGACAATAGGATCTTAGCCGCCTCTGTAGTGAGTCGCAAGCATTTCCATATAACTATTATATACTTATACGGACCCCTTTCACATTCACTTGTTAGAATCCTCATTAATCGATTTTATGCCTAATTATCTTCCATTGAAGGGCCGAATAAAGAGCAGCAGTGCAAATTAGCAGGAAGAAATAACAAGCCCAGGCTGGCTTGGCACAGCGTAGCGAGAACTTCTCGGGAGGGGTCTCGGGTCCGCCTAGGCATAAGGACCTCCACCTAGGCGTGCACTCCTATACTAAGTGGGAATGTTGTGTTGAAGCCCAGAAAATAGACTAATTTTGGCCATTTTCACACGAGAAATCATTCACCAGGCTCGACTGACCTAAAGCAAACTTGAAACTGACCCAAAAAAAAAAAAAAAAAAAAAAAAAAAAACTTTGATTAGGATTCTTCCTACCTAAACCTAGACAATGAGGGATTTCCATACTAAAGTTCCATAGTGGTCATATATGTTATCTGTTTCCCACTAAGCTATAAGCTTAAGCTGGCGGGTATTCGTCAGTGAGTGTGAAAGAGGACATCGAGGCACTCAGCATTCCATGGAGACGGCACTTAATATGAGTTCACTTGATGCATAGGTTTTGACTTTGTTTTGAAATGTAAGTCTCTTATTTTGGTAATAGTATTGAATTTATTGTAAGTCTGAGTTAAGGACTGGGGGCCATAATAGCCTGAACATTTTAAATACCCTTCACGGTGGTATTTTATAAGTCTATTATGATATTTGGATTTATATATTGGGAAATGGGCTGATATCGAGGAAAATCAGTTAAGGAGTCAGGTCTTGTGCCACGCCCCCTCTTTTCGCCTAGGCGGGGGTAGGGGCGTGACACGCATCTCGGATGTTCCATGCATTATCCACTTCTCTCATACAGTGGCCATAAGCGATCCACCAGCATTGAGTCGAGTCTTACAGGGAGAGTCCCACAATTTTACCCTGATTGGACAATTTTAAACCATCCTCAAATCTTCTCACCTTGACCATATCTATGGCCACATAATCATTAGCAAAACCGGCTAACTCTATGAACTTAACCACGTACTCAAGAATTGTTATTATTCCTTGTCTCGATTCAGGAACTCCAGAGCTTTGTAATAAGAGCAGAAAGCGTTGGGAAAAACTTGCCGTGAAATATGAAACACCTTCCCATGTCATTTCCTCTAAATCTCTTGGGCTTTGAGTCAATCCCACCATGCCAAGTTCACCCTACGGATTTGGAGCGTGGCTAGCTTTATCTTAGTGGCATCGGAGATGATCTCCATGGCCTCTAAGATCTTATCCACTCTTGGAACCAATGATGTATTTATACTCAGGGCCTCATTTGAATGTTGGAGGATGGTGTGCCTTGAACATTTAGAGGTTACTTGACCCTCCACGGCTCACGGGTTGCACTAGCACAATGTAATTGCGATGGCCAGCCACACTAATAGCTTCCGTGAAGCTTGTTGGTCGAATGGGGTGGTGAGTTTGATTATCACCCCTACCCACCCAGGTCTCGGCACATCCTCTTCCTTTACCCGACCATACACATGGAGTCGGATAAATGATAGAAGTCACGTAACATTCAAGAATGGATCATGTTTCCCTGTCTAACTGGTGCCTGAGCCCATTCTTAATAGACATCACATCACATTATTAGTTCATTCATTTTCTAAACTCTTAAGGTTATGTTCTTTAACTTTCATTGTTCATCTTTCACCATATACATTTCTACCATGTATATAATTCATCTGATATGCCAACAGCGATCACGTAGCGCAAAAAACATGAATGCCTGATGGATACGATGGTTTAAACCCATGCCCATTAGCTCTGATACCATTTGTGACACCCCCAAAAACAGGGAATTAGTTGACTAACGATCAACTTTGTAAAAATATCCGTGGATGGCGTATATCCGGTACCCATGTTTGTTTAATCCATTAATTTAGGATTCATTCATGAGTTATAGGTAATCAAACTGCCTATGCCACGACACCCATCTTTGTGAAGCGAGAAATTCGAAATTACAACGGATATCGTGTGTTTACCACCTTTGTCCAGTCCATTCACCAGGATACATTTTATACATTCAATGGCTTTTATGTTATTTTTAAAACATATTCTTGTGAGTTTAATCAAAATCTATCACATACATAGGCATATGCAAAACTAGTTATTTCAAGTTTTACAAAGGCTATACCGACCAGATGAAACTCTTCAACCTCTCGGCCCAGAAAGAGAGCAATCCACTGGTGTATACCTTGCACCTTAAATGTTTTCCCATAAAGGGTGAGCCATGCCTAGTAGAGAGACTCCACCTGGATGCTGTACCCTGCTGGTGCCCATGCAATGTTCCTATGGACATATTCACACAAATATCAAACATTCGATAGAGATGATGCAAGTCTAGTGGAATCTTGCATGCCCATACCATGAAATGAGATGAAACTCTCACTTAATGCTGCAGAAAAACCTTGCAGGAGTCATCCTGAGCTCTCATCACCTGATGCATAAGCGATGTGTGATAACATCCGTCTTCGATGAATTTCATCGATGATCACTATGGGGCAAAAATCAAGTTTTAAAAATCAAAGCTTACTGGATGTTTCACCTACAAGGATCATTTTATTAACAAAACATGTATCTTTTGTAGGTAGGTGAATTTTTGGGATCTCACCTCAGGCTTTGCATGCCTTCCTACACTTTCACAGGGCTTTCACTGTTGGACACATATGTATAACCAAAAATACAGGGTCTTTCACCCGAAGGGGTATCCTTGCTTGCTACTACCCGAATACTTTGCGAACAGTGGAACTCCGTTGAACTTCGTTCAACGTATCGAGCCCACTCATCAACCACTAAGGATGGTGTGTGATGACACCATTTTATACTTTACGAACAGTGAAACTCCACGAACCGTTCGGCATATAGAACCCACTCATCATTACCAAGGATGGCTTGTAGTGGCACCATGCACTTACACCCATGAATCACGTCTGCCGATGCGTATCGTGCATTATGCCTTGCATGTCAATTCCTTTCACATATATAATGCATGCCATATGGACAATTATCATATCATGGACAATTATATCGAGGCATATAATTTCCAAACGAATTCATCTCGATGCGATATGTTAGAATTCATATATCAACATTCACTTTCAGTAACTATCACCCGAGTAAGTCAATCAAAAGCGAAACAAAGACAACGGTTCCTCAAAGACTTAATTATGGCATAAGAGATGCTGAAACGATCCACACATCTGACCATCAAGGGCTACATAAACATGCACCCTGGCTTTAGGGCATAAACAGGTCAGTCCGCCCCAGGATTGTCGAGAATCAGGCAAGCAAAGACACAAACATACCATACTCAAGTCATTATTTGCGACCACCGGGATAGTCTGAACCTCGATGCAGAATTTCGGTCCTAGTTCAAGGTTCAAATAGCCAGTGAGACTATCATAACGAGGCTATGGAATCAACCCGCAGTAGTTCAAACACAGTCTTAACCTTTGAATTGAACTGGCTGGCACCGACCAACCAAACCCTCGATGGTCAAAATTTTCAGTCTGAACAGCGCTAAAATCGGTCCTAAGCTGGTCCACGAAGCTAGTCCCCGACTATTCACCTTTGAACACTGGTCGGAAGGCAATTAACCAAAGTAGGAATCCACACCTCTTAGGCGTAGCCTCGTGAGTAGGACTTTAACTCTTTGGCTCGTAATCAGACCCAGTCGGAATGCGAAAATAAGAGGGAAGAAGTTGCGGGATCTTCCTTGCTCTCCTTCACTTTCTCTCTACTTTCTTAACTTTTCTCCCACATTTTTTTCCTCCCTGAGTCCCTTTTTATAAGTTTGGACATATCCATGGCATGATGCATGCGGCTGCCATGTGGATGGCATAAACTGCATGCAGCCATGTGTCATCCACATGGCATGTATTGCATCATGCCATAATCACCATGGCATGCATGCATCATGCTATATGTCACCAGCTCATTTAAGGTTCCTTTTGCTCAGAAAATTGTGAAAAATTTGACCATCTCGGGTCGATAGGTGGTCTTGGTAACCCGGTTCGCGAAATGAATCGATGGTGAGGTCCGTTTAGTCATCAAGATCAAGAGAGAGAGATTTCCAGGCTTTCAACCTATACTACTCATGTGGTTACCTTTTTGCCCTTTTTCGGTGAAGTTCAAATTTTCCTGGGTTTTGCATTAGCTTGGGCTAATTTAGAGGTGAGCTAATAAATTAATGGGTAGGGCTAATCTAAGGTTGATGGTGTTGGATTCTTTCATCCGTTTGAGTGAAATTAATATGAAATCGAATGACCAGTTTCAAATTCTTTGTAGCTTGATGCGTAGATAGAGTTTTAAATGGTTTAATATCTTTTATGGATTTCTTTCAGTTCGTTCGTTTTGACTTTGAGGCACATCGGAGTTAATCCCACTTCTTTAGTTTCACCTCCTCTTGCTTGATTCCTATTTAAGGAGAGTTTTGACTCTCTTGCTGAATATGAAAAAAAACCTTTATATCGAAATTGTTCAATTCTTACATGCTGTAGTATTAGAGAGATACACACATTTTCGATTAGTTCAAGGTGATTGCGGGTAAGATGGGTTGGCGCCACTCGGGAGATAGTTTCATCCTAAGAAGCGGGCGTTAGGAGGAATTTCTTAGGTATCAAGAGTAGAATTTGCTTTAAGGATATTGTGTTCTCGTAAGACTTGATCTATTTCTTCTAGCACCAATTTGTCTTTATAATTTCTTCTCTTATCCTTCTTTGTTGGAATTGTATTCGTAAGTTTCTAAAAGTCTCAAAAGCGGACTCAGGGGAGATAGAAAAAAAGAGATCGTAGGAAGGAAAAACAAATCCTCAGAGAACTGCAAGGTTGGGTCGTCAGAAAAGAAGAAGATACTGAAAAAAATTTATTCAGTTATATATCTTTTACAGGGACAATAGTTTTTGAAAAGGGAAAAAAATTATTTTTTCTTTAAAAAAAAAAAAAAAGAGAAAAACAAACCAATATGGAAAAAAAATCAGAACTTTTCTTGGAATAAACAAAGCAGATCACGTTTTTTATATGAAAAAAAGGGTTTTGGTTGTGGAAAAAAAAATCTAAATCGTTTCATTTGTATTTTTTATAAACTTGTTTTTGGAAGGTATTTAAAAAAGTGCTCTTTAGATTAACATGTGTCTTCGAAAAACTAAAGGCAGACTAATTCTTTTGCGACAAAAAACTGTTTTCTTATTTTTTAGGAAAAAAGGGGACTACTTTTTGGCTTTGGATAAAAGGTTTTCTTTAGGAAAAGTAAAGAATAAAATAAAAAAAATTCTATTTTGGAAAAAAATTGTTTAAAGGAAAAGTGAATTGGTTCCCAAGAAAGGTCTTCTTTAGGAAAAGAATAAAAAAGTCTGTTTTGGAAAAAAAAAATTGTCTACTTACAAACAAAAAAAAAAAAAAGGAAAAAAAAAAATTTAAAGGAAAAGTTTAAAACCAACCAAACAAACAAAGTGTTTTGTAAAGGAAAAACCTGGTACAAAGCACAAGGGTATTAAACCCATGACCTAGCATTCAAAGGGGAAATGCTCTACCACTAGGCTACATGATTAATTATGGTTTTTCTTGCGAGAAATATATGATTAGGAAATAAGCCTAGTAGACTAAACTCTACACTCATTTTGAGTTTCTACCAATTCCTTTTCGGTCTTAGGAAATTGGAAATTACAATACAGAGAGTTTTTGTCTAAGGAGTTTAAATCTTATGTGGGATAGTTTGTGACCCCTCCGTCTTTCAAGTGGTGATATTTTGTATAAGGAGGTAGTTGGCTTGGGTTTTATATCCTGATCTTTCCTAGGAATATTTTGTTACATGTTATTTTCAATGATTATGAGAATTGGTTTGAGAATAGAAATTAAACACGTTTTCTACAATTTTGTAGAAAAATGGACTTTTATTCCAACAATACTCTTCCATTACATCTGCTTTAAATTGTAACTTAGATTGTAACCTGATGCCGGTGATGCTATAATTTGTGCCTATCTACATCTCACACGGAGAAAAGCGAAAGTTGATGGATTAAGCTTTCTGAATGGCGTGAAGGGATATTTATTTTTGCACGACCACACCTTGGATCTTACTTAGATTTGTGAAGATTTAATCTCTCGAAGATGAGCATGGTATCCCAGAGTCATCAATCATGGATGCTTGACATTCAGCGACTCTCTATGTGGAAACTATGTCATGAATGCTTTGATTGATTCTTTGTACAATGTGTATTTAGATAAGAAAATAGCCAAGGAGCTATGAGAATCACTAGACTGGAAATATAAAACCAAGGATGCTAGGGCTAAGAAGTTTGTCGTTGGCTGTTCCCTTGATTACAAAATGGTAGATTCCAAGACTGTGGTAAGTCAAGTCCAAGAATTTCAGGTAATCATCCATGAGATACATGATGAGGGAATGATGTTGGTAATTTTCAAATTCTGTTCTTGAGAAGAATTTGCCTCCTACTTCAAATATGAGGTACCTTAAGCATAAGAAAGGAGATGAGCATAGAAGATTTGGTTAGTAGACTTGTGTCGAAGAGACAACGGGGATGAGAAGAAAGGGCACCTGATCGGGAGCAAGGCTAACTTTGTGGAACATGGTAAAGTTCAAAGTTCAAGAAAACCCGATAACAAAGGAAAGGTAGTAAGCTAGGACCTAAAGGGAAGTCTCTAAAATGTTAAAGTTCCAAGGAAATGCTTAAAGCGCCAAAGCGAGTCACAAATCTTCGGATTACGGGTACGAAAGAGCAGCGTAAGGAAGCCAATGTGGTTGATGGCATTACTAAGGACGTGTTTGACATTGACCTCACAACAATAATCTCTGAGGTGAACTTGGTGGGATCCAATCTTAAGGAATAGTGGATTGACATTAGTGCTACTCGCCATGTGTGCTCATACAAGAAAATGTTCTCCACTTTTGAACCAATTAAGACCGGAGAAAAGGTGTTCATGAGAACTCTTGCCACATCGAGGAAATCAAGGCAGAAAAAGTGGCCTTGAAGATGACATCTGGGAAGGAATTGACTATGACCAATGTTTTATATGTACCTGAAATCTGCAAGAACTTGGTGTTTAGTTCATTCTTTGAATAATTAAATGGATTCCAGTTGGTGTTTGAGTAAGACAAATTTGTTTTGTCAAAGAGTGAAATGTATGTCGGAAAAGGGTATATGAGTGATGGCATGTGGAAGCTCCTTATTCAATGACTATCATTAAGTTAGATATGAATAAATCTATTGCCTTACCTTATATTCTTGGAGTCTTCTAATCTATGACATGGTAGATTTGGGGCGTATTAATTGCCGCTTTGTTTCATAGATTAATTAACTTAAATCATATGCAACTTTCGAATTGATGCAAAACATAAGTGTGAAACTTGTGTTTGACAGAAATAAATTAAAGTGTTCGAGAAGCGAGACGAGGTGGTGAGTATGACTCACCATTTGTTGATGTTTATTGTAAGCATGGGTTATGCATGAAACCCTGACACTTTTTCACCTCAATCTAATGGAGTCAGTGAGTGGAAGAATGGCACTCTAAAGGAAATGATGAATCATAATGTTAATAAGTTTGGTCTATCACAAAACATGTGGGGAGAAACCATTTTGTTCCTAATTTACCTTGTGAATAAGGTACATAAAAGAAGGAAGAGAGAAGACTCCGTATGAGTTATGGAGGATGAAAACCATCCTCTGATACTTGCAGTGTGGGTTTGTCTTTGCGAAGTAGCCCAGTTCCTCCACAAAGGTGAAAATAGGAGTTTTATGCTTATCAATTTTTGTCAATGAGTCGAATATACCATATATTCCTTAAGAACCGCGATAATGGAATCAACAAATGCATCATTCTTTACGAAGGAGATGTATTTCCATGTAAATCAGAAGAGCGAGTTCATGGAACCAAATTAGCGGGACTATTAATGGAAATAGTTAGGATCGAGATAAAAGACGGTGAGGTAGAACCTAAGAGCGTGAAGTAAAATGAGAATTGAAAAAAAAAAAATTGGTCGGATTTTCTAACATATGTGCTTGAGGGCACAGGACTTTGAACTTACGGAGAGTCTCATGTGGAAAGAGGTATTAACGATTAGGGGTGATCCCATACTATATAACCATAATTGGGAACTAGTGGATCTTCCACGGGTTGTAAACTTTTAAGTTTCAGGGTTTTCAGGAAACGGAAGAAGTGATCAGGTAAGTGGCCAAGTGAAGCAAGACAGCTGATCCAAAGGCTGAGAAATTAAAGGCTTGATTATTTTGATACATATTCTCTTGTGACGATAATAAATTCCATAAGGATGGTCCTTGCAATTTACTATAAGGAGCAAATGCATCAAATAAAATGCTAAAAAGCAACATTTCTAAATGGAGATTTAGATGAAAGAAATCTACATGGAGCTTAACCCAGAAAGATTCTCACACTCTTTGGACAAAAAAAAAAAAGGTTTGTAAGTGGTAAATCATTGTATGGGCTAAACAAGCACCAAAACAATGGCATGAGAGATTGACAATGTCGCGGTATCACGTGACTTCAAATCAATGAATGGCGACAAAGTGTGTGTATCATCGAGAACGTGACATGATTTGTCATTGTATGTCTATACGTAGATGAAATGCTTATTGTTGGCAATGATGATAAGATGATTACATCTACTTAGAACATGTTAAATTCAAGGTTTGATATGAAAAACTTAGGACTCACTAATGTTAGATTGGGGATAAAAATCAAAAGAACATCATATGGACTCATTCTAAGTTAGTCACACAATGTTGACAATATTCTTGAAGATTGGCAAAGATAGTGCAGGTATAGCGGAGCTTGCTGTAGATGTAATTATACATTTCTCCAAGAATAAAGCAGAGAGTGTTTCTCAAGTAGAATACTCTAGCCTCTAGGGTAGACACTCTAATGTATTTAATAGGTTATTTTAGATTAAATATAGCCTATGCGGGTTAACAAGCGAGTAGATACATGAAGTAATCCAGAGCGAACATTGCGAAAAGAATTATGAGAATATTAAAATACTTACGATTTACTTTTGATTATGGGTTGTACTATATAAGATATCCTGTTGTACTTGAAATATACATCGATGATTAATTGGATATCTAATGTTAAAGACTCAAAATCCTAGATTGGTTATGTGCTTACATTGGGAGGAGCAACAGTCTCATGGAAATCCTTAAAACAAACGGTTATTACTAGATCCACAATGGAATATGAGTTTATAGCATTGAACAAATGTGGAAGATTATTGAATGGCTGTGCCACTTCCTAGAGGATATTCTAAGATGGCGGCGAAACTTGTGTGTAAGTATCATCGTTGTGATAGTGATACATTATTGATGCCTTGCAGACGGTATATCTGATAGTAAGTCTAGACATATTTGTCGTAGACACAACACCATTAGACAATTACTCTCAATTAGGGTTATATCTCTAGATTATGTAAAATCTAAGGATATTATCACGGATCCGCTAACCAAAGGGCTAAACAGAGAGTTAGTTGAAAAGTCATAAAGGGAAATAGGACTAAAGCCTATAAAGGAATAGGTTAATACAATGGGATACTGACCTAACTCCACGGAGATCCCAGAGATCTAAAGTTTAAGGGCAACTAGATTATAGAGACTTCCGATTTGATCATTGTAGGGGATCTTAGCCCATCCAGTATCTATGATGAAACAACTGATGCTCATCTGAAGTAGGTTAAGGCTATCTTCTATTGATCTTACTTATCCCAGTTCCATGACTTTGATGCAATATTGTCAAGCGGTTGGGCTTTTAGTTCTTTCATGAAACAATCGTAGAATGGGTTTTAATACCTTATATGGATTTCTTCTCGTTCGTTCGTTTGACTTTTAAGCCTTGGGGAATTAATCCATCTACTTCCATTCACCTCTCCTCTTGCACGATGCCTATTTAAGTGTTCTAACTCTCTTTGAATATGAGAAAAAAAAAATCTTTTGTCAAAATTGTTCGATTCTTCTATCTATAATGAGGATACACACATTTTCCGTTTGATGGAGTAATTTGCTGACAAGGTGCGGTCGTCGCCACCTAAATGAATCGTTTTCAAATCACAGGAAACGAAGCAAGTAGAGAGAAATTGAATTGCTTTAAAGGAGATTGTCTCCACCAAGACTCGATCTATTTCTTCTTGTGATCTGTCTTTATAAATTTCTTTTATCCTCCTTCTTTGTTTCAGTGTATTCGTAAGTTTATAAAAGATGGGTGGTCGGAATATGGGACTCTTGACCCAAAAAATGGTCGGAATTTGAGGAATTTAGAATTAGAAAAGTGGTGAATATGAAATTTATTTGAAAAGTATTAAAAGAACACAAGATTAAGACTAAAAAAACATAAAATCATGAGAAGAAAAACAAAGTTAATCTACCCAAAATAAAATGGAAATATACTCAGATTGTATAAAACTCCATAGAAAACTAATAAGTATACCAAAAGAAATAGCAAATAACTTACCTTATCACCTTCTCATTCTCTTCACTTCAAGCTTTCATGTTTCCTTCTTCTCTTCCATCATTTCCCCTTATTCCTTCACTTTTCTTCCTTTCCAAGACTCATTCCTTTCTCCCTTTCTCTCCCTCTCTCTATCATATTTTGGGTAGCCCTCACTCTCGAAAAAGCATCTCTTGTCTTTCATATCCCAAGACAATTTTTGTAAGGCCATCTTCACTCTCCACTTGGCCCTCTCTCTAGCTTACACTTGACTTCCAAATAAAAAAGCACTTCTCAAGGCCAAAAAAGAGGAAAAAAGACAAGAAGGCCCTGGAGGTAAGGGGTTTAGAGGCATTATATTTGGGAGATTGAGGACCCATCACAAAAGGTAACAGTACAACAAATCCGAGATTCAGCTTAGTTAATGGTGGGAATAGTGTGTAAATTTATTGCATTCGAGTCTCCCATAATGAGCAAGGTCAGCGGAATCTCACTTTCAACAACCTCAGTAACGAAGAGGGTTAGTATCAGTTGTTATAGAAAGGGAGGAAACATGGCCGTGTGGACGAACAAGGCAAGTTCAATGATATTGGAATTAGAAATGGAAGGAGTACAACAGGAGTAAGGTGACGAGGTTGACATAACTACAACAAACAGGCCAGGCTCACAAATTTATATCTGCCAAAGGTAATGATAACCCTAAGTGAAACTGCAAGTAGGTTGGGCGAAAGCCCACGCACAGTTCTAATCCCTTAGGGACTTGGTCTCTAGGTTCAAACCCACCTTCATATTCCTAATGAGAGTTAAAATTGTTAGGAATAAAGTGGAGTATTAAAAGCAGAGAAGCTAGGTTAGGAGGGGATATTATTTTATTGAAGGAACAAATAATGGAGGAGGACTGGCACTCCTATGGAAGACGAGAGATACTCATGGCAAGAGTATGAAAGAGTAACCATTGAATCGATTTCCAGTTGCTAGTGATTTTCAATGTTGTAAACAACACAGTTATCACTTCATGGCCAGATTAATTATCTTCGAAGATTGCAAGCTTATACTAAAGCAATTTAGATTCTTCGTGATAGTCTTTGCTTGAGAGGTCATGAATTACAGGCTACACTCCACCTCTTCCACTTTTCAATATATATATATATATTGGAAGGTTAAAATAACCTTAGATGGAAACTTAATTAAAAAATTTGATGTTATACTCATTATTTTAATTTTAATTTTATTTATTTTTTATGATGCCTTTTCAATCGGAAATGAATTTGGGAGGCGTGTTAGATTAGTTAGTGAACCATTTCTTTGTTGGATGATCAGTAGGCTTTGGCGTTACTCTCTGCAAAGACAAGAAAGAAAAGGGTCGCGAGTGCTTGTGGCGCTGTTGCCCTAAGTCGGTTCCTCAGCTGGAGAAAAGATGAAGCCTTAGGGGCGGTGTTTTTTGTGTACCTTTCAGGGGGGGGGTGGCTTGATATATATGGCGTATGTTTTCTGGGTGGATGGTAATAAGGACTCTTTCCATTGGATGAATGTTGCACCACATTTATCTGTCTCAGTTTAGTAAAGGGATATTGAAGGTTTATTGAGAATTATCCTTCTCTCCTTATTGGTGAGAATCAGGTTTGATCGCAAGAGATAAAGGTACATTTATCGTGAATTATTCTATTTTCTTTGCCAGTGAGATTTAGTTGGATTTAGGGATATGGAATGTTATGTTAGAGTTATCCTGCTTCACTTGTTGAAAGTTTGGTTTTGATTTGCGGAATGCGGGCCTTTCCGATTACCCTGTTATCGACCTTTAGGGCGAGCGGTCCCTGGGATTTTAGTTTTGGGTGACGCTAGGGGGCTTGGGTGTTTATTCAGACACCTCTTCAAATTGGGCCTGGTGGTGACGCGGCCCCATTTTTCGACTCATGGGTTGCCCCGACCCTTGTGGCCTACCCCCCGGTGTCGTGGGCGAGGGTGTAGCGGCTCGTATTGGGTATGATTTTAAGGGAAATTAAGCGCCTTTGGAATTTGGATTAGTTAGGGCTTTGTCGCGTCATATGTCTTATGATAATGATGACTTTTAGTTTATTTCATTTTAGGTGTATCCTCTTGACGTCTTGTGTTCCCATGATAAAATCTTTTCCTTTGCTTTTAGTGAGTTGGACTTCTTTCTCTTAGTATTAGTTTAGACATACATGCGAGTCCTTTTGTCGTCTTGCTTGGGGGTGGCCTCTTTTTTTTTTTTTTTTTTATTCTTGGGGCCAAAGTTATCTTTCTCCCTTGATGTCTTTTCGAGTATCTGAGTGAGGGCACAGGGCTAGATTGGCTAAGTTTTGTTCTTACTCTTGGCCCTCTGCATGGGTGGGATTTAAAAATCTTCTTCTTCTTAGGTGACTCCTCGGTTTAGGTTCGGGGCGGATTAGTGCCAGGCGCCTGCCAGGCTTCTGACCGGGTTGATCTTGAGATGCCCGAGGAGCCCCGCCATGAACAGGAGTAAGGGAGGAATTAAGCCCGGATCGTATCCGGGGATCGGGAAATATCTAAGTCGCCCACATCACCGATGCTGTTTGCATGGGACCCTAGCAAAGTTGGGGCCCTTGTATGGGGCCACTTTAGCGGCGTTCTGAGATCTCCTTTTGGTGTCAGTGCGGTCCACGACGTTTGACATCTTCACGTGGTTCCGAGTTCTAAGATGGTGAGTAGCTTAACTGATGGCCCAGCCGACAGCAGGTCAGCCGCTTTCCTCACACCTTTATAAGGGTTTTTGCCGCCCGGGTGTGTCCTTCCTCAACTCGCCCGATTGCTAGGAGTAATCCGTTTGAATTTATTGGGTGGCTGAGGTGAGGGGCACAATTTGTTCACGGTATAAGCTTTGTTCGTGATAACTAGTGTGAAGGAATCGTCGAGGGCTTCCTTTATTTTCCGGAGACGTTAAGGCGCTCCTTTGGTAATTTTGATCTTGGCCTTCCACATGGGCTTTGGAGAGTGTTAGCCTATTAGTTAATGACCCTGATTGGGATCATGACCTCTTGTGAGGATGACACCACCACAAGATTCTGGGTGCTTAGACACCTGACGGAGATCTATGAGTGTTTTGTCTTTGGTATAGGATTTGTGAGGTCATAGAATTTATCTCTCTAGTGCACTGACCGCGTGCCTCTCGGGTGTTGGGCTCGATCTCGGCCAGAAGATAATGTCATAGCGCGGGGTTGGCTGAGTGTTCCTGCGCCCCTCCTCGGGCGATCGGTCGGATATCCTGGACCCCTTCCTAGCTTGAGTCTACGGCGCGCTGCTTTGCTGGTGAGGCCTTCACCTCCTTCCGCCATAAATTCTCTCCCATCCGGACCTTAGGCGCCAAGCCACCAAGGGAGAGCTTTTGGCTCGGGTGAGCGTCAGGAAATCTGGGCGTGGGCGGAAAGGAACTCCGTTGAGAAGGATGCCGGCTTGGGGTGGGTTAGTGGGGCGTCTTCCTCTTCTACGCCTACCCTCGTCAGAATAGGGGCGAGGTGTTGTTGCCTCCAGTTGGGGTCCTTAAAGCTCTAAGTTCGCAGCCCCGTTCAGGTTCTGCTGCAAAGGTAAAAGACTCCTTGGGAAGGGGCCAAGCAGCCGTTGGAGGTCATGCCTATCACTATTTGGAATCCCCCCGCGCAGAGTGTTAGCCATCGCTTCCTCGAGGCGGAAGAGTTGAAGAGGTTAGAGCGACGGAGATAGTGATTCCTTGTCCTTAATGCCGAGCTTGTGGTGGGCGCGGTCACGTCATCCTTGGGTCGACCTTCGAGGTGGGCGCCACCTGCCCGTTGATGAGGCTTTGGCTCTATCCTTGCAGGGGGTCGCCTCTGTAAGTTTCCGTATCTTGTCGGTGCCTGAGTTACAGCAGGTT
This sequence comes from Tetrastigma voinierianum, assembly GCA_016808115.1. Taxonomy (NCBI): domain Eukaryota; kingdom Viridiplantae; phylum Streptophyta; class Magnoliopsida; order Vitales; family Vitaceae; genus Tetrastigma; species Tetrastigma voinierianum. Next base: position 109,294 of record JAEQBH010001211.1, on the reverse strand, counting down.
GGGTGCTGATCTTGTGTTGGGCGTGGGCAGGTGGCTACTCATTTGAAGAGTTTAGCCAAAAAGGCCAATCTGAACGAGGGCCATGTCAAAGCCGCTAGAGTTTACAAGGCGAGGGTGGCTTCCCTTAGCCACCGAGGCGGGCTAAGGCTGCGAGACCCGAGTGCAGAATATGATGACCCGGGGAGGCGGTGGAAGCTTAAGTCAATTTGAGGCATACCTTGTCGGTGCGGAGGCTCGGGTGAGGAGTGGAAAGGAGGCTAGAAGCGGCTTAAGGAGGCGGCGAGTCGAGCCCGTGAGATTCGGGATGGGATCTGCGAGAAATTTGTGCAAGATGACCTCTTTGGAGGCCGGGACGGGCTCTGTCCCTGCTCAGTCGAACCGGATGGTTGGGATGGTACATTTATGTCTCAGACGAAGCTACGAAGTGCAGGAAGAGGCTGCGTCTTTTACGCTAGAGATGAGCTGCGCAACAAAGCAATGACGCTAGACGGACTCGTCGCGAGGCTTAGGAGCTATTAGCTCACGTGGGACACTTTGTTGAAGAGTGCCATGGGTTGCGAGGGGATCTTCATAGGCAAGAGTTTTGGTCGTTCAGAGGGACGAAGTTATAGTAAACGAGGAATGAAGCTGTGCTCAATGGGCTTGGTGACTACCTTTGGGGAAGAGAACAACCTTTGCCTACCTGGGCACGGACCTCCAGCCGACATCCTAGCGACGAGGAGCGGAAGAGTCCTTTTCTGGACCTTTGCAGAGGAACAGAGACACCTAAGGCCCATTCCTCTTCTCCTTCCTCTGAAGTCTGATCTCCCACACATACCCTTGCTTGGTTCTTTTTTTTTTTTTTTTTTTTGTGGGGCTTGGGACCCAGGACATATGTAAATTTTTTCCTAATGAATATCCATTTTTTATCTCACCACTTTCGCTTCTACTTGCGCTCTTCGCGCTGTTTTGTATGAAATGAATTGACTTATTGGCTGCATGGCCTGAATTAAGCGTTTAGGCCCGAACTTGCTCACATTTGCATAACTGAGTTAATGATTAGGCTGCTAAAAGCTATCTTCTTGAGAAGCTCCATAGAGCGAATACGGAGCTAGGCCCACGACTCTTAGAATTTGCATAGCCTAAAATGAGTAGTTGAGCTCTTCAAACTGAGCTGATGGGCTCTTGAGCCTTTGAGGCTTTATAGGTTATATTACTGAATTTGAAGCCCGACTCTTAGGCTGCTTTGGTAGAGTAATTGAGCTCTTGGCGAAATTTATTGGGCTCCTGGGCATTGAGGCCTTATGGACTATATTGCAGGCGGGCGACTCTTTAGATTTGCATGACTGGTGAGTAGTTGAGCTCTTCAAGCTAATTCTTGGGCTCTAGGCGTGAGCTGATGGAGGCTATATTACTGGTGAACTAACTCTTGGGTGCTGCATAACTGGTGAGTAGTTGAGCTCTTAGGCTCTTTGGGCTCTGGGCGCTAAGGCCTTATGGGCTATATTACTGAAATTTGAGCCCGACTCTTAAGGTTGCATGACTGTGTTTGAGTAGTTGAGCCTCTTTAATTTAATTGGGCTCTGGCTATTTGAAGACCTTATAGGCTATGTTGCGAGGTGCCGACTCTGCTGTACAGTGGTTGAGCTCTGCATTACTGGGCTCTGCGATGCCATGGACTATATTACTTTGTGAGCTGAGTGACTCTTTAGGTACATCGGCTTTGGTAGTGGTTAGGCTCTTCAAACTAAAATTTCTTGGGTTCCTAGGCGAGGCTGATGGGGTACATTGCACAGTGGGGCCCGGCTCTTTGGGCTGCGTGGCTTGAGCTGAGTAGTTGAGCTCTTCAATTGATTCTTTGGGCTCTTAGGCGCCCCGAGGCCTTATGGGCAATATTGCACTGAGCTGAGAGGCCGACTCTTGGGGTACATGGCACGAGAGTAGTTGAGCTCTTCAAGCGAAATTTCTTGAAGGCGGTGGGTCCTTCTACTTCTTGGAAGATGCGGGTGTCTTTAATCTTTGGTTTATGGAGAATTAGAGCTTGATTGACTTCTTTGATGCCCCAGCCTTCTTATAAGTAATGGCTCCTTTGCTATGGAGCCCATATGGAGCCCATACTCCAAATCTCCTTCCTTTTTGGGGCGTAACTAGAATCTGCTCGTAATGAAGCGTCAGGGCTTGGTCGTCTTCGCAGGGGATCGGCAGGGTTCGGTTCGGTTTCAATGGACCTCACACTTTTTGTGGGAGTTGTGTTTGTCCCTGATCTCCTACCACATGGGAGTTATGTTATTCCTAGCCGTCTTTAGAGGAGTGCATTTGGGGAGGGCGGTACACTTTTTGTATCGCTTTTTCCATTTTCTCCTCTTCTTCCTCTTTCTCCTCTTTCTTCTCCTTCTCTTTCTTTTTCTCATTCTCTCTTCCTCCTTTTCCTTTTCTTCCCCATCTCATTCTCCTTTCCTTCTTCTCCTCTTTTCCTCTTCCTTTCTCTCTCTTGAGTTTTTTTTTTTTGAGGGAACAGCTTGTACTGTTTGTTTCCAAGATGTAAAGAATGATGCTACTGATTGTAATCAATTGTACCTTTATTGTAATAAAGAGATATTTTATTTTTTGAATCTTGAATTTGCGCATTCTGATGTATGTAACCTTCTTGTACATTCCACACATTTGTGACGTCGACCGGATAATCAATAACACCTTGTCCGTCATCAGAAAGCGATAATACTAAGATTACAACGGAAGGCCTCTTGATAAAAGCGCTTAGGTGCTTTCGATTCCAAGTATGAGGTAGAATTTTTCCCTCTTGATCTGGGCTCGTAATTTCAGGTCTAATTACACAGTCACGATATAGGGGCCTTGGCTGGCCTAGCTTTCCATGTGCGGATTTTCCTTGCTGTAGGAGCTTCTTTAAAGACTGGTCTCGGGCTTGTAACTCCACAGGTTTGACTTTTTGATTATGTGCCTTGCCGTCTTCCTTTAGTAATCTTAGTCGCTTTAGGACTGCTCACGCTTTCATCCCAGAAGGTCTGAATTTAGGCGGAGAGCCTCAAATCGTTGTGTTTCCGCAGCTTGCCAATTAGTCCTTGGGACTTTAACTTGGAGCCTCGTGAGAATAGCTGCTTCTATGCTAAGGCTAGGGTGAATGGGGTTTCTGAGGTTGCGACTTGCGCAGTTACGCCCAGCCCCCATAACACCTTAAGGTATTCTACCCATTTACCTTTAAGAACTTCAATTTGGTCTTCATGTTGCTAAGGGGTTCGATGGCCCGGGGAAAACACACTTTGCATCCATTAGATTCTTGTCTTGTGGAATGATAATAATTCTTGATCAGAGCTCGGCACAAAATCCTTGGGCTGACATTATCAAATTGCTTTCCATTATCGACACGAGCTCTTGGGATACCAAACATGCATATTATGGAACGCCACACAAAGTGCGTATCTTTGTTACGTGATAGTAGCCAAGGGTTGACCTCGGCTCCATTGCGAAGTAATCTTGCAACGATGGCAATTTGGTGGCCCTTCTAATGGGCAGGGTCGATATGTCCAAACCTATTGTTGAAGTGGGGCTTGTGGTGACGTCGAGGGCTCGGATGGGAGGTGAGATTTTGAAGCTGCTCTTGGCAAATCTTGCATTTCGACTAGGTCGATCGCGTCTCACGACATTGTGGGCGATAGTATCCCTACCTTAAAACTTTTTCCGCTAATGCCCAGGAGCTCCGGAGTGTGGTTTTTCGCATGCGCCTTCATGCTTCCTTGAGTGCGTGATCTGGCGTCTCTCTTTCTTCAATACTTGGGATGGGTGCGAAAAAGCCTCGCTTGTAAAGACGTCCTTTATGAACAGTAAACCTGGCCGCTCTTGCCCTGAGCTTAGCAACCTCTTTTGGGTCACTCGGTAGCAGTCCCCTTATTAAGTAGTCCCAAATGGGGTCCATCCGACAGCTCGACGTGTGAGGGGGAGACCTCGGCGTCAAGTGAGGTCATGGAGGCTTTGCGAGGTGCTCGACAGGCGTTAGTCTGCTGAGGTCTTCTTGTGAGGTTGTTGCCAATTTTGCAAAGGTATCTGCTCTGGAGTTCTCCGCTCTGGGTATGTGTCTCACCTTTGGCCTCGTAGGTGTCTTCTATTTGTCTTACTACCAGGCGGGAGTATTTGCGGTTTCAGTGGTCCACTTCCGTGAAAGAGGCTAAGTTGGGCCGGCCATAGTACCTCATACTCGCCTCATTGTTGAAGCTTGGAATCCGGGTCGACGTGCTCAATATCTGTCCTTTTAGGAGGTAGATTAGCCAGAAGCCGCTTCCTTGGGCATTTGCGTGTCTGAGAGAGTCTCGGATAGGAGTCAGTCATTGTTGAAGTATTCTTGGCGGAGCTTTGCCGTAAATTCCATGTAGTCGCTAAGACCTGCCCTTTTGTGCGGTTTCGACTTGTATCGATGTCAAACTACGATTAACTCTATGGCCGGCTTCATCAGCAACCTGCAGGAGTCTCTGGTTTTATTGTGGCACCTGCCGTGAGTGATACATTTGGGACTTCAATGGTATGAGCTTGGAAATAAGGCGGGCTTACAGGTTGTGGTGCTAATGCGAGTTGTTTCTCATCCTTGGGTTACCTCTCTCTGCTCTTCTGAGCTCGAGCTGCAATAGTAAGCTGGATCTTGTGCTCTGATCTTTGTCTCGGCAGGCAGCTGGTTGTCTGAAACTACGAAGTCTGGTAAGATACACTTGGAGAAGCATGAATGGGGGAGGCTCAAATACGTCTTCAATCATGAAGCGCATCTTCACTTAATCTGCGTCCATTGAAAAGCTTTCTTTAGAACTTGGAAGAAGGGTGACGTTTATATTTGGCCACTGGATATGGAGGGAGATCGGCTTAGGCGGCTATCCTTCTGTCCCGGCTGGACCTCCTTTATGCTTGATGGTGGCGGCATGTCGAGCACAACCTTTATTTTGTCTGGATTTGCCTCGATTCCTCGGTTGTTGACTATGAAACCTAAGAATTTTCCGGCTGACACTCCGAAAGCACATTTGGCTGGATTCAACTTCATGTTGTACTCTCTCAGGATCTTGAAGGCCTCGGACATATGAGCTATGTGGAGCTCTACTGTGGTTGACTTCACCAACATGTCATCTATATACACCTCCATGGATGTTCTATTTAGCCAAGACATCATGTTCCTGCCTCGATAAGTAGCTCCTACGTTCTTAAGCCCAAAGGGCATCACACGATAGCAATAGGTTCCTTGCCCTGTGACGAACGAGGTCTTTTCTTGGTCATTTGGATCCATACTGATCTGGTTGTAACCAGAGAAAGCATCCATAAAACTGAGAAGTTCATGGCCAGCTGTGGCATCTACGATGAGGTCGATTCGCGGCAAAGGGAAACTATTTTTTGGGCATGCTCTGTGGCGTTAAGTGAAAGTCAATGCGAGTAAGCGCTTAGTTTTTCTTTTTAGCCGTCTGACGTTGGCCAGCCATTCGGATATTCCACCTCTCTAATAATTGCCTTGCACAGGAGGAGTTTACTTAGACCTCCTCATTGATCGGCTTTTTGACTTTCGTGCGAGCTCCTTCTCTTTATTGGCCAGAAGCCCCGAAAGTTGGATTTGGCGGTTAACTATGAGTGATTATTGGTCGATTCCTCCATATCTAAATTTGCTTCCATACGAAGACGTCTACGTTACGTCTCGAGGAAATGGAGTAAGGAGAGCCTGAGGTTTCCCTTAAGCTTGGAACCGTGTAGGCGAGGTGTTCGAGGGTTGTCGATCAACGATGCGGGTTCCCGAGTTCTTTCGAGGGGCTTAGGTCGTGTGTTCACCTCGTCGTGTCGAGGCTCATCCGAGGTATATGTTATCGTAAAAACTGGCTTCATGGATGTCGAATAGCATTCCTGCCCGCCTTGTTTGGTCTCCTCGAACCATTCCCTCCGCTTGGTAGGGACTTGATCTCATCATGTGGTAGCGGAGGGAATGGCCTTTGTAGGCGTTAAGAGAGGTGCACTTTAATAACATGTTATAAGCGGACGGGCGTCTCTTACGAGGAAACCTTCTTCTTAGTTTTGCACGACACGGGGAGTCTCCCAAGTGAGCACTAGCTGATTAGGCCTTTGACAATACCTTCTCCCGGAAGAATCTCGCGAGTGGGTGTTGAATGGTTCTAGCTGCCCTTCCAATGTCCATCTTATCGGTAGGCGAAGATGGTATCATTGAACTCCCATTGTCGACGGGCCCAGATGGATCGTTTTGTTAGCCACCACCGCCCTTATTACCAAAGGGTCGTCATGAGGGTGTTGACATCCCTTCAGGTCTGAATCTGAGAACGTTATGACTATGTCTAGTCGGGGTTGTTTGGACATTGCTTGCACTTCCATTATCTCTCCTGACCTGATGCTGCGCAGATGGGCCTTCCTAGTGGAGTTGGACTCCCCACCTCCTACAAATCCTCTTGAGATCATGTGGATTTCTCCTAAGGGCTGTTGATGCTGAGCTGTCGCCTGCTGAGGTGGTGGTGGTGGTGGTGGGTGCTGAGCCTGAGCCTGACTCTGGGCCTGACCTTCAGATGTTATGAAGCGGCGAAGATACCCGCGCCGAATTAAATATTCTATTTCTTTCCAGAGTTGTATGAAATCGTCCTTGCGATGTCCATAGTCCCTATGGAACTCACAGTACCTGGTGTTATCCCTTTTGGCTGGGTCTGACTTCATCTGAGAGGGCCACCTCAGGAACTGTTCGTGTTGCACCTCGCGCAGGACCTGCAAAACTGCAGCCGTCAGAGGGGTAAATCGCCAAGGTGAATAATGTTGTCACCTTTCGGGCTGAGGTGGACCTAGACGGTCTCTGAGGCTTCCGCGTCTCTTCGAGGACCGTTCTCCTTCTTTCTTTGGGGACCTCTCTCGGTCTTGTTGTCTCTTTGAAGCCCGTCCTCCTTTGCTTATCGATCCAGCTTTTCTTTTTATGGGTTGAAGAGCTTGCTCTTGGATATGAGGGCTTCTTCGCCGCGTTAATGTACTTCTCCGGCTTTAAGCGTGCACCGGCCATGCTGGCACAGTTCTTTGAGATGGAGAACATCAAATCCATTGATTGCACTCCTAGCCCAGCAATGAATGCAGTGATAGCGAACTTCTCATCGGGTATATCTACCTTCAGAGATTCGACATTAAACCTTTGGACATAAGACCTCAGGCTTTCTTGCGAGCTCTGCTTTATGGTGAGTAGATGATAACTTGGTATCCTGTATGTTCTAGCTCTAATGAAGTGAGAGACAAACGCAATAGATAACTCTATGAATGAGGAGATGGATGAGGGCGGAAGCCTATTAAACCAAGCCAAGGTTGGGCCTTTTAACGTGATAGCGAAGGCTCTGCATCGTACAGGGTCCTGATAGCCATGTAGCTCATTTGATTCTTATAAGTGTTGAGATGATCGACGGGATCTTTGGCACCATCGAACTCTTCTATTTGCGGCATTCTGAACTTCGCTGGTAGGGGAAAGTAGAGCACTTCTGCTATGAACGGGGACTCAATTTGTTGTACCAGGGTGTCCATAGAGTCAGGAGCTCGGCCCCTTACAACTTCCTTCACACGGCTGAGCTCTTGTTGGAGGCCCTTGAATCTATGCTCCCACAATCGCTCCCCTTCTCCTTGTTGATGGGGGTTCAGTTCGTCGTTTCCAACATGCCCCCGGTGTTGCCCGTTGCCCTCCTCTCAGGGTGGTCATGCCTGGCTCGGCTGGAATTCCGCTTAGTTTACGCCATCGGGAATCTTGGGGTGTGGTTGCCCGCCGTGGTGGCGATTCCCGATCTTCTTGAGTTGTCGCGCCTCGTGTTCAGTTGCATCTGCACGGTGAGTTGTCGGAATTCTCTGTCGGGCGTTAGTTGGTGAGCGGAGGCCTCCACCTCGTTAAATTGTTGGCTTGCATTGCTTCTAACATGACGGGAGGTCAGCTATCTACATCGCCCTGCTGGTCTTGCATCCTTGGAGGATTGGCGTTGCTCCTGCTCGTGTTCCGAGTTGATACCATCGATGGCAGAGGTCGGTCTTATTTGTAAAGGCGTCTTCCCACGGGCATGGCCCGATGATGCCTTTTTCAGCGGGCAGGTTGGGCGTGTTGGGGTCGTTGTGCCGGAACCAGGGCTGCTATTGGATTGGTCCGCAGGCTTTGGCGTTGTACTCTTTTGCAAAGACAAGAAAGAAAAAAGGGTGACGGGGCGTCACGTGGCGAAACCGATGCTAAGTCGGTTCCTCCTTTGGGAGAAAAGATGGCTTGCTTAGAGGGCGAATGTTTTTGCGTACCTTTCACCGGGGTGGGGGGTGGCTTGATATATATAGGCGTATGTTTTCCCAATTGGATGGTAATAAGGACTCTTTCCCATTGGATGGGATATTTTCTACCTTTATCGATATCGGATTTAGTAAGGGATATTGAAGGTTTATTGAGAATTATCTTTCTCCCTTATTGGTGAGATCCGATTTGATATACAGGATAAGCTGTTTATCGTGAATTATCCTATTTTCTTTGCGGTGAAGTTAGTTAGTTCACAGGGATAAGATATTATTGGAAGTTATCTACTTCGCTATTGGCGATTTAGTCGGTTGCGGAATGTGGGCTAGCAGTACCCGTGTTATCGGCCTTTGGGGCGAAACGGTCTGGAGCTTTTCGTTTTGGGGCTGGCGCCGAGCTTGGGTATTTCATTTGGGCTTACCTTTTCATTAGACTGTGAGTGGGCTGTCTTCCTATTTTCAAACCTATCCAATTTTATTATTAAATCTATAAATTAGATTAAAGAAATAAACAAATAAAGCTTAGGTTTAGTTTACAGTAATTTAGTGATGGCAATATTAAGGTCTTATTCAAGTAAAGAAAAAAGTCTTATCAAAATTATTTTAAAGAAGTTCTAGAACTATTTGATGCTTGGTAGAATAAAATTTTATTTTCAATTTGAGAATTTCTTAATCAATGTTTTTTTACATTTAAAATTATGTTTTAAAAATAAATTTTTATTCATAATCCTTTTTAATTATTTTTACATGTATATTATTTAAAAAAAATATTTTATTTTAACCATTCTTATATGTATATTATTTTTAAGTAGATGCTTAAATATTGAAAGAATTTCCTAGTAATATCATTCAATCAAATTTTTGGAGTTATTTTATTTGTTGTTGTTTTCTTCTAAGTCATTAAAACATAAGAAATTTCTCATTTAAAAAACTTATATGATAACTTTAAGGGGTTATATTTGTTACCTATGAGCTTATAATTTTTTATTAACGAGAAAATTTAGAAGTTTTGTGGATTTTTGTAAATTTGAGGGCCAATTCACTTGTAACTTAATTTTCTTGTTCAAATTTTCAGGAAGAATTTATTTCCATTAAAATTACTAAAATTTGTCATTTTATGAAAGAGACAAGTCATATATATATATATATATATATATATATTTATTTATTATATTTATATAGACATCTATTTACTTTATATTATTGTAATATTATGTTTGTTTCAATCTTGGTTCTCCCCCATATCATTGAACTCCTTTACCATTTGAGTCAAACCTTAAGAGCAAAATTTATATATTTAAGACATGAAAAATAGATAAAAAAAAAAAATAACAAAATTTCTTATCACCTTAAGATCCAAAAATAGAAAATATTGGTAATCAAGCTTTGGAATTAAGACTTACCAAAATATCCTTATAATAAAAAATAGGGTTAGAAAATAGAAGCAGAAAAAAAGCCCTTTAAAAGCCCTAAATTTACCAATCCAACACTATGTTGAGCATTTAAGCGCTCAAAATGCTTGAATGACCGATTGAACCATCTTAGAGTGCTTAAGCGCCCTACTAAAGCGCTTGATGAGCATTGCGTGCTATAGACGGCTCAAGAGCTAAATCTAGGACTTCAGGATTACTTGTTATATATTTTCATATTGGTTAAAAATAAGTATAAGAAGAGTTATACTTTTTATAATATTATAAGTGTCAGAAGAGTTACACTTGTGATGATATTTTAAGTGTAAAAGGAGTTACACTTTTAAGCATCTAATGTGTAAAAAGAGTAATACATTTAATGGTGAATTAAGATTATAACATACATTGAGAATAAATCATATTTAATGACTGGATTAAACATGTGAATAATGAGATGAAATGTTACAAAACTTGTGAATTGATAAAGATAATAAGTTTTGTAACATTTGAGTAAATCATGTTTAATGTGTGCATTAAACATATGAATAAGGTATTGAATTGTTACAAAACTTATGAGGTTGATGAAGATCATATATTTGTAATATTTGAGATTAAATATATGTTTAATGTGTGAATTAAATATATATTTATGTTTTAGGATGTTACAATTTCTCAAGAGGTTAAGGAAAACAAGAAGTCTTCTTCTCTTTGTAATCATATTTTTCAACCCTAAGAGTATTCGATAAGAATGACTTTTCTTCTTTTGAAATCTTATACAGAAAAGTGAAAAGGCTTCATCAATCTCAAGACTATTTCCATCTTACTTCCTCAAAAATTTCTTAAGAGATAGAGGAAATAGAGTATTTGGACAAAGTTTTAAGAACTTGTTTGAGCCTTCTTGTATTCTTCTTCTTCTTTTTATCTAAATTATCAAAAGTAGAGTGCTTTTGTAATATCGAGGGTTCATTGTATCAAGTGAGATTAGAGTGTGTTTCTTCTCCATTGTATCCATATATTTTTTCCAACAATCAAAGACTATTTTCAATGGAAGGAGAGACTATCAAGATCATGAACCAAGACCTTGTGAGGTTAGATCATTTTGATGGTTCCAACTTCACTAGGTGGCAAGACAAGGTGAGATTCATTCTCATGACGCTCAAGATCTTTTACATCCTCGATCTCACCTTGACACCATTACTGGAACCAAAGAAAAATGAGATATCTCCATATGTGTTATGGAAAGGAAGGAAGCATAATATAGACTACTTCAAAGTATGGGGGGTGTCTTCTTATTGCAAGAAAATGGATCCAAATAAAACAAAATTGGGTCTAAGGGTCATTAAGCGTGCAATTGTAGGCTATGCCTCAAATAGTAAAGCTTATAGGCTATTAGACTTGGAATCTAATGTGATAATTGAATCAAGAGAGGTAGAGTTCTTTGAGAATTTGTTTAGTGATAACAATTCTCAAGTACCTACTAGTGTTGGAGAGTCCCAAGATGAGACACCTCCAAAGGTTGTTGAGCATCTAATTGTGCCTCGAAAAAGTTAAAGTGTTAGAAAAGGAAAAGCATTGAGATCATATGAGATTGATTCTCAAAGAATTTCCTTTTACTTAGTAGAAGGAAATAGAGAAAATATTATAAGGAAAATTCCTATAATACTTAGAGGAGGATCAAAAAACATGCAAAGAAGCTATAACTTTTAGAGATGCTAGTTTTTGGAAAGAGACTATTAATAATGAAATGGATTCAATTGTGTCCAACCAAATATGGGAATTGGTAGATCTTCCACCAGGGTCTAAACCAATTGGGTGTAAGTGGGTATTTCAAAGGAAATATTACACTAATGACATGATTCAAACCTTTAAGGCTAGATTAGTAGCTAAAGTGTTTAAAAAAAGAGAAAATATTGATTATTTTTGATACCTATGCGTCGTGGCAAAGGCCATCAATTAAAATATTTTTGATTTGACATCAATTCATGGAAAACTGGAAGGTTTTGTTTAAAAGGGGAATGAGAACAAAGTGTGCAAGCTTGTTAAATCATTATATGGTTTAAAACAAGCTCCCAAACAATGACATGAAAAATTTGATCATGTAATTCTTTCACTTAGACACAAAAAATGCGACAAGTGCTTATATTCTAAGATTTATGGAGCCTATGTGGTTGTAGTTTGTCTATATGTAGATGACATGTTAATCTTAAATGATTAAATGGAAGGAATGATAGAAACAAAGAGGTTTCTATCCTCAACTTTCAAGATGAAAGATCTTGGAGAAGTTGATACCATCTTGGGTATCAAAGTAAAAAGAAATAGTGGGGGTTATGCTTTCAACCAAACTCGCTATATTGAAAAAGTATAAACAATTGATTCAAGATGGAATCATCCTAATCTCATTTGTGAGATCAAGTGAAAATTTGACAAATTCTTTTATTAAACCTCCCATAATAGATTTAGTAAAGACAACATCTAGAGTGGTGAGACTAAAACTCTTTGAATAAAATTCAACAATGATAGTAACCCATCTTAATACTTGGAAATGACTAGTCTGAAGTTCAATGGGTAAAAACAAGTCATTGATAAGTGAATTTTGAAAGCATTAGAATCCTTAAGTTCTATCTATGATGAATAATGCTGGTTGTTACCGTTAGAGGGTTAAACATAAAGTTTTTAATGAAATTCAGTCTATGTGTGACAAACATCTTAAAGGTAATAAGGATGTTGAAATAATTTCACCTATGTGAACTTAGGGGTGGTGCTGCCTCTCATGAGAGTTGGAGTATCTCAACGGAGCTTTGTGACAATTGCATTAGATAAAATTCAAATCAAAGATATTTCTTTATGCATTTTCAGCATTTATTGATTTACAAAGGGTTGATTTTATTTTTTAACCAAATGGGGATTGTTTATGCTGTTTAATTATCTTACTTTGACAGTTTTATAGCATGTTTAGGATATAATAAAAGTAAAAATATATTTTTCCAGAATAAAATAATGCTAAAAATAAAATAAGTAAAAATTCATAATTAATTCAAGAGTCAAGGGTAAATTGGTAATTTACCAATCAAAGACTCAAAGGTCATATGATAAGAAGATTATACGTTAATATAGAGATAAGAATAAGTTGTATTTGCAAATAAAATGAAGTTGAAGGACCAAAAGGCAAAAAGGAGGAAATTGGCTCAAAAATAGGATAAGGCAAAACATGGCCTTAGAAATATCTCATTTGGCATTTGAAGGCTAGAGCAAATACGATTGGGAGAAGAAGAAGAAGGAGAAGAAGAAGAGAGATGAGAAGAAGGAAGAAGGAAAGGAGAAAAAGAAAAGCAAAGGTATAAAATGTTTGGAACTTTTGTATGGAATACTTAGTTGGGTGTTTAGAACATGTATGGAAGCCATATTTGGGTTAGGAATTTTTCAATGATTCTTTGTCTATATGAGTTAGGAAAACTCTAACTTATAAATGTGTTATATGATTGTTTGGTTTGGTTGGAGTCCTCAATGGAGAGAAAATTTGTATAGAGAAAATGTTGGGTTTTAGGGGAGATGCTGTCTATTGTTTTTAAACCCATGTTTTTGTTTTGGCCATAACTTGGCCATTACTCATCCAAATTGAATGATTAAAAATTATGGGTAAACTAAACATCTAGAAGAAAAAATCTTCTTGAAATAAGTGTATCCAAATTTAGACCCCATTAGACCCAGAAAATTCATCAAAGTAAGAGAACAATTATGTCCACTGAATCTGTCTCCTGTGATCCCACACAGGCTGGAGTAATTCACAGTTTGTTTAAATCATAAATTGAGTTATACTGGTCCAAATGAGGTGATTCAAATTTCTGTACAAACTAGACATTTGAGAAAACAACTTTCATGAAGAAATTATGGTCAAATTATGTCTCTAACAATCGCAGAAAATTTTTAAATATAAGACACAATTTTAGATTCTGTTCCTGGAAATTGTCCAAAATTGTCCAGGAGCAATTTAGAATGTTTAGACCCTATCTCCCAAATTAAAAGTCCAAATGACATGATGTCTAAACAATAAGAAACTTAAGAAATAGGGGTATATTGAGTTAGAAGATCACTTTCTCTAACAATCCCATTTACATGGTCAAAGTGTAGTCGAAAAGAATGGACTTAGGAGCGCCTCGGCCCCATTTAGGCCAAATTGGTTATGGCAATTGAAATTGTATAAAGGCTATATAAATGTATTATTATAGCAAATAATGCATCATAGTAAGTTGATCATGATAACATGTGTTATGAAAGCTAAAGAGAATACGATATAATTTTTGTTATATGAAAAGTATGGTTAAATGCTTGTAAGAGATTATTTGATAGATATCTCATAAGTATACATGATATCAATAGTTATTCATGTATATATGATATATCTTTTTGATACCTAAAAGATTATTAAGAAAGCATGTACGCGTTATACGCTTATGGCTGGGTAGTTTGATAGATAGGCATGCCTATAGGGATACAGTTGCTACATCATACAGTTGATAGATATCGAGGCCCCGTTTGGGTTAATGACATAGATCCTATTTGGATCATTACTCGCAGCCCGTTTGGGTCATACGAGATAAATTCTTATGCATGTGATAATGCGGCCCGAGAATGCATTACAGTTCTTTCCTAATACGCTATAAGGTTTATGCGGACATAGACATAAAATCAGATGACAGAGTATCACATAGATGTGATGTCTATAATATATGACATGATGCTAAGGAAGCATAGCACTACTATGTGATAGTATATAGTTACAAAGAATAAAGTAAAGTATAAGATGACACGAAAAGTATATGAAATATGATAAGAAGTGAAACATGTTATGAAAAAGTAGATATGAGAAATGGATAAGTATATGTAAATGTTATATTTTTCATAAGTATATGCATGTGTCTAAAATGAGATGATCCTTATTAGAGGTCGTCCATGAGTATTATTCCCACTAAGTTATAAACCTTGCTTACGGTGTTTCATCAGGTGTAGATACGAGAAGAGGAAATCAAGGGCGGGGACAAAATCCGCATCAACAGTCAAAGTCAACACATCACTAGGTACCCACTGGAAGACCATTTGGTCTAATGTATATGTATTTTTGTTTCTTTTGTAAGTAATGTAAATATTATAAATGTTGAACACTTCCATATATGGAGCTTGTATATATTTTGTAATCCGCTGCTATAGAATATAGTACAAGTTAAATGTTTAACATTTTATGAATGAATAAGCTTAAAGTTTATAAGGTTATAGTAAACAGGAAAAAAAAAAATGACACCCTCGCTTGACTTCGGGTTCTGAGTTGGGCGTCTGGTGTTATATATTTTCCTTATATTGTTGGTTAAAAATAAAGTATCACGAAGAGTTACATTTGTGATGATGTTTTAAGTGTGAAGGTTTACACTTTTAAGCATCTAATGTGTAAAAAGAGTTATGCATTCAATGGTGAATTAAGATTGTAGCTTATACCTTGAGAATAAATCATATTTAATGAGTGGATCAAACAGCTAGCTGAATAATGAGTTGAAATATTTTAAAACTTATTAGATTGATAAAAATGTCAAGTTTGCTTAACATTTGTGAAATAATCATGTTTAATATTGTGCATTAAACATATGAATAAAATGGGTGGTATAAAACTTATGAGGTTGAGGAAGATGTAAATTTGTTATATTTGAGATTAAAAAAGATATGTTTAATGTGTGAATTAAACATATATTTTATTTTAAGGATATTTACAAATCTCGGGAGTTAAGGAAAACAAAATTATCTTCTCATTTTTCAACCTTAAGGCATTCAATAAAGTGGTTTTTCTTCTTTTGAAATTTTATACAGAAAAGTGAAAAAGCTTGATCAATCCCAAGACTATTTCCATCTTACTTCCCTAAAGATTTTTTAAGAGAGGAAGGGAATAGAGTCTTTAGTCAAAGTTCCAAGAACTTGTTTGAATCTTCTTGTATTCTTCTTCTTATCTTAATTCTCAAGAGATTGTGAGTGCTTTTATAATTTCAAGAGTTCATTGTATAAAGTGAGATTAGAGTGTCACGCCCCAACCCCCGCTTAAGCGGAAGAGGGGGGACGTGGCATGAGATTGAGACTTCTTTACATGAGTTACTGACATTAGTGGGCCCATTTCGGAATATAATTGAATGTATCAGAATATAACTTAAGCTTAATCCATAAAGAAATAAAACTTTTAACACTACCACCATAATGTTGTTCATAATGTCCTGTACAAATATCTGAATCCCATTGACTTATACATATACAAGTCCTATTAAAAACTTTACATGTACATATTCAAAATCGTAGGTAGCTTAATCTATAGATGTTGACTTTATTGTTGTGTTGGCCTCCCGCAGCTATATGGCTGATTGGGTCTCTCTTTAGTACCTACACTGATGAAATAAATGTGCTGCTTATAGCTTAGCTGAGAAACATATAACATATATGACCACTGTGAAGGCCATTAACGACATACAATTAACACAATTCCTATTTGCAAATTAGTTGTTCATATATCTCGACTACTTATACACTATGTCATTTATTAGAGTTCCTACATTCATTCTTCATAATACATAGTAATTTTATATTATCAGAGCTTTATCACATTTTTTCAATTTAAATCATTGTTTTCTATGTTAAGCATGGTTCTCATAATTATTTCAATAATTTTATCTTTATCTTGTGTCTTGGCTCATATTTCAAGAAGTGGATACGTGTATAAACTGTATGTACTCGAAGGTGCTATCACTGTATGAGACAGTGATCCTGTACTGTATTGACTAAAACGGGGCCACTATAATGACCCAAACGGGGCCAACTATATCATGTAATCCCTAATAGACATGCTTACCTATCCATCTACCCGAAGACATATGCAGACAATCAATCTTGTTACATTTTTATTTGTGCTCAAGCTATGCACATCTCATATACATGGATAATGTCAATTACATGTATTCACATGAGATACTTTCTGCATAAAAGATTCCTTTATACATATACTATAACTGCTACTTATCATAACTCAGATGATCATGTTCTTAGTTTTGCTCATATTTGCTCATGTAATCATATTTCATATATAAAGTAATTACTTTTTATAATTCCTTTACAATTTCATTTATTCAATTTTGAATCTCTTTATACCAAAATATTTTCCAAATGTGAAGTTCCCTGGGATGACATGGATATAATGGGGTCCAAATTTGAATATACTTATTTCAAGGAGATTTGTTCTCCTAGAAGTCTAGTTTACCCAGAAATTTGAATCACTCAATTTGAATGAGTGATGGCCAAGTTATGGCCTAAACACTAAAGCTGTACCAAAATAGACTAGAAACTGTCCGAAAACAGAGCTTCACTTTGACGAATTTTCTTGGTCCAATGGGGTCTAAATTTGAATACACTTATTTCAAGGATATTTGTTCTCCTAGAAGTCTAGTTTACCCATAAATTTTAATCACTCAATTTAGATGAGTGATGGTTACAGAGGAATCACACAGCAATATTTTTGACAACATCTCCCCTAGAACCCCAAATACCTTTCTTTATACAAACATTCTCTCTACGAATCACAACCAACTCAAACAAACTACAAACTGGAGCTGAAAACCAACAACCATCATTATTATGCAAAGTTAGGGTTTTCCCCAAACCCAAACATCATCAAAAAGGGTTTTAGGTTTAGTTTCCATACCTTAATCTTTTTCTTTTCTCTTCTTTCTTCTTTCTTCTTCCTTCTTCCTTTCGATCACCAAAATCCTTGATCACATGGAGCAAAATCACCACCTCTTCTTCTTCTCTCAACTATAACCCTAAGCTCTCAAAACCAAAGGAGAAATGTTCCCTTTACAAGACCAAATTTTGATCTTATCTCTTATTCTTTCATGCGCTCTTATGTTTCGCTTGTCATTTTTGCGGTTTTCAATTGTCTTGCATTAAAGTCCTTTATTTCTCTTTTATTTACACTTCTACTCATCAAATATTCTACAATGGCATATAAACTTATTCTCTTATGACCCTTGAGTCCTTAATGGGATATTTTACTATTTTACCCTTGAGTCTTGTATTAATTCCGGTTTTATCATTTTCGGTTCCAATATATATCCCGAAATGACACAAGACCATTTAGTAACCTGTCATGCTTGCAAACCCCAGGATACATTTCAGTACATAACCTCCCTGTAATTTCATTTGTAGCCTCATTACTCAATCAGAGCTAGAATTCATGTTCTGCATCGTTTCTCCCACCCAGTAGCCTCCTCGCTATATGCTGCTAAAGCACTTTCACCAATGGCACTCTGCTTGTTCAAGAATTGTTTTATCTCTCAAGCTAGAATAGCTTTTGGTTCTTCATCATATGAAATCAATGTACCAGCATATCTTATAACGTAAGATATGCGATTCATCTGATCTATATCTCCTCAGCATGGACACATGGAAGACATCATGTAGCTTGGTCAGTTCTAGAGGAAGAGCCAACCGATAGGCTACAAGTCTTACTCTTTCTAAAATTTCATACATATCAATGAATCTTGGACTCAACTTTCCTTTCTTCTTAAACCAAAGCACTTTCCTCCATGGGGATACCTTTAGGAACACTTTATCACTAACTTCATATTCAATATCTTTCCTCTTCAAATTGGCATATGACTTTTGTCGATCACTAGCAATCCTCTTAACTCAATGAATAACTCGCATTTCTCTTGTCTCAGATTCCTTTACTATGTCTGAACCAATCACCTTATGCTCATTTAATTTTGTCCAACATACCGGAGTTCTACATCTCCGGCCATACAAAGCTTCATATGGTGTCATGTTAACGCTTGCTTGATAACCAAGTGTTATGTGCAAATTCCATTAATGGAACATACCTATCCCAACTCCCTCGGGAATCACTACACATCCCCGAAGCATATATTCAAGTAATTTGAATCAACCTCTCAATTTTCCAATTCGTCATGAATGGAATGCTTACCCAAGGCTGACTATAATTCCTTCCAAAATCTGGACGTAAATCTTGGGTCTCGGTCTGACACAATAGACAATGGAACAACATGCAATTTGACAATCTCATCCACATATAGCTTAGCTAGTCAATCCTGACTGGTATAAAATGGGCCGACTTTGAGTCTATCAATTATCACCCATATTGAATCATGCTTCTTTTGCGTGAGAGGAAGACCAAACACAAAATCCATAGCTATATTATCCCATTTCCATTATGTAACTTGGAACGGATTCAAAACCCATCTGTACCCCGTGTTCAACTTTGATTTTGTCGACACGTCAAACACTTAGACACATAATTGGCCACATCTATTTTCATTCCTCTTCACCAATAGTATGAGCTAAATTCGTACATCTTACATTTCAGGATGCATGGTAAACAATGAGTTATTATGAGCTTCATGTAACGCTCTTTCTTGACTCATTATCTCTTTGTACATATAATCTATTAAAGAAAATGAAACTTCCACCATTCTCTTACTAAAAAAATCATTCGTCATTATCTTTGACGGTGTACCCTTTTCCTCAACTCTTCATTTTTTTTTTCTGAGCATCTATAATCATTTGTTTTAAAACAGGTTATGCTTTTAATTGAGCTAATAAAGCTCCATCTTTTGCTAGTCTCCAATCACTGTGTTGAAGTGACAATGCTGCCACTGTCTTCCTACTTAAAGCATTTGCTACCACATTAGCTTTGTCGGGGTGGTAGTTTATTATGCAGTCATAATCTTTAAACAACTCTAACCACCTCCATTGCCTCAAATTCAACTCTTTACTATTGATTAACGGTACTTAAGACTATTAATGATATGTAAAGATTCTACATTTTCACCACATATAAATAGTGTAGCCATATTTTCAAAGTGAACACTCTTATTTGCCAACTCTAAATCATGTATTAGGGATAGTTCGCTCATGGTTTTAAGCTATGCGGAGGCATATGCCACCACTTTTCCATCTTTGCATCAATACACATCCCAAACTGAATTTTGACGCATCCATACATAAATATTCTTTACCCCAGTAGGTTGAGTCGACTCTACGGTGTTTTCAGCCGATATTTTCTTCTTTGTTCAAACTTAAGCTGAAGCATCATCCCGTAGACTTTGCTAGGATAACTTTGTAAGCGAAGATGCTATGAAGGAAAAATCCTTTACAAACCGTCAATAGTATCATGCTAAACCCAAGAAACTTCTCACCTTGATTACATTTGACGGGTTTCTAACTTCTAGCCTTGATCTTTGTAAGGTCGACTCTTATACCTCTGAATCTGATATGACTAGGAATGACAACATTAAGCGAAAATCACATTTACTTAACTTTGCAAATAATTGTTTCTCTCTTAGAATATGTAATACTAGCCTTAAATGTTTATGTTTCACGTACATCTTTAGAATACACTAGGATGTCATCGATGAATACTGCCTGGCTGATCCAGTGAGGGTGGAAAGCACTATTCATCGAATCCGCCGTCGGTTGGTGCGTTAATTGACCCGAATGACATTACTAAAAACTCATAATGAAATATACTTGAGGTTCTAAGAAATTTGTTTTGGGACATGACATCTTTCACTAGGAGTTGATATGCCCGTCCCTTAAGTCTATCTTTGAAAAGACACTTGCACCTTTCAATTGATCAAATAGATCTTCTGTTCTCGACAACGGATATTTATTTTTCACTATTAATTTATGTATTTGCCGATAATCAATGCACATCCGAAGAGTGCCATTTTTCTTTTCATAAATAAAATGGTGCACCTAGGGTGATATACTAGGTGAGATGAAACCCTTGTCAAGCAAGCTCTTGTAGTTGAGTCTTCAACTCCTTTAGTTCAGTTGGAGCCATAAGTGTGAATTATACTAAAAAATGGAGTCATTCCATGTACCACTTCGATAGATCTACTTCTCTTCGGGTGGTATTCTGAAGGCTAGTTGTAGGAACCATCAGAATTCTTGACCACGTGAATATTTTCCTAAATTCACTTATTCCCTTCTTAGTCAAGTACGAAGCGAAAAGAGTTCTGACCTTTTTTTATAGAGCGTTGAGCTTACGCCATTTGGAATTTTATTTGACACGACCTTAGATCGATTAACATGTACTGTTACCTTTAACATGTTGGAACATTTAAGCAATATTGTTTTCTTATTACAATCCAGCCCATGGCACGATGTTTGGGATAGCTAATCCATTCCCAATCAAATCAAATCCGCGGAGGGTGCGGTGGGTCATTTGAAGACTCTCACATCATGAAGCCCCATTAGGGGGCCGATTCTTGTACACTCGGTTGACTCTAACACTATGCCCCAAGGGACTAGTAACAAGCATGTCATATGCCAAAGGCTCTACAGATGGAAATTTATCACTCAATTGTTCAATGCATATATAGGAATGTGTAGAGCCAGGATATATCAAAGCATGTATTTATGTATTATAAAGGGTGAAATTACCCGCAATCACCCCTAGTGCATCATGATCTTCACGAGGTCTCATATCATAAGCTTGGAGGCTAGAGGCGCAGCGTAGGACGGTCGATCCCCTTGACATACCTCCACATCCTACATCTTTGAAGCGGGCTACCTCGACCCCTACCTTGATCCAGGAGTCGAAGGTGGTTTAACAATCTCCCTCACCCTTTCCTTACGTACTTTACTATCCCTTGACTCTTTGGGACAGGTCGCTATAAAATGATCGTAGCTGCACAGGCATCCTCCTATCAATAGTCTGCAAACACCCAAATGTCGTCTATGGAAATGAGGGCACTCTAAGACTTCTTCTTGTCCTGCTGACATGCCTCTACTAGTACTTGATACCACTGTAATGTCTTGTCTTCTTCCCCTTGTGGCAGAACCTTGCACTGACCTTGTTTAAGACTCTCTACCTTTTTTACCTGAGAAGGAAGAAGCTCCTCTTGATAACTTCCTCTTCTGAAACCTTTCTCTGCTGCTTGACTCAGATTTCTACTGCTTTGCATCCTGTTTGCACGGCGAAATTCCACTGTTGGAAGCGATACTTGAGTGCAGATACCTTTTTATGGACTCATTTAGTCCATCCTCAAATTGCCTACACCGAAATGCCTTGGTGAGGACCGATTCAGGCTCGTACTTACTCAGGTGGCTAAATTCTTTCTCATATTCAGCCACGAATAAGTTCTCTACTAGGTCGAGCTTGCTTCCATTTAGTTTCCCTGTACATATCAGATACATATTTGGCCCTAAACTCTTGGACGAAAAATTCCCATGATATGGGATCTGGAAGTCTCAAACTCCTCAACACTAACTTCCACTAATCATAAGCACTGCCTTGCAATAAAGAATTGCACAGGTCACTCTTTGATCGGGTGGACATCTCACCTCCTCCATTAACCTTTGCAACTTTTCTAACAAAAATTCCTCTTTGCTCGGACTCTTCCGTATTTGACTGATGATTCCCTTAGCCCGGGTCCCTTATCATGTCTATCAGGGCTTTAGGAGCTATCAATCTTTCCAATACACGAGCCATGTCCTAAGATATTTTCAATAAAGCTTCGTTTAGCTCTGCAGGGCATATTTCATACGATAGATTGGTAACCACGATCTCTTGGGTAAACACTCTCTGTTGCTTCTTCAGCTGAATTTGAAGGGTGATCCATCTATACATAACACAAGACACAAGGACATCCACATTAGGCCAACATATTACTTGACACATGCTTTTCTATATTACATTCTATGCCAGAGCTGTAACACCTGATTCGTGCCACGGTAGGGTGAGCGGAATCAACAAAATTTGTATCCACGTGGTTCCTCCTATACTACTTAGTAGTTAAGCTCTTGCGACATAGCGGTCCTAGGGTCGAACATAGGGATGGGTTTTCTTCGTCTGAGTAATGAAATCAAAACTGGTGAATTAAATTTGGATTTTGGGGTTTGGTTAAAAACAGGGAAGTGGATGGTTTGCAATTGAAAATAAAATGAAGAAAAATAAGAGAAAGAACTCCTTGAAGCATTGGGCCACTAGGTTTAGGGTTCTAGGCTAACTGAGAGGTCCCCGGGTTAATTTCCTCGCGTTATGACATCACGGCCTATAGTCCATTGGCATAGCAGGATCTATGTTTAACTAGCGAGCCTCACCCTTGAAACAACTCTATTTGGTGTCTGAGGTAGCATGCATCCTACTTGGCGCTACAGTTTGAAACCTAACATTGATATCATCATAGAGGCTCGTAAGACCATCCCAAACAGCAATTACATCTATCACTAATTATGCACTTTGTATCACAAGCATGGAGAGTATTGGCCCGAATCGATAACATTAAATGCTATCTGACCACTAATTTAAGAAACCACTAACATATAAATATCATTTTAGAGGCTCGTAAAGACCATCTAAGAACCACAGTACATCTCATCAATATGCTGGATCCTAAAGCATGAAGTGTTGGCGAATAATGACATTGATGTTATGACTCTCCAGTTTGAAACCTAACATAACTACCTCGGTGGCTCATTAAGACGTCTAAGAACCACAGTACATCTCTCACTCAATATCTGCTTCGGATTCTAGAAGCATGGAGAGTATTGGCCTAGAAAATGCAATCAAAAAGCTAAAAACCTAGAGTTGAAGATTTGGGAACGAAATGAAAACTCTTGCATGGCTTGAGAACCACCGGCAACCTAAGATCTCACCCAGCGGCCTTTTACTTGAAGGAAGTGGTTTTAGCCGCTCATCCTCAAAGTTGTCATCCTTGGAGGTGTTTATAAGAAAGGGAGAGAAGAGGAGAAAGAAGAGAGAAAAGCGAAGAAAGAAAATAGAAAATTACTTGTGAGATATTTATTGAAAGATTAAAGTTAGGATTCTGAGCTTATAAGGTGACATATAGCGGCCAGTGTGAAAATACAAGAAAGCCTAACAATTTGGCTAAGTTAAAGAACTGAGAAATTAATACACCAAAAATTGATCGGTTGGCATTAATTACATATGACAAGGCGTGGATTTGTTAAGGCTGAAATTTACCGCTAGGTAAGCGAAATCACGAATATTGAAATCATGAATTTTCGCTAGGCACTAGCAATTTCGCTAGCTAGCGAAATTTCGCTATATGAATTCTTGTGTGTAATCATAATTTAACTAGGAATGAAGTAGACATTTAAGCTATAAGTGCGAAATTCCGCGAAGATAAGCGAGAATTGAGAAATTTCGTATCCACGATAATTTTCGCTAGCCTAGCGAAAAAGTCGGAGTTTCTCTGTATTTCTTGTTCCATTGGCCCCTTTGTTCCTGTTTGCTTCTCTTCCATTTTCTTCTGCTTCATTTTTCTTCTATTTCTTCTTCCTTTCACTTTAGTCTCACGATCTATGATGTTGAGTTTGACTTTAATTCTTCATATTTGGATCGACTCCTTGATATTGGCGTGATTAGCTCGCAAAAGCGCAAAATTGCCACAAAATGTGATCCATTAGAATAATATGGGACATAGCCTGTAAATTGAGTTAATTACAACAATTAGTACACAAAAAGCGCTCAAAACCTACTAAAAATAGGGTTCAAAATAGCACTTTTTGGGCACTAATCAACACCCCAAAATACACCATAGTCATTTTTAAACATAATTAGGGTATATTATAAGTGCATTTTGAAATTTTTTGTAATTATTATTTTGCTAAGTGAGAAAATTTCGAAACCCGGAATTTGTAGGAATCTGAGGTAAAGTGGAATTTGTCAAAACATGATATAAAAGTCATATGATAAGAAGATGAGATCTTTATTATAGAAATGGCCTCCAGTTTAATGGTGCAAATAGAAGGGAGTTTGAGGACCAAAGTGTAATAAAAGGAAAATTAGATCAAAATGGGATAAAACGAGTTGTGGTCTCATTTTGGGGGGAGTGCTAGGGATTGTGAAGAAAGGAAGAGAAGAAGAAGAAGAAGAAGAGAAAGAAAGCCAAGAAAGGTATGGATTTGTATGGATTAGTATGGATTGTTATGGTGTTGTATGGATTTGTGAACTTTTGTATGGATTCTTGGATTCTTTGTCTAGGGTTTGGCTATGAGAAGTTATAACCCACCATTACAAGTGTTTGTGGAAGTTGTTAGGTTGGAACTTGTAGGAATATGTATAGATGAGTTTGGAAATGAGGATTTCTATGGATTTGTGGGGATTCATGTAGGTCATTTTCTTGGGTGTATGAAATTCCCTCCTTAATTTAGGGTTTGAGATTGGTTTAAAATTATGAATACTTGTTGGGTGTTAGGAATCCTTAACTTCCCCTCTTTGTGTTTATGTTTGGGTTATGAACCATTTAGGAGTTATTTACCGGTGATGCTTTGGATTATTTTGGGTTTTTGGTTGGATTTCTAAGAAAAAGGAATGAAATCAGCCGTCTGGGAGCGTTTGGGATCTGCGGCGTGGGGATCTCCTGCAGCGGCGTGGTAGGGAGGTTTGGACAAGCCTCGGCGTAGCACGTTCATAGACATGTGTTTTTGTCATGTTTTATATTCCAGGTTATCGAGGACTTGTCTATTAGACTATTAAGGGACCACTATAGGGTGTATGAAGGGTCCGTTCATGTTTAATAGGTAAAGGGAAAAATTAGATTGTACCTTGCAGTCGGCGACGAGTTTGATGTTGCGAGCTTAATGCCCACATGATAAGATAGTAAGTTCCTAAACACATATAATTGTAAGTTTCTAAGGCCTGGGATATTAAATGACCACGGCACCTACGTACGTGGCCCGAGTGCGTATAGTACTTCGATTACTCACGATTAGTGCGACGACACTCTCTGACCATGCTTCGGCACATTTAGTACTGGTACTCTCGATTAGATCTTGTGACACTCTCTAGCTGGTCGCCCGGCACTCTGCTGTCTCTGGCTTTTGTAGTATTATCACAGTACCTTGGTACTTATTGTGTCGTGTCCTACTCATTTCTTATTACTGGTCTAGGTAGTCAAATAGTTATATGGTAAGAGTTTGAATAATGAATAAGAGTAAAGTAATGTACATCGTTATGCTCTAAATGTACCTATGGGTACCTTTATACAAGTATAAGCTCTATAGTACCTACGGGTACCTCTGTACAAGTATAAGCTCTGTAGTACCTACGGGTACCTCTGTACAAGTATAAGCTCTGTAGTACCTATGGGTACCTTCGTACAAGTATAAGCTCTGTAGTACCTACGGGTACCTCTGTACAAGTATAAGCTTTGTAGTACCTACGGGTACCTCATTACCAGTATAAGCTCTTGTAACTCTACAGGAGATACGAGACAAGTATAAATTAAATATAAGGATAAGTATGTGTATAAGTTTGTTATATGAATTCATGAAAATTCCTGATATACGCTCTTTGTATATTTGTTAATGTTATTATATAGCTTCCTGTAAATGAGTATTAGTGCATGTGTACATATAAGTCATATGTTTCCAGCTAGCGTTAAACATACGAGTTTTAATCCATGTAGGTATAGAGGAGGACGTTCACGATCTTACGCATATTGGTGGGCCAACAAACTAGTAGGTGTCCATTGCACTCTGATTATGTAAATGTAAATGTATAGTTTTTGTATATGTATATGTAAATGAGACTCAGGACTGTATGTATTGACATTGTAAACACCACTACGGTGGTAGTTTTATTTTGTATCTTTGCATATGATATTTTGATTCAGTTATAAGACTTGAGCCCACCAATGTCTGAAAAAGTAGGTAAAGAGTCCCCGTATAGTATAGTGCCCCGCCTAGGCGGGGGTCGGTGGTGTGTGAGCCACCTAGGCCTTGGCTCGATGCCAGCTGGTGTCGCTGACTCCGTCTAGCGAAAGGGGGGGACATGGCACGGGACTGAGACTCCTTTACTTGAGTTACTTACATTAGTGGGCCCATTTCGGAATATAACTGAATGTATCAGGATATAACTTAAGTTTAATCCATAAGGAAATAAAACTTTTAACACTACCACCATAATGGTGTTCAAAGTGTTATGTACAAATATCTGAGTCCCATTGACTTATACATATATAAGTCTTATTAAAAAAAATGTTACATGTACATATTCAAAATTAGAGGTAGCGACCTATAGATGTTGATTCCTATTGTTGTGTTGGCTCTCTTGTGTGCCGTACGGTTGGGTTGTTCTCTTCAGTACCTACACGTATGAAACACCCGTGCTAAGCTTATAGCTTAGTAGAAAACATATAACATATATGACCACTTGTGGCGGTCATCAATGACAATACACAATTAACACAATTCCTATTTGCGCATTAGTTGTTCATATATCCGACTACTTGTACTATGTCATTTATTAAAGTTCTCATGTTCATTCTTTATAATACATAGTACTTTTTATATTACTGTAACTTTATCACATTTTTCAATTTAAATCATTGTTTTCATGTTACATGGTTCTCATAACTATTTCAATCATTTTATCTCATCTAGTGTCTTGCATGCATATTCCAAGAAGTGGATACAGGGTATAAACTGTATGTATCTGAAGGTACTTTATTATTGTACAAGATAGTGATCCTATATTGTATTGACCCAAACGGGGCCGTTGTAATGACCCAAACATGGCCAACTATATCATGTAATCTCTAATAGGCATGCCTACCTTTCCATCTGCCCAGGGACATGTCACGAATGATTAATCTTATTACATTTTATTCATGATAAATATGCATCTCGTATACATGGATATCAATCACTTGTATACCGTGAGATACTTCAGACGGTATTCCTTTATACATATATATTGTTACTTTTATCATAGCACAGTATGATCCTTATTCTCGATTATTCTCGTATTTTTGTTCATGAAATCATATTTCATAATCCTTTTATAATTCATTTACCTCAATTTCATTTATTCCTTGAATCTCTTTATACCAAAATATTTCCCTCTGAGGCAGAGCTCCTTTAGAGCTGATTTTTGGGTCTGATGAGGTCGAATTTGGATACACTTATTTCAAGGATATTTGTTCTCCTAGAAGTCTAGTTTACCCAAAAATTTGAATAACTTCCAGTTGGATGAGTGATGACGAGTTATGTTTCATATTTAAGAAGTTGTACCCAAATAGACGACGCCCAAAAACCAGGCTTCTTTGGCCAATTTTTAAGATTACAATGAGGTCAGATTTGAATACACTTATTTCAAGGAGATTTGTTTTTCTAGAAGTGTAGTTTATCCAAAAATTTGAATCACTCAATTTGGATGAGTGATGGCCAATGTATGGGCTAAACACTAAGCTATGCAAAACATACCGAAACTATCAGAAAGCAGGCTTTATTTTAGCGAATTTTACGGGTCCTAATGAAATCCCCAAATTGGAAAACATTTATTTGAGGTTATTCTTAGGAAGTCTAATTTATTAAATTTGAATCGCTCCAATTTGGATGGTATGACGAAGACAAAAATGTGAGTTTTGGAAAAATTTTAATGACATCCTCGAAAATTGACATTTTCTTTATACAAACATTCCTCGGTGGGGACTCTGACTAACTCAAACAAGCATAAAACTAATTTGAGACCAACAACCATCATTATTGGCAAAAGTTAGGGTTGTCCCAGACAAACATCATCAAAGGTTTAGGTTTAGTTTAAATGCGCCCAATTTTTCTTTCTCTTCTTTCTTCTTCACTTCTTCTTGATCTTAAAATCATGATCATGAAGTAAAATCGTGGCTTCTTCTCTTCTTCTTTCAGCAGTAACCTAACCTCTCAAACCCCAGAAGAATGTTCATACAAGACGAATTTGGTCTTTATCTCTTATTCTTTCATAAGGCCATGTTTGGCTTGTCATTTTTGTTAAGTTTTCCATTTTCTTGCATTAAAGTCCTTTCTTTCTCTTTTATTTACACTTCTACTTATCAAATATTCTACAATGACTTATAAACTTATTCTCTTATGACCTTTGAGTCTTTAATGTGACATTTTACTATTTTACCCTTGAGTATTGTATTAATTTGGGTTTTATTATTTTTCGTTCTTAGCAATATAAATTCCTGAAAAATACAATTTTAACTTATTTTATACCCTAAACATATTATAAAACTGCTATGGTATATTTTGGGATGCATGTTACATAGAGTGTGTTTCTTCTTTATGGTATCCATCTATATATTTTTTCCAACATTATTGCCTATACTTCCATGGCTGAGAGGTCCTTTACCTTTTTGGTTACCATTTCTATGGAGAAAAAAAACTTATCTTGGTTTCCGTCGTTACAGGTTATAGTATTGTACCTCCAAATTAGAGAGATGTTGTACCTCATAATCAGTTCAGGATGTGTTTCTCACGGTGAAAGCATTATCGTGTAAATTATATATTGGATAAGACATACTATAAGTCATGACATAAAGCTATCAAGTAAGCATGACTTCGCCAAGTTGTTTTGATATGTTGCTTTACAATCTTGAGAGAATATTAAGTTTGCTCTAAAGTTAAGAATGACTTTGACACCTAAGTGACATTTATACAAATTCCTAATATATCGGGATCATTGTTGATGAAAGTTGGTAGCAATAGGCAGTCAAAACACTACAATTTTCATGGGATTGAAGCAAATTGTCTTTTTGGATGATCCTAAGGAGGTTCATGTAAACATTGACCAGAGTAGTTTCTTAAGTAGAAATTGACATATTCATTCTGACACATTTCTCCTAATTTTCTCTTATTAAGTTTCTTAATCCATTTTGACATAGTAGTTTCTTCTTCATTGTTATGGTTTCTGATCCCCTGCCAAGCAGCGATTTTGTTCTTGGGTGAGAGTTTTTTCCCATTGTTTATTGGTTTTTTGTTTGATTTAGGGTTTATGTGGGAGGGGGAATGAGGGAAGGGGCGCGCGGTGGGAACTTTCCCAAAAATAATAAAAAATTTTAAAAAAAATGTAGTTTGAAAAATAATCTTAAATATAATGTAGTTTTTCCACATTAGCAAAATAATTTAGAAAGTGTCTTTTGAAAAGGTAACTTTAAGTCGAAAAATTGAAGAGTGTGTTTTGAAAAGATGGCAGAATTGAATTTTAAGGTATAGAAAGTGTATCTTGAAAACGTTTAGGAATATTTGAGCATATTGTTTACAGGAATTTTTATTTTTTATTCAAATGTCTAAAAAGCCCGGCGGCAGTGACGTGAAGGGTTTTTTGCTGGGGGTAGAAGGAGGAGGGGCGGCGTCAACTGTGTGGTGGAGGAAGAGAAGGTGAAAGGGGAGTGATTTTTTTTTTTTTTAGTTGTTTACAGAACCAAGGGGAAGTAGGAGAAGGGGTGTTGAAATCCGATATATATATATATATATATATATATATATATATATATATATATATATTTTGTTTTGATATCGCAGGCATATTTGGTTTAAGGTGAAGATGAGATTAGACTCTCATTCAATTCAAAGCTAATCTCATCCTCAGCAAACCCAAGAAATCATAATGCTCATGATATCAAAAACAAATATATATATATATATATATATATATATATATATATATATCATCCTCAACTTAAACCAAAGAAATCATATGCTCATGATATCAAAACAAAAGGATAAAATTTAAGATTAAACATTGAAACTGAAAATATACATAAAAATGTAAGATTACCACACTTAAAGGGAACAGTATTGTTCTCCATTATTTCTCACTTTTTCTTGCTTCTGCTTTGTTCTATTCCATGCTTCTCTTTTTTCTACTTTCTCTATAGTTGGTTATTTATAGTAGGTGGAGTGATGTCGAGGAGCTGAAATATCTCTTGTTCGAATAACTTGCAAGATTAGGTGACTTCCTTATTGTTAGGTAATGACAGTTGGGGCTTTGATGACAGCTTTGAATCATTTCTTGAGGCATTGATATTGGTCTTAATGAGCCTTGCTTGAAGGGAAATGAAAGACGAACGGTGGGAATGAGAAGTAGTAAGTGAAATTTGGTGGTTTTATTGAGAAAATACCTTTTGCCATATTTACTGGCAATCTCATACAAAATGATCAAGGCACCTTATATTGGAAAAACATGACAAATGGAGTACTATTATACTTGCAATGCCATGAGTTTGCATAATTTAACTATAATAGTGAGCAATCCACTTTAATTAATAGTTGGTTGTAAGTTGTTATGTGTATAATTGTTATAGCTGGGGTATTGCATGTTTAGTGTGACTTTATCAACGGTTGTGTCGTGCTTCTCATATTGATACTCATGATATCTAGGCCATTGATATTACTTCATATATGGATATGGGATAGGTTTTCATACATTGCATCTAATCGTTTGTATATACCACATGATAATCAATTACCTATAGCTCCATTGGCCATTCGGTACATATGCAAAATTACCATTAATTTACTATTATGATCATATTGAAAGTATTGGTTTGTAGTAGTAGTTTATGTTGTATTTTAATTTTATGGATTAGTATTAATCAATTATTAAGATTTGTTTATTGGATTATTAAATATCAATTATGTAATATTATTCGTAGCGTCGGTGTGCGTAATGACCAATTAATCACGTAGCGTGATCGCGGCAATAGTGTCTTTGTGGCGCGTATTGATGAGAGTGCATGATGGTTGGACTATCTATGAGTATCTATTTATGAGAGGTCCCTACTCTCATCTGATATGAGCCTCTCTGACTTCCCCATCCAGTGGAGATTATGTTTTGTTTGGCATATCAGATAGAGAGCAGTCATCTCCTCTCTCTCTCTCTCAGTTTTCAACAACAGTCACTTTCTGGAGAAACTATGGATCTACTTTGAGTGCCGGGTACACGTTTTGGAGTCAAATTTGAGGATATATGTGTGTATGAGCGTGCTATGTTATTGTATCTACATAAGTTTTTTCAACAATTGAGTATCGAGCCAAATCGGATAACCAATTATGGCACATTCATCTGTATGAACCCCTAATAATTTGTGTTGATTGAGATTTACTTGTTTTATGTGAAATTTTCACTTTTAGGGTTTTGATTAATTTCACATATGAGTCTCTATTTTGGATATGTTCTGGAATCAAAAGGTTTGGGATTATATTGTTAAGATTTATGCCCCTATTTTTGTCAAATTTCTAAAAAAAAAAAAAAAAAAAAAAAAAAGGAGGTGTCTGAAACCTTACCGTGGACATGGCCGAAACCCTTGTTGTTTTTCCTTTGATCTACACGTGCAGGTGATATTTAAGTAAATTTAAACCTTAAATCATATCGTCGAGAAAGTAATTGGAAATGAGGAGTTCGATAGGGTTTAAAAGCGGTCGGCACGACTCAGATTACGAGGAGCAGGCGAGGGAGATGAAATCAGGGATTAGTTCTTTGGACTCTCGGTTTGCAGGCCCCGAATATTTTTTTGGTTAAATTGAGTGTATTTCGTGGATTATGCAATTGTATATTGATAATACCGGCAAATTATGATATTATTTTGCATAATTATGATCTTTTCTCTCGTGAGCATAATTGTAAAACATTGTAAATTAAATAATTTAAATTCTTTTAGAATTTTAATTAATTCATATGAATGTTTGCTTAAAAATAATTATACCCTATCGGTATGTTGTTATTAGTGTCATTTGTTATTAATGTAGTGTACTATTTGTTCTAAACTTATGTCAAATAATGTTTTGAGTACCCTATCGGTATTAGAATTTTGGTGACATGAGATCATGTACATTGTATACTTATATTTCTTTTTATTGTGATTCGTGACCCTTAGGCGGAGATCATGATAAATAAATCTGTTTAATAGGCATGTTTGGGTACATGCGTAAGAAGTCATTAATTTGTATTTGCATAAGTAATATTATATTACATGCATATTAAATGTTTCCCTCTCTACTGCAGTGCCGACCCTCGTTGCTGTGCAGTTGACCTGTCGAAACTACGGAATGGGGCTGAAATGGAAAAGGTCCCATGCTTATTTGTTGGGCTTGATGTATGCTCAAGTTTGTACTTTCGTCCAGATATTGCTTTTGTTGTTAATGCTTTGGAATGCTTGAGCAATCCAGTTGAACTGGTGGAAGCCAGTGAAAAAGGTCATGAGGTACTGCAATTGCGGGCTATATGTTGACTGTAAAGATGCAATTCGACTTGAGGTCCTTGTTTGTCGATTCGATTTTGCGGGTTGCCCGGATAATGAAGAGTCTACTTATGGTTTTATTTTTATGATGGCAAGAGGAGTACATTTCTTGGAAAAGTGTTAAACAAGCACTTCGACTACCTGTTATGGAAGTAGAGTATGTCACTTGTTATGAGGCTACTTGTCAAGCCACGTGGCTAAAGAAATTGATTTTTGGCTTTCATATTGTTGAGAGCATATCCAAGCCACTTGTTATATATTGTGACAATATAGCTGTTGTACATTTCTCTCAAAACAACAAGAGTGCTACTCGCTCAAAGCACTTTGATATAAAATACCTGTTTGTCAGAGAGAAAGTTCGAGGAATTCCAGTTTCGGATTAGATATGCTATAAGAACATATGTTAGCATATCCAGCAACGAGGCTTACCTATAGGGTTTATCAACGTCATGTAACTCATATGGGTTTGGTTAGAATCTTTTGATATTTATTTAGGTTAGTGGGAGTCTGAATTTATGCATTTATTTGTTTTGTAATTGTTTGAGGTATGTATTGAATGACATGTCAATAATATCATCATATCTCTGGCGACATCATTGGATACTTGGACCGTTTGTTTGAGAAATGCATATTTTGTTTTATTCTCTCATGGAGTTCTCTATTCATAATCTCTTACATGAAATATGAGCTTGTTGATGTGTATGACATTTTTCCACCTTCGGATAAGATATTACGCACGTTGAAGACTTTATATATTTATTATTGGGTACATTATGTGCTTTGGTCATAATTGATATTTTATCATAGTTATAATAATTCTTATTCCTAATAATTGACTAATCTTTATCGAGTGGGAGAATGTTGTATTTTAATTTTATGGATTAGTATTAATCAATTATTAGATTTGTTTATTGGATTATTAAATATCAATTATGTAATATTAATACGTAGCGATCAATTGTGCGTAGTGACCAGTGTCACGTGGCGTGGTGATGCACTTGACCCGATTGTCACGTAGCGGCGTATTATTAGTCTATGATGAATTTGGACTATCTATGAGTATCTATTTATGAAGGTGCTACTCTCATCGATACCAAACCTCTTTGACTTCCCATCCGGTAGAGATTATGTTTTTGTTTGGCATGCTCGGATAGAGAAGCGGTCATCTCTGCTCTCTCTCTCTCTCTCTCTCAGTTTTCAACAACAGTCACTTTCTGGAGAAACTATGGATCCTACTTTGGTGCCAGGTACACGTTTTGAGTCCCAATTTCAGATATGTGTGTATGAACATGCTATATTGCGTATCTACATAAGTTTTTTTCCAACAGTTTATTCATTCAATGTTTCTTAATTTATACAGATGGAAAGAAGAGTATCGGACCACCTCATCATCTATGCATGTTTTATCTCAATGTAGGCACCAGATCAACTTATGTCAAGTCAGGTGATAAAACTTTGACTTCTTTGCTTTAATTATTTTCTTTGAACAATTTCCAAACTATTGATTACAAATAACAATTTTTTTTATTTATTTAACAACAGATTATTTAGCTGCCTTATGATGATGATGTGAGTGGTAGACTTCCCGATTATTATGTAGTTGGAAAAGATCTTTGGTGCACTATATCACCATTGATCTGATTCCACATTGTTGAATGTCATAGACCTGATTGAGTTATGCATCATCACCGCAATAATTGGAGGCTATGTTTAATGCTAAAGAGTTAGTTCCTACAACCAAGGTTGATCAAGAGAGACAAAATGATGATCATGGTCAAGGACGTGATAGGAAATGTGGGAGGAGACATGGTCGTTGAGAACATGAGAAGGTGCATGCTATTCCCATAGAACCAATGATTGGACATCATGGATGTCCAATACGAAAAAGGAAAGCTCATTTGACTAGTATTTTCGATATTGTTAGAATTTTGGATACATCTACTTTTGATTCATGTTTTGGATATTATTGGTACTTTTGATGTTTTATACATGTTATGGAAATGTGTTGATTTGGTTAATTTGGTTTGATTGATATTAGATAAAATGTTGATCATGATGTATACAAATGTTTTATACCTTTAGTATAATTGTTGTTTTATGAAATAATGCAAATGTGTCTCTTCAAAAGATACTTTCAGTGTAACATTTTTTTCGAATTTTTAGAAAATGTCTCTTCAAAAGACATTTTCATTATAAACTCAAAATTTTCAAAATTAGGAAGGTGTCTCTTCAAATGACACTTTCAATTTTTCGATTTTTTTAGAAAGCGTCTCTTTAAAAGATACTTTCATTGTAAATTCAAAATTTTCAAAATTATGAACATGTCTTTTCAAAAGACATTTTCGGTATAATATTTCAATAATTTAGAAAATGTCTTTTTAAGAGACATTTTCAGCTTTTCAAAAATTTAAAAAGTGTTTTTTCAAGAGACTTTCATCTTAAATTCAAAAATTTTATTATTAGAGAAAATGTAAATTTAAAAGACACTTTTAAAAAAATGTCTCTTGAAAAGACACTGTTAGAAAGAGACAAAGACACTTTTCACGTGGCAAAAACTACATTAGATTTAGGATTATTTCTAAACCTTTTGTATTTGAGGATTTTTTTAAGCTAGACGTCTAAAAAGGGAAGTTTTAGAAAAATAATACAAAAGTTAAAAATAAATCTAAGAAAGACATGGTTTGAAAAATAATTCCAATTTTAGTGTAATTTTTTTTTCACATAAGCTTAAGCTTTCCACATAGGATGAAGATTAAAAAAAGTAAAAGTGTTTCTTCAAAAGACACTTTCGATCTAAAGTTTTAGAAATTTTGAACTTAGACTAAAAGTGTTTAATTTCTAAAACTCTAGACTGAAAGTGTTTTGAAGAAACACTTTTAGTTTAAGGGAAAGAAACTTTCAATTAAAATTTAAGGTTTTCAAAATTTCAAACAATGTTTCTTGAAGAGACACTTTCCACATGGCAAAATGTATATTACATTTAGGAATATTTCTCAACCTTTTGTATTTGAAGAATTTTTATTTTCTTTTAGGCTAAATGTCTCCGTCTAAAAAGCCTTGTCTTTCTCACTCAATTTTCTTTAACACATAAAGTAGATGCAAATGAAATAATCACTTTCTCAGCCAATATAGAGAATAAGGACTTATTTATAAATATGAAACCCATGGTTTAACCGAATTAAGACAAAAATTTAGAGGAAATTAGATAAACGGACAATAAATAATGTGAAAATTTGCACAAAAAGAAAAAAGAAAAATGTTAATTACAATCACAAAATTTACTATGAGAAAAGTATTGAATGCAAGGTTTTACCTATCCTAGAATCTCTAAGACTTCCTAGATTACTCGTAGTTTCTATAATATCTTGGTGATGTAGCTCGGTTACAAAGAGTAATAAAATTAAAAGCGAATAAAATAAAAGCGAGATAAGTTCTCAAGTTTTCAATATCATCCGATCTCCCGAAAACAATAACATAAAGGTCTTTGTTATAAGCACCCGATAAAAAGCTCTAACAGAGAATAGAAAACCAAAAGTCTGATTAAATAAATAGCCAATAATAATAAAAATGTCGTTGAACGACGTCTTGTATAGGCTGAATGTAGATTACACTCCATCGCTCCCTCGTTCACGAGGTTAGAAAGAACTGACTCAGAGTGAGAGAAAAGGTAGCAATCCAACAACAAATGATTCAAATGACAAAGATTTTCCTCCTGTATCCAAGTAGCATCGAGGTCAGGCGGCTATGTCATTTAATGAGAAGCAGCGAAAACCATCTCTAAAGTCCGCAAACTTATCATGAGGTTAATATCCACCATCTCCTTAGGGCTGTAACAAAGACCTGATAGATTGCACCTTTGCCGCCTTCTGGGCAACGCTAGAGCCAAAGTAGAAGGTAAAGTAGAAGGCTCAAAAGTGCCTCGGTAAGGTAGCAAATCCTCTACATTGAAAACAAGGCTAATATAAATGTCATTAGGCAAATCAAGAAGCTATGCATTAGATCTCAGTTTACGAAGGATAGAATAAGGGCCTATGGCTCTTGCATAAAGTTTTTTTGAAATTTTTTTTGGAATTCTTTTAGAACGAATGCGAACCATGACATATTCACCAACATTAAATTCCTTAGATCTACGATGCACATCAACAACCAGTTTATACTCTTCATTACTTAGAGAAATCTTTTACCTAATCTCAACATGTAAGTCATGGATGTGTTTTGCAAAATTTTAGCGAGGTTCGAGACACCTGAGAATGTGAGGTGGTAAAAGGCAGATCGATAGGTGTCTTGAGGTGAGTACCATTATGATTTAGTAAACTTTTACTAGTTGAGCGGTTAACATAATTGTTATAAAGCAAACTCGGCTATTGACAAAATTAAATCGAAACACTAAGCATATAACTCGAACTATGATTAACCTTGGTTTGACCATCAGTTTGAGGATGAAAACGGATAGAAAATTTCGGAGTAGTGCAGACAATTTCTAAAGGTTTTCTGAATAGTGACAAATTTGCATCCACTGTCGAGATCTGATGGTGGAAGGCGAACCATCTGATTTAACAAATTCTCTAAAAAATAATTTAGCAACATGTAGGCATCATTGGTTTTGTTACACGAAATAAAATGTGTCGTCTTAGAAAACTTGTCATGATAACCAAAATAGAATCATGTCCTCACAACGGTCTGGCTTGATCGAGAACAAAGTCCGTGCTAACATCCTTCGAGGTTCGCAGGAGACAGTAAAGGAGTATATAAGCCGGTGTTTGTTTCTGCTTCCTTAGCCCAGTGACATGTTACGCATTGTCACGACTATCCAACATCATTTTTCGGAGAGGCGATAAAATCTATCTTCAACCCATCACGATAGTTTTATCCCTCCCGAAATGTCTAAGCTAAACCACTCATACATCTCTAAATTAACTAAATCCTAAATGATGTCAGGGTATGCCTGATTTAGTCACTTTAAACGAATAATCATTTTCAGCAAGAAAATCGACATACTCATGTGGTTACCATTACTAACCTCGTCATAAATAATACGAAAGTCGGGACATGCGGAATGCTCGTAACGATCCTATCAAACCCAATGACATGAGCACTCATACGATGAAGTGTAACAGTTAATCGACTAAGTGCATCAACAACGTTGTTTTCAATACCATCACGATGATTAATCACAAAAGAATATTCATTAAAAAATTCAATCCACTTAGCATGTTAAGCTTTCAATTTCTTTTGTAAGTTTAAATATCTTAAAGCTTGGTGGTCAGAAAACAATACAAATTTAGTAGGCAACAAATAAAACCTCCAAAAACGAAGACTCTGCACTATAACATAAAACTATTTATCATATGTAGAGATATCATCTTTAGCATCGTTGAGTTTTTCACTAAAAAAAGCTATAGGGTGATCTTCTTGACTCAAGACACCACTAATACCTACACCTGATGCATCACAAGCAACCTAAAAAACTTGGGTAAAATCAGGATATCTTAAAACAGGTGCCTCAGTCATTTTGACCTTGATTTATCTGAATGCTTGGCTAACAACATTGGACCATTGAAACTCCTCCATTTTTAAACATTCTGTGATAGGAGCCATAATAGTGCTAAATCCCCTTATAAATCTCCTATAGAAAGAAGCTAAACCATGAAAACTACGAGTTTGTTGTTAGATTTGTTGTGACACTCCATAATAACTCTAAGCTTTTTGGGATCGAAATTTGAAATGCCATGTTTAGACCTGATAAAGCCCGAAAAGCACACATGTAGTTTGCATAAAATATAACACTTCTTAAGGTTAACATAAAAACTGGCCTCTCGAAAATTAGAGAAAAATCTGTCGAAGGTGTTCTAAATGCTCTTGCTTTTGGATTGGCTATAGATCAGTATGTCATCAAAGTAGGCTGGCTAGGGAATTTACCAATGAAAGCACACGGGATGGGTCATACTCTCATGAAAGTACTAGGAGCATTGAATGAGCCAAAGGCATGACCCCAACCACTCAAACCAGACCATCTTGTGTTTGTAGTTTCCACTCATCTTCTGGCCTAACATGAATTTGATGATAACCATTACGCAAATCTATCTTAGAGAACCAATTAGAACCAGCTAATAGATCCAACATATCCTTAAGGTGAGAGATACAAAATCTATATTTGATTGTGATCTTATTGATTGCTCTACTATCCATACATATTCTCCAAGATCCATCTTTCTTAGGTGTCAACAAAGCTGGCACCACATAAGGACTAAGGCTATTCCTAACAAATCCTCTCTCTAAAAGTCTTTCTACTTGCCTATTCAACTCCTCTCTCTTTAAGGTTCATCCTATAATGTGGAAGGTTAGGCAGTTGAATCTATAGCATAGTGGATGTCTCTTAAAGGTGGTAGTTCATTAGGCAACTTATCGGACGCCATATCAACAAAATCATCTAGCAAATTCTCCACTTCCACAAGAACATCGACACTCGAAAAATCAGATGTAACTTCTTTTTCCACTAATGCTAAGCACATACCAATCTCAATTTCCTCTCTCTCAAAGTTCTTACATTTTAAAATATCCAAATTCCGTTCAAGAAGTTTAAAGATGTCACGTTTACCAATGCAACCTTTAGGCTTAGCATGTCTTAAAATAATGTTCTTACCCTTATACT
Source organism: Tetrastigma voinierianum (assembly GCA_016808115.1). NCBI lineage: Eukaryota > Viridiplantae > Streptophyta > Magnoliopsida > Vitales > Vitaceae > Tetrastigma > Tetrastigma voinierianum. Next base: position 69,914 of record JAEQBH010001211.1, on the reverse strand, counting down.
TAAAGGAATAAATGTTATCTTTACCAAAATTGGTAACATTAGTTATTTATTTAGTTGTATTTTCTGGTTTTGTCTATTAAGGTTTTTTGTTGATGCCTATAAATAGTACCTTATGTTATTGTTTTTAGGAACTGGATATGATATTGAAAACTTGAGAACTTCGTTCTGCTTATTTTGTTCACTTTCTTTTAATTTTATTATTCTTTGTAGCCGAGCTACATCACTTGGAAAACTCAGCTTCCCATCATCTTCTTCTTCTTTGGAACCTTTCAAACACGATAAAACCATACAAGAAGACATTTGAGTTTTACCCTAATTGAAGAGGAGTAAGAATAGAGCCGTAAGTGAAAAACGAGCCAACATATTTTGTTGGAAATTTTTTACTCAAACATGATGTTCAACTAAAATAGCTGGAAATTTTTCTAAGAAACAAACACTCACTCCTCTAAACATGAAAAAGAGTGACCAGAACTGAAAATTCCTTGAAAATCTTTTCATCTTCAAACAAAGAGGGAAACAACAAACTGAGTAGAATTCTTCTTTTTCATTTTCATTAATAGTTCCCTGTCAAGAGCCATTACAGACTGTATTTAGCTTTACACTGAACCCATTACTACTTCTTCACAAGTTTATGCACAAGAGAAGCAGCAAAAGGGCTAATTAACCACCCTTTGCATTGTCACTTCATTAAAAAAAAAAAAAAAAAAAGTTTGCATCTGAAGCATATTGCAGGAAAATAGTATTCAATCATGTTGTGTTACATCCATCTTTCTGGTTTGTGCATGAAACATATCAGCTATATCTGCAGCTGTACTACATTCCTCTGGTCTTCTATCCATTACAGGTTGAACGAACCTTGGAAATCGTACTGAGATGCCACGGGATGGATGAACTAAACCTATGGCTGCCTGAACTGGCACAGTGAAAGATCAAGCCCCTCTTATTTCCCAAATAAGTTCTGGAGTAAACCACATATCAGGCACCTCAGCTGTCTGATAATAAGGGGGCTTTTTGGATAATATCTTGTCTTCATTAAAGAACTCTTTCATCTGCAAGTCAATTTAGAAAACCTCAGTTCTTCTATGGATGTGCTACCCTGGTTGAATGATACAAAGTTACAAACTAATCACCAGAAAAAAAGGGAAAAAACACGAAAAGAGAAGAAATGTGCAAAGTCATTGTCAACATCTGTCAAGGTTCCATTTGTTAACAAGATTATAGCTGCAGGAGGAGAGCTATACTGTTAGGTGAGACAGCAATCACCATTGTGATCTCATTTCAATTATTTTATTAAAATATTTGGCACGAGTGCCAAGCAGATGGCAACATAATTCCCAGAAGGTGGCCTCTCCGTTAGTTAAGGGAAGGTCCTTCCAATTTTCCTAGAGGATCATTATTCTTAAGTAGGTGAACAGCTTGGCTTAGAAAATGCCAAAGAGTAGGTTCAAATCCTGGCATAAATCTTGTTATAACTTATACTGAACACAAGCTTTAAGTGTCACCAATACAAAATCTAAAAATTTTCTCTAATAATTTTTTAATTATGTTTTCCTATGATCCAGATAGAACAGCATTAGTGAAAACATCATGACATAACAATTGCATGGATCTTCATTCCAACTTAAAATCAAGTCAGTATTATCTCTACACGCTCACATGAGATGCACTTCTAACCTACTGTAAAGATTTTCAAGAACCGCTTTTACCTCTTTGTAGAAATTATCTGAGAACCCTGACATGACACGACATACACTTTGGAATTCCTCCGTGTCAGGGTTGTAATAATATGAGGAATGGATATACCTAAAACATGAAAGATCACATCCAAATTATATCTAACATCAGTAATATAAACTTAGAGGATTTCACACAGGAAACGTTTGGAAGCACCTCAAATTTAAAGGACTTAATTTTTCTCAAACAGAATTTAATATTAATAAAAATAGCTATATTTAAAATTCACACTTTCTGAAGATAGTTTAATGATATTTGCATTTAAACATTACATCATGATAGAAACACCAACACACACACACACACACACACACACTCTCTCTCTCTCTCTCTCTTTTTTATTTTATTTTATTTTTGTGTGTAATGACTGCATCCATTCCATGAGTCTATGCCTTTCCAAGTCGTGCAAAACAAAATGAAATTTTTTTAATTTCATGCAGTTTCGGAATGCTCAAAGAGTAGATGAATCTAAGGTTATTTACCAGCCTGCTTTTCTCCCATTGCCATGCCAAGCCCCGATTGGGACTAAATCGAGTGAGTCATTCAATCCTTCCACATAATCTCGCTTGACCTGCGATAGAAATGTGATTCCTAATCAGAAATTACACTTTCATCTCTTTTCAATGTATTATCATATCAAAATATCAATAATCCTGCATCATATAAAACCTTTAACCATGTGTCAGTGCGCTTAGATGGAGAATATCCAGCATCAATATCTAGAGATTTGATCATAATTCCTTCGCTGAGGAATGAAATGCTTCTTGAAACAAATTTATTTTAGTCAATGTGGCTTCATTGGTTGAATCATCGTAGCACTACCTACAGAACAGAAAATTGTATAAGCAACCAAATGTATAATGATCAATTATGGGAATATATGATGTACTTACTGTTATTTCCTTTGCATATTCAAAATAACCCAATTTCTGGTCATTAAACAAATCCGTCAAATCTGTGACATACAATGCTTCAAGAGTAAAGGAGCCGATTTCTAGTAAAAGAAAAAAAAATGATTGTCATGAAAGGAGAAATGCATACATTTCAAGTCTTTGGCGCAGAGGAAAGTCAAAGCCTGTGACAGACGATTTATTATGTTAACCTATTAAAGGATTTAATAATATCATGAATCCAAAATCATGGCTACTGATGTCAACCAACAGCAATTATATTAATCTAACACAACAAAATCCTCATTCAAAATCATAACTGACTCTTTTGCCAATTGAGAACATTAACTGTCTCTTTACATTCTTAAGAAAAAAAACAATGGAGTTGAGAGCTTGCCTGGCTAAAATATCAGTTCTACTATCATTTGGTAAAATAAATGCTGGATGCTGGGATGTGGCAAGACCTTTTTATTGTATATCTTGCTAGATCAACTGATGAATACATATTTATTTTCTACAAACATAGCTAAAGTTGCAAACTCTGGATTGTGCCAGTAATATCATGATATGAAAAGGAAGAATCCCAGAATCAATCAGATCTCCATAAGCCATAAAACTCCACTGCAAGTGACAGACTAGCCTTCATGTTTATCTTCTGGAGTAAATCTAGTTAAAACTTTTGTTAAATATTCAATGGTATTTGACCTCACACAAGCCGAATATTTCAAGAAAAATAGTAGAGCCAGCGAAGCAGAAGAAGCTGATTATCACAGTCAAGCAGGGGCTGGAGGTTATAGCAGCATGACAATCATTAGGGAATTTCAGGATTGGGATGGTATAGTCCATGGAGGCAAATTAAGGAATTCAGGCAGATTGGATTGGGAAGCTGGATTCAAAAGTGTAATAAGAGATAATTGAAAGAAGAATTGCATCTTTCATTTGATCACAAACTACCTATTTATATATGTTAAGGATTAGTTTCCTAATCCATTTAGGAATATTTTCCTTCTTTCCTTCTCTTTTGTCTCCTAATTATACTCTAATTTTGCTTCATTTCTGTGCTCTAACACTTAAGAGTAAAAATATGAATGTTCCCTCACTTTGTTAATCAATGAAAATTAAAGAGTTATTTTTCTCTTCACATGGTATTAGAGCAACTTTTCCAACCACCCTTGTCAAGTAGACCTTCTCTGACGGTCTTTCTCTCGCGAACCTTCTCCATTGGACCTTCTCCCCGCAGTCCTTCTCCACCTTGGACCTTCGCCAGATGTACCGTGGGCCGTCTTCGATGGACGCCTCCCCATGGATCTTTCCATCGAACCTTCTCACATTGGCCCTTCTCTTCAGGGACCTTCTCCAGTTGCCCTTCTCGAAGTGGCCGCTACTCCTAACGGACCTTCTTTTGCGGACCTTCTCTAGCAACCTTTCTCCGATGGACCTTCTTTGGCGGACCCTCTCCGTCGGACCTTCTTCAATGACCCTTCTTTCTTGCTAACCTTCTCTGACAGACTTTCACCCGTGGACATTCTCCAACGGACCTTATCCGGTGGACCTTCTCCTATGGCCCTTCTCCTGTTGACCTTCTCCGACAGTCCTTCTCCGATGGACTTTCTCCGGCAAACCTTCTCCGACGGACCTTCTCCGATGGACCTTCTGCGAACCTTCTCCCGTAGACTTTCTCCCGCAATCTACTTGCAGACCCTCTTTCGATCACATCAACTCGCCGTGCAATCCATTCCGACGACGTATCTTATGGCCGTGTTCACTCCAGTCACATCAACTCGCCGTGTAGACAATTCCGGTGACTTTTCCAACGACTTGAGATCTACCCATCAGATTAAGTACATGTCTAACAAGCTTGGTGCATTAGGATTAAGTACATGTGTAACCCATTTGACTATATGTTTCAGCTTGGGGGGGAGTGTTAAGGATTAGTTTTCCAATCCATTTAGGAATATTTTCTCTTTCCTTTTCTCTTTAGTTTCCTAATTAGAATCTAATTTTGTTTCCTTTTTGTGCTTTAACACCTTGAGTATAAATATGTATGTTCCCTTACTTTGTTAATCAATGAAAATCAAAGAGTTATTTTTCTCTTCTGACCTCTGAAGACAATCCCAGATCAATAGGAAGAATATGAAGGTTCCTAACTCTACAAATAAGCTTTTTGCACTCTTTTGTCCACTATGACCCTAGTTTTCTAGGGTTTCTTCCTTTCATATTCTTGAGGGTCACAGGGTGTTTTTGTGGATTATAGGGCCAAGTTCTACACCAGTGAAGTTTTTTTCGTGGAAAATGTGGTCTTTGTCTTTGTAAGATCCTATTTTTTGGGTATTATCTTATTTTTCAAGGCTTGTATGAGTTAGATCTGGCCATTAGGTGCTATTATGGCTAAGAAAAAGCCTACCGCGGTGTTTGAAGTTGTCCCAATGATGTCTAAAATCACGAACCACAAATTTAATGGTCTCAATTATTTGGATTGGAGTAAAATGATTCGGATCTACATAAGGAGCATACGTATGGCTACTCATCTCGTTAAGGACCCACCAACTAATGATTCGAGAGAACAATGGATGGAGGAGGATGACTGCCTTCTCCTACAGATTCGTAATTCCATTGACAGTGAGGTATCAATTTAATCAATCGATGTGAATTTGCTAAAGCATTAATGAATTATTTAGAGTTTTTGTATTCTAGAAAAAAGAAATATGTATATTTGTAGAGTTAGGAAACTTAATATTCTTTCCTATTAGATTTGAGATTGTCTTGTATATAAATAGATAGTTTGTGATCAATGAAAGATACAATTTTTCCTTCAATTATCTCCGATTACATGGTATCAGAGCTAGGGTTCAGATTTGAGCCAAATTAGGAAGAAATCAAAGAGAAATCTCAAAGTACAAAACAGGGCTGCAGCGGTACTTTTTTGAAATACATAGTTGGAGGGAGTGTGGGATGACACCACCCCTTCAAAGGATGTGAGTCACCCAGACGACAAGCGCCGCAAGTTTGGTGGCGAAAACTCAATATGACCACACGAGGCCATGCAGTGATTTAACCCAGAAACACATGTAGCCGCGCATGTGGTATTTTGTCATCGTCTCACACTAGTTCGCCACACGCCGACAAGCCTCCCTAGACCATTGTCGTCCCTTGTTGTTGCCAAAAAAGTGCTTTGGTACCATGTAATCAGAGATAATTGAAGGGAAGATTGTATCTTTTATTGATCACTGTAGAAAACACGAGGGAAGAATTGGAGGAAAAATTCCTTGTGTATTTCATTGATCCATCACGAATATATATATACAAAAGGGTTAGGTTGTACAATAGGTAAGCAATCTAACCTTCCTAATATGTTACAATTGTAGAAACAACCAAGAGAGAATTAGAGGAAATAATTCTTTGTGTATTTTTCCATTGAATTAACATGTGTATATATACAGGAGGGATAGTATATTTCCTAATGCAGTACAACTTCTACATGTTAGGATTCCTAACTAGATTACGACTCTATATGTTAAGTTTCTAACTAGTTACAAACATATAGTAACACTCCCCCTCGAGTTGGAGCATAGATGCTTCGATCATGCCCGACTTGTTACCTAAATAGATCTTGGATCTACTTAGAGCCTTTGTGAAAATATCACCCATTTGTTCTCGTCTTCATATCTGTAGAAATCAAGCGAGTCTGCTGGTATATAGCTGAAGTAACGAATAATACGAGTACTCAGCTGGACCGTTATGAATCAGGATTGAAGCATTCTCAGGCTGGGTTATATTAAGGGTTTGACCACGACATGAGTCTTATCTTGAGCTTCCATCGAATTGATGAAGCCACATGATTTCACACCTGGCCCCGTGTCATTGCTCTATGTCGACTCTGCACTTGAGCGAGGAAACAACCTTGCTTCTTACTCTTCCATGAGACTAGATTTCCTGGCAAAACCTGATAACCATATGTGGATCTCTATCTTTCTGACCACCTTGTCCGGCATCTGTGAAGCACTCAGCCATTATTGCCCATGAGTCTTATATCGAATACCTCAAGTCGAAGCTCCTTTCAAGTAACATAGAGATATGTTCTCACAGTGCATGATTGTCAACGGTCGGGAAGACATGTATTGACTTACAACAGTGAGTGTCGCAAATATCGGGACGAGTTGCGTAAAAGATAGTTTAGTTTCCAAGCTAGTCTTCTATATCTCTCGGGATCCTCAGACAACTACGCCTTCTACAGTAAGGTATACGCCGGAGGAACTACATGACTTTGCTCGATTTCTAGTCTCGAATGATAAATCCGACGCGTATTTCGCAGGATAAGAGATCTGTGTTTACTCGGCCTGCTTGACACGAGAAATATCTAAGCATCCTAAGTCCTTTGTATGGCGAGCGTGAAGAAAGGACTTAAGGATCAAGATTCTATGAAACCACTCCAGAGTGATAACAATCTCATCCACATGCAGCAAGAAATGATACTTAATTTGGAGTTTCGGTAGAAAGACGGAATGAGTGATTACTCTTTTCTGAAGCTAAATTTCTGTTGCTTGGCTGAATTTACGAACCAAGCCACAAGGACTACTCTGCCCGAAACCGTATAACGACTTCCGAAGGTGACAAACCTTCCTAATCTCCCCCTGAGCAACAAACCCTGGAGGTTGCTCCATATATACCTCCTCTTGAAGATCGCCATGAAGAAAGGCGTTCTTAATATCAAGCTGATGAAGATCCTAATTATGAGTGGCAGCCAGGAAAATAAAAAGTCGAACAAATGTCATCTGCTTAGGGAAAGATGTCAGGAATAGTCCATCCATAGATTACGGCGTACCCTTTAGCCCTGAGTTGTACTTTGTTCAGGTATTGAACCATAGGGTCTTTAAGCTGAGACTCGCGACATCCAGTAGGCTTTCTTCGATAGGTAAATGTACCAACTTCCAGAGTACCATTCCCGTCAGACATCCATCTCCTCTATCCAACCTTCATGACGGGGTGAAACCAGGAAACTACGAAAAGTGTTGAAGCGATGAAATAGAGTCGAAAAGTAATAAAAGAATATGATGAGGCAAATTTGGTTGTCGGTGAAAAATGAGAATTGGATGAGCAGTTTGGCGTCTACCTTTATGAAGAGCAATAGGAGATCATCATCGGGGAGCTAGGATCGATGTCGAAGCGTGGTGGAAGACCCGGAAATTTAGTGGGTTTTGGCGTCAGTGAACTGAGTGATAGGAGGCTTTCTTTGGAGGCGAGCAGGAGGGGCCTCGGGAGGCAATAGCATACACTAGTAGATTAAATACGCCTCCCCTTGACTAGTGTGGGTCGGGGTGAAGAGAGGGACATTCTCGAAAAATTTGACATCCACGAAGCAGTACTTCACGAAGACTAGAGGCTGTGCTGCAGATATCCCTTCTGAACCCGGGAATAACTAAGAAATATACATTTTAAAGGTTATGGTCAGAAGTTTAGATACGGGGGCCAGGCATCTCGAACAAAACATGTACATCTAAATATCTGAGGCTCAATAGGGAATAAAGGTTTATTAAGGAAATTTGTCTTGGATGGGGTATAGGTGAGTGGGAGTCTGTTTTTCCTTGCTCCCTTCTTTTGTATTCTCTGAGCACCTTGTGCTCTTTTCCTCTATACACATTTATCTTTGCTTTGCAGATAAAAAAAAAAAAAGGTTTATTAAGGAAAGGATGTGATAAGTTGTGTCCCGATTAGTGATGAAGACATCAGGTTAATCAAAAAACAAGTTGTGAAATAGCATCAGCAAAATACTTGGGCACGTGTATCCCAATAAGAGCTACAGCGGTTTCAAGGAGGTGTCTATTCTTTCTACCGGCAACTCCATTACGAGGCGGGAGTGTTAACCTGAAGTCGATGAAGGATGACATGTTGAAGCATGAAGGATTGAAATTGTTAAAACATATTCTTTTGCATTATCAACTACCGGATTTTGGTATAAACATGAAATTGAGTATGAATCTCGACCTGAGCATGGAAATGAAAAACAACTTCAGGCGGTTTTTCATTAAATATAACGAAGTGGTTAAGTGAATAATCATCAACAAAAATGACAAGTGTCAAAACTGCAGGTTGGGGACAATTGGGCATATGGACCTTACATCTGAATGGACTAACTCGAGGGCCTTGGCTCGTTTATTGACTCTGGGAGTATAAGCTAAGGTGATGATGTTTGCAAATTGACAAGACTCACGATCTAAGGATATAAACTTGAAAGCGAGGACCTGATTTCTTTAATAATGGCGGCGAAAGATGACCCGGCCGTGTGTCTCGAATGGTGTAGTGACTCCGGAACAAGCGATAGGTCTTGGGATTTAATAGGATCGAGGATGTATAAACCCCGGACTCAGAGACCTCTACTTGATAATATGTTTCTTCGTAAGATCCTGAAAGAGCCAATCGAAAAAGAATGAGATATAACACTTAAGTGCTCGAGTTAACTTGCTAACGAGACATCAAATTAAAGAAATTTAGTAAACTGAAATTGATGTCAAAGGAATAGATGGAGTGGGCATAATTGTGCTGACCAGGGAGCTTCCATAGTGTAATCCATGCACGGTAACAGTGGAAGAGTGAAGGTTGTGATTGAAAGGTAGAGAAAATACTAGAGTTACCCGTCGCGTGATTCGTGGCTCCGCAGTCAACGACTCATTCTTAAGACGTAAGAAGATACAAGGCATTTATTCTGTTACCTAACTCAAAGAATAGCAAGAATCTGAGTGTATGGAGATCTCCAATGAGTCCTAATACACTAGAACTTAGCTTAATTCCACATCGAGAACCGACCACTAATTTGATGTCTCACAAGAAGCTATATGAGATTGAAATTTGATTCGATTATGTCGCTTTCTCTACAATCTCGTATCAAATGGCTGTAAAGTATATAGCACAACAAAACAACACCTCCTTAACTGTGCTCCCTTTAGCCGCATCGCCTGTAATTAATCGTTTCTATTTCATCGCTCTCGACCAATGGTTCTTGGCCCAATAAGAGCACCGTTTGTCTGCGTATACAAGGCAAAGAAGAGGGATGGATACTCGTGCGAAGAATCCTACTAAAGGTCTCCTGGAGAGATGATATCTGGGGATCTGCATTGCAATCCTGCCCACTCTCGAATCATACTGTATGAAGAGCAAGAAGAAATCCCATAACCGCCATTCGTTGTCGAGACTTTCACAACTTCGACATTCGACTAAAGGCATAAGAATATTAAGCCTTTCATGGATCTTTGTAGCCATAAAAATTACGTGAGTGACTAATCTTTGCTTTCTCTTATCGATAATGCTTTACACATCAAATATACACGAAACATTTCCTTTCCGTAAAAACACAAACTCCAAATAATTCATTAGCTCTTTAATAAATTCACAAAGGATTAACGAGGTCCAGCACTGGTCATCGATAGAATTACAAATTACGAACATACGAAAGCATCCTCCCTCCATCCATCGCTTTTCAATCATCACCGCATCCTGAGCGAGGTGATCACTCATACATACGTCCGACGATATCTCGAATTGTTTTGCTCCATTCCAAATAGTCGGGACCACATTTGTCTTCGATTTTGAACATCATCTGGACCACTGAAGCCGATGCCTGGGCTTCTTCCTCCTTCAATCACTCATTATGATACCACAGAAGAAGATCAAGAGTAAGAGCACTCCTTAACTCCATTTCGAATAATCAAGCAAACCCTAGAGTGCGGGGGTCATTTGGACACAAAAAGTACTAAACCAACAGATCCCTAACCAAACAAGGAAACCAAGTGTGTTTTCGCAGGCTCATTAACGGACAACCCCGAGGAGGAGCCCGGCTCGAACAAAGACTCACGCTTGGTAGCTCATGGATGGTCGACTGGAGTTTCTTCCTCTGCTGGTGATGTCACGACAATGAGATGATGGGCAAGGATCGCCACAAAGTTCACGGAGATGGTTGCTCTGGCGATGAGAGGATCCGACGACGTCAGCTACAAACCCCACCCAACTTCTATTCGCTCGATACCATGCAATCACAGATCAATAGAGGAAAAACCCATTGATTTACATTGAACACAAGTCTACATATTTATATACAAGAGTATCTCTAATCTAATAGGAAAGAATATGAAGTTTCTTAACTAGTTTCTAACTCTACCTATTTACATATACCTTACTGTAACAAGTATATTCGTGTTGCATGAGTACAATAAGTGAGGAGTCAGCGAAACATCAAAAGAATCATTTCATGTTGATTGAGGTCTATGGGCTCATTGCCTGGTTGCTTGCACGTACCTAATAACAACAACGGAGACATGGCAACTCCATTTAGATACATACGAGATAGGGAAGGAGGACAACATTATTTTTCTTAGCTTCGTTCCTGTGGAACAGTATATGTTTTGAGGGATTGAAGCTTGGGAAAGTAAGCATAAAAAGAATGTATAAGGATCTGTTGCATGCTTAGGAGAATGGTGTTTTAATTAGGAGAAACACTTGCATTTACTTGCTTGATATCTTGGATTGTACAAGGGGTTAGAAGCTTTTAATATTTCTTCTTGCTCTGACTCCATCATTTTTGTCATGTTTGACCTTTTTCTTCATTTCTTTTGCGTGTGGTCCATGAATAATTGCACAGAAATGGGATTTTTTTTGTTACAACTATGGATTAAATGTAGTCAAACCTAACAAAAGACAAATTGCAAGTACAGCAGAAATGTGACACATATCCTAAAACGTAACAGAATTCATCTGTTCTCTTAATATGCCAACAGTGGAAGGTTTTCAATTAAGTCAACTTCTATCAGGTAATGATCTGCACAAGGAGCATAGCTATTTTTTCACATTAAACAGCCACAATTTGCAGTAAGCTTCATGGGTTGAGCAATCCTAATTAATCTTAAGATCTTTCTTTGCTTTTTATATCATAATATTTCTGAATAACAAAAAATACTTCAGACTCAGCTGAGCACAGAAAGAGAAAATGTACAGAGGCTGCCAATTGATATGGGGAATTATCCAAATAGTCAAGTCTTAACAAACTTCCCTCATCATAGAAGTTCCCCAGAATGTTAAGCTGCAGCATATAGTAAACTGGCAAACTTTTTATAAAAGCATAATGTACTACATTACAAAGGACTTCTTTGTTTTGTTTGCTTTTTTTACTTTCGTTTGATTTGTTTTGGTGTTTTTTTCTTTTAGTCTTAAAGCAAATGTCATGTACTCCTTTAAAATTTAATATAATTTTCTAAACATTTTTGTACCAAGACGAAATTGTATCAGAAAAAGTAGTAAGGTAAAAGCAAACTTTTGTCACAAGATTGGTCATTATAGCTCCATTATCCCCTTTAAATATGCCAATAAAAAGAATATTTAATTTTTAAATACACTATGCTTTTCTGAGAATGTAAAAAGAGTAAGATGATGTTCTTGATCGAAACACTACCATTGTTCAGTTGCCCTCATTTGTCATCATATATAAATTACAAATGACAAGATAATTTTAGGAGAAGGGTTCTAGATTATTACTGTTTTCCATTAGCAAACATGATGTCAAAGACAAAGACACAAATGGCAACCTGCAAGGACAGAAGATATTAAAAGATAAATCCAAGAGCAAATTTAGCAGAATTAACAGAAACAAAACAAAAAAATAAAAAATATAATTAAAAAATACACAAGACATCATTTAGAAATAAATAAATGTAAGGCTAGTAAAGGAAACAAAAATTTTAAAAAGAAAAGAAAAAAAGGCTAATCCATAGAAAGCTTTAGTGAAGTGAATATACTCAACCTATAGAAACCAAGGCAATTCCCACTCTATGGATAGTATTGATTATATACTTGTTACCTTATATGTTCTTAGTAACTAGTCAAGTAGAGGGTGAGGTATCCATTTTACTAACACGTATTATAGCTAGAAATAGTTATAAAATCTTGGCTTGATTTAGTAATGTTGAAGGCATGATATTCATATTAAACTCAAATCCTATAAACTTGAGCTTTTAGGAGAGTTGGTCATTTAACATGGGTTCAAGCCACCTCTTTGCAATTTATTCCCCATTGCTGATTTGAAAGTCCATAGAGAATTCTATTTGGTTTGTTTGACTCTCCACGTGCGGGTATGAGGCTGCATGTGAGGGAGGGTGTTGAAGGCATGATATGAAACCCAAATCCTATAAGCTTGAGCATTTAGGAGAGTTAGTTGTTTAAAAAGTAACAACTCTGCATATCCCTAGATATAGTTGTAGACTTATAGTCAACTATCCTAACATTCTCATTCAAGTGAGAATAATGCAGGATTGGTTATGACCAATAAGGTATCTAAGCACCATTAAGTTCATGGACTCTCTATTCTTTGTCTTTTACAAAACCCTCACATCTTGTCTATCCTTCCTTTTCCTCTCTTTTTCTTAAATTTATATTAACCAATATGATTTTTTTTTTAATGGGTAAAAAGCAGTATATTAAAAAAGACGCCCTATGTATTCAAGGAGTATATAGAGGTTGTAAAAAGGGGCCTAAAAAACAATAAAAATGCCCTCAGACTTATTTAAGGCGCAAGGAGCACCGAGGCCCAAAAGCCTCTTGGGGCCTTGAGGCGCAAGGCGCACGTGAGGCATAGGCTTTTTTATTTGAGGCGTACCCTTCCTAATACAAATAAAAATTATATATCTAACCAAATATTGTCTATAATTTTCATCTAATAACAAAATATAATAAAGTAAAAGTATCAAAAATAAAAATCAAACATTAATAGTGCTCCCATCATCCAAACATTCAAAGTTCCAAAACAAAATAACAAACATCATTAGTGGTTCCTATCATCACAAAAATTCAAAGTTCCAAAACAAAATAAACACTCATGTATCTGCATCTAAATCTAAATTAAGAAAATCATCATCAATATCATCCCCATAATCAATCTTCCACTCCCCCTCTTCTTCATCTTCCTCTCCCGATGAATAGATCATCTCTTCATATTCATCAATCAAAGCAAGAGTGGGAGTATGTTTAGAGCTAGATGGTCTTGACTTTGGTTTTCGTGTCAGGTTTTGCTTCGCTTTTAGCTCTCAGATAAACCCTAAGCCTCGCTCCACTAGTTTCGCAACACGCCCATGTTAAATCATCACCCTTGAATGACCAACTCTCCTAAAAGCTCAAGCTTGTAGGATTTGGATTTAATATGAATATCATGCTTCAACACCCACCCTCACGTGCACAAGGCCCCATACCCACGCACGTGGAGAGTCGTAGTTCACATTATGGACTCAGGCCAAACACGGCGATTAAACAAGAGAGTGGCCAACCTGCGACCTCCCGCCAACGGTTCGATACCATGTTAAATGACCAACTCTCCTAAAGCTCAAGTCAGAGGATTTGACGATTATGACTATCATGCTTCAACAACCCTCAAACACCAAATCATTTTCTGCAGCACCTTCATCTTCCATTCTTCCCATCAACCATTCGTTGCTATTATCTATATATTTCAAGGTAATGGGATCAATCGTATCATAGTCATTGTATCTTTTCATCAAGGTTCAATTGTACTTAATGTACACCAAATCATTCAAGCGTTGATGGTCTAACCTATTTCTCCTCTTGCTATGAATCTAAAAAACAAATAGCTACATTATATCTCAATGATTTAGTTTCTAAGAATCTAAGTTACATTAAAGAATACAAAGAGTCTAAAGACACAAATTCAATCGTATAATTGTTCTAGTAACTACATCTTCAAAGGACACTCCACCTTCACAACTCGATGCATTTGCTAATGCTAGTCGAGAAATCTCTAATGCAACTTTTGCAAACTTCTAGTACTTGACCAAATATATTCTAAATTATTTAAATACAATTAATATAAATAATTATTAGTTTAACATTTACCTATTTTAATCGAACATGTATAATAATTCAATGCACTAATTAACAAAACTAAAGGACTAACTCAAGGTGTAGTATTCTTGTTCTAATGGCAACCTATTACCAAAAAGGTCTCTAGCATGCATGTACAACTCTAGTCATGATATAATCGCATCTTGTTCCATCTCTCATTTTCATCAATCTCACATGCAACTAGATACACATCATCAAAGATTTTTGGAATCTAGGTCCACTCCTAATCCTTTTGTATCACACAGAACTCGTGGTTCAAAATACCCAAATGAATGCAAAGACGATGAAGGAACCTCCCCACCTCCTATCAATGATTTCCATGATTTCCTCATACTTCTCTCTTCATTCCATTAAAGCTGACAATGATTTCCTTCGCCTTTTTCATGGCTGCATAAATGTAGCCCATAGGAGGCCTCTTTTCACCATCCAGCAAACGAAGCACACCTACAAGAGGGTCCGACACCTTCAAACAAAACACTATAGTGTTCCAAAAAAAAGACATGAAAATTATATTGGCTACATTTTTTCCCTTTTGCTCGTTTTCGTCTATTACTTCACACATTCAATTTGAACTATAAACATCTTCCCTGCTGTTTCTTTGTTCATCGACATAGATAAGGTGATTAAGGCCGTTGCAAACCGAGTCTTAGCAGGCCTTAACAACTCCCTTTACTCAATAATTAGCCTCATCATGTTAAGCAAACCCGTTCAATTATAGATGTGGGCTTATGGATATGACTCTCTCATATTTGGTTTCTTTGATGTGTGGTAAGCCTAATATCTTCTAGTATCAAGTCAAGACAATGTGTGGCACATGGTGTCCAATACAAATGTGGCCTTTTCTTTTCCAGCAACCTCCCTACATAATTTAAACACATAATAAATAGATAACAGATGTAATCACTTACATACATAAGTAAATGAAATTTCAAATTAAATTATAAGTAATTGCCGCCATTACACTCAAGCACACCATATCACTTGAACAACATTGGCTTCACCAACTTCCTTCACCCAACTATCAAGTAATTCAAACAATTTCTCTCCCGTCTTGACCATAAAAGAAGCATCAATAGATTTCATAAACATGGTCCCTCTTGAAGAATTCACCAATGACCTTTCCTTCCTATCAATCCATCCATCTGACATAATTAAACATCCAATTTGCTTCCATTCTGTGAAGCGATCCTTCATTGAATACTTTGTAAGAGCCAAGTCTTTCTTGAGGTTAGTAACCCTTACATCATAAAAACTTGGTCCCTTGTAGCCCACACCATATTGCCCAATTGCTTCAAGTATTGGTTGAACGAGATAGTTCACCACATTAAATGGAATCGCAGATCACATCCATCTACAAAATAATATATCGTTTCCCAAATTCCTTTCTCAGAGGCATCATAATAGTAGCTTGAGTATTTTTTTCTATTTTAACAACCATTTATGGATTAGAGTAATGGATCCATGACCTTTTGCCTTGTTCTCTTTAAGCAACTACCACTACCACCACTTCCCCCTCCATTGCTACCACCGTTAGAAACATCCTTTCTTCCCATTTTTCTAGTAACCTTTGGGTCCTCATCATCTTCGTCTTGGAACCCAAACATATCCTCATTCACATTATGACTCCCAAAGCTCATTTGATTTTTTTGAGTTTTTTTGGCTAGCATATAATCTTCTATTTCTTTCCTAACACATGTTCTATTATCTTCGTACACTCTTTTCGAATTTCTAAATCCAAGGTGCTGCTTTTGTCTATCAATGCTCTTTAGTTACTTTATCAGACAAAAATACAAACATTTACTTGTATTTTCTCATTTAATAAATGTGGATATTTTATCCCTGATCTTTTCTTCCACTTTCTGACCTACTTCAACTTCAATCTTTCATTCCATTTTTGTGTCTTATCACAACCAATATCATGTTGTAATATAATATAAATGAAAAATATATTATT
The DNA here is from genome assembly GCA_016808115.1 of Tetrastigma voinierianum. NCBI lineage: Eukaryota > Viridiplantae > Streptophyta > Magnoliopsida > Vitales > Vitaceae > Tetrastigma > Tetrastigma voinierianum. The sequence goes on along the minus strand of JAEQBH010001211.1, from coordinate 53,444 downwards.
AATATATTATATAGTATAATCTATAAATTATAAACATACTCAATGTTTGCCAAATAACTAAAAATGTTTTAAATTTTTGTTCTAACTGTTTCATAATTTGTTTTCTATTTTTTCATTAATTTTTAGATTTTTTCCTATTTTGTACATTAATTTTCTGAAATTTTCCTTTTTATTTTTTGAAATTTTTTTCTCCTATATTTAAGAATTTTCTGAGAATGTTTCTCTAATTTTTTTAGAATTTTTTTCACAACAAAAATAGGAAAAATGAAAAAAAAAAATACCATGAGTCTTTCTTCTTCCTTCCTTCAATCTGGGGCCAAAGTGTTTTTGAAGGGTTTTTGAGGGTTTTAGGGTGCAATCCAAGAAAGAGGGGTTTTTATAAGGCTTAAGGTTGAGACACACAAAACAACATCGTTTTGGTTGCTGGAAGCCCAAAACAACGTTGTTTTGGAGGTTTTTTTTTTTTTTTTTAAATCAGGAACCCCAAAACGACGCTGCTTTCGATGAAAATAAAGACCAACCCAAAACAACGCCGCTTTCGCCAGTCTCGTGAGCCATCAAGCTTTGCTCTCTCTTCTTCCCGACGGGCTTCTCTCGCTTCTCCCCGACACCTAGCCACGCTCTTCTCTCGACAAATATCTATCGACGGCCAAAAGAAAAAAAAAAAAAGAGGAGAAGAAGGGGAATGAGAAAAAGGCAAAATTCTGCAGCAGAGCAGCTGAACCAATTTCAGCGCCTCACACCCCTCACGCCACTGCTTGCATGCTACTAAGAGTGAGGGCGCCCAGCTCTGTGCATGCCTCGGTGTGCCTTTCATAACTATGCCTCTATAGATCTTAATCAATCTTACAAAATCCATAAGTGTCGAGGAATAGTTTCTCCATAGACTCGATTCTTTTTCTTTAATCTTCTTTAGTTTCCTTATTCTATTATAATTTTGTTTCTTTTCTCATCCTCTTCTATCAGGTATAAATCAGGTTCCTCAGATTCTTTTATCAATGAAATTTGAGATCCTTTTCTTAACATTGCGTAAGGGAGTAAGAAATTCCTCAGATTTAATTCAATTAGAATACATGTCTACACATTTATATGTGAAAGAAGAAAATAGAAAGGAAACACACTAAGAATAAAATTAAAATTAAAAAGGAAAAGACACAGCACAACTACATAATAATATGTGATACTAACATTCCTTCTCGCTAAGTCGATATTATGTCATATAAACGCACTAAGCTTGTTAGAGATGCACTCAATCCCTATCCGATGGGTAGATCTAGGTTCGCCGGAAAAGTTGTTGAATGTCAACAACAATGATGAATTTTGACATTGTCACGAAGCCAGATTCCACAATGAGCCGATGTGACCGGAGTGAGATACTGGCCACTAGATAAGTCGCCATAATTGACTACACTAATTAAACCCTAACGTAGTTTGATGAGACCTAATGAGACACTGCTTGTCACATGGTACCTGCATCGAGACACAACTCGCATGGGTTTTCTGACCGACTACATGTGGCTAAACCCTAACTCCCTAATCTCTTTATGGCTTTGATACCATGTGAAGAGATAGAAAGAAAAGATTCTACTTCTCGTATGGAATGAATAAAATACAATACATGTCCTGTAAAACAATATAAAATAGAAAAGGGATGAGAATAAAATACAAGAAAGGAAAAAGTCAAGGGAAGGAATAATCCACAGGATATTCTATGGAATATCCACAAAATATCTACCTCACCATCACTCGACTGAACATTTCTTTTGTTGGGAAATAAACACAATACCGAATATTTTTCCCTTGTTGATTTAACCTGTTAGGAGTCAATGAAATGCAGCTAAGAAAATAATCCGCCAAGGAGATACAATCATGAAAAAAATAGAGAGAATTTTAATTCTGGAAAACCTCCCCAAAGTGAGAAGAGAAAAACCACGACTCATTTTAGCCTCCACCCAAATATCCAATTATAATAATTTAGGTACAAAACCTAACTCTAAACAAGGTGATCCCAAACAGTGAAATCATCCAAATATAGCGAATAAATTATCAGTAAATCTAAATTTCAAATCAAAACAGGTCAATACATCCCACCCAAACCCGCGTTGTATAACCAAGCCAAGTCAGCCTCCGTCTTCGCTCTAGAAAACACACCACTCTGGCGCCTCTCGATTTCTCGCCTCCAGCGTAAAACCCCACTCGCTGCCTCCGCTTTTCTCTCTGCCTCTCCCAAAACCCCTCACGTCGTCTTCATGTGTTTTTGCAATTAAACATGTAGCCCTAACGTAGAGAGAATAAAAGAACTGGGTCAGCACATAATTGGCTGACCCACTTTACACCTCCCCTCCCAAATTTCAACATAAAGGGGAGATTACACTCTAACATCTCGCTAGAGTCCATGCCTTACCGACCCTGCAAGACAAAGTCACCTTTCTCCTGTAACAACTTGTCATCATATCGGCGATTAAAAATCGTGTGAATCTTCTTAAGCTTCATGCTTCTTCCAATGACATCTCGTAACTAATGATATCTCACATCATCGTACTTGTGACGGAATGGTATCGGCGATTCTCGTCAAGTCCATGTAAAGACTGACTATCACAAAACACAACATACTCATCTCGCATCAAACCCACTGAGAAATCTCATCCATAACATCTCTTTGTCGTCATTGTCGCTATATATTCTCGCCTCGCAGTAGACAAAGCGACACACTTCGTAACTCAGATCGCTATGAAACAGCCTCCCCCAAAGAAAGTGAATAAACCCGTATTTCGACTTTCTGTCACATCAAGGTCACTCCGCTACACAAGATCCTAAACCTTCTAACATCAAGGTTTTAACCCCCAAAACTCAAATGTAAACACAATTTCAAGTAAATTTCTCAAATATTTGAAGATCCATTTCACTGCTTCCCAATGCTCCTTTCCTGGATTTGAGAGAAATCTACTCACTGTACTAACAACATGTGCAATATCAGCTCAGACAAACCATATCACATAAGACTCCCCACTCCGAGGAGTAAGGAATGTGAGGCCATCTTTTCCTTTTCATCCTGTCAGAAGAGGCATGTTTTCCGCTAAGCTTAAAGTGATCGGGCAGAGGTGTGCTAATCGATTTAGCATCTTTCATATCAACCTTTCAAGCACACGCTCAACATACTCTTTCCGTGACAACCACAACTTCTTTGCCTTTCTATCTCGAGGACTCGTGATACCCAACATTTGGTTCAGCCCTAAGTCTCGCGTCAAAGGACTCGAATAACCTCTCTTTCAATCCGCCAATCAATTTTGAATCATTCCCGCTATTAATATATCATCAACATAAAGTAAAAGAATAAATGGTTACCATCCTGTGAAACTTCCGAAATAAACACAATGATCCGTATCTATCCTCTTATACTGTGGCTCACCATAAAGGAATCAAACTTCAGACACGTCAAGGCCAAGCTCACCCCATAAAGACTTTTTTTAATTTGCAAACCATGTGCTCCTACTTTACTTTAAACCCTCAGTCGTGGATACATAAATTTCTTCATTCAAATCCTCACCATGAAGAAAAGCAATTTTCACATCTAACCGTTCAAGCTCGAGGTCTAAACGAATAAACTCAAAACAACTCTCTCGATAGAAGACATTTTCGTCAACCGAGAGAATATCTCATCAAAGTCAATACCCTTTTCCTCGCCCAAACCTTTACTACCAAACGAGCTTTATACTTCGAAGAATTTTCCATCACTATCTTTCTTCAACTGGAATAACCATTTGCCCTTAATGCTCTTTCTCGCCCTTCGAAGTTCCACTAACTTCATAACCGTCATTCTTTAAATAAAGAATGCATTTTCCTCGCATAATTTTCTTAATCCAAATTTTACCTTATCTCGCATGAGTCTCTGCATTTCTTGAAAATTCTCCTGCCTCTCACGTATTCAACACATACTCAAGGATACTGGATGACGGACGACTCTCCCCATTACCCTTCTCTAATTCGAGGTTCCGAAATGACTACTGAGGAGGTCGTCCCGCTTCAATGCCTTGACTACTTTCTCGGCATCCTATCATCAACCACTGCCTCTCGGTGTTTCATCACCGCCATCTCTCGCTTCCCCATCTATAAGACGCAAAGGAAAATGAATAATCAGAGGATCAATAACACCATCACCGGTAGCTTTAACCTTTTCAGCTTCTCACAATTCAAATAGTCCTGATCTTCATAAAATATCACATCTCTACTGAAAATCTTCTTTTCACCGATCCCATAACTGCACTCCAAACTCCTTCATTTCCATACCAACAAGGATACATGGAAAGCTTTGTCATCAAGCTTCACCTCCTCGGCTTCTTAGGGACATGCAAGCCTTTGCACTAAAAACCCAAGATGATTGTAACAACATCTTTCCTCGTCCATACCTTCTTCGAATGTCAAACTCCAAAGGAACCGAGGAGACCTATTTATCAAGTAACAAGCAAGACGACGTTTCACCCCAAAACACTTCAGGTGCTTTGCCATTTTTAGTATGCATGCATCCGACCTTCTCAACAATAGTGCTGGGCTTCATCCTCTCGCAACACCATCAGGCCGTGAGGCAACCAGAACCGTCTCTCATGTCTAATACCATGCCAGCAATAGTTTCTAAACCTCTTCATGTATACTCACCTCCATTGTCAAGACGAAGACACTTCCAAAAACTTTCCGTCTCTCTTCAACTAAGGCATGAAATTTCGAAAACCGATATTCTGATCTTCGCCTTCAATGTATAAAACCCACACCTTTCTCGATGCATCATCAATGAATGTGACAGTATCTATTTCCACCCAAGGACTCCACTCAAAGGGACCACAAACACGTATCAAACCAATTCCAAAATATTAGATTTCCTTTTCAAGATTTAGAAAAGAAACTCTATGATGTTTTCCAAATAAACAATAATCACAAGGGTTAAGACTGGCTACCTTAGTGTATGAATGAGAGCCTTTTCGCTAGTATATGTAACCTTTCTCACCATGTGACCCACCTCAGGCTATAAATTGGGGAGGAACCATCTTCACAGATCTAATTCATCTCACATATTTTCACACCGTCTCCAAAGTGTGCTTCTCTAACCCGTCCTAAAGAAATTACTAAAGAACCTCGTAAGCTTCCATTTACCTATCAAGTAATCTACATATCCTTCCTCTTCCATCCAAGGCAACTCCAAATAAGATTAAGACGTAAGTCGTGAACATGCCGCACATCTCGTAGTCAATGAACAACCAACGTCCTGTCTCAGAGCAAACATCACCAATACCCACAATCTGGGAGTAGCCGGTGTTACCCATCTCTCACAGCATTCAAAGTCTCCGGCTCAGATGATGTGAAGAACTCCTTATTGGGTAACATGATAAGAGGTCAGATCAATAATCCACTCAACCTCATTATCCAATGTGCAAACATTCTTCATCTCCAAAAAATAGACCGCCACATCTTCGATAAAGCAATTTAGTATTTTTATTTTCATCTTTCTCCGATTTTTGCCTTCTTTTTTGTTCCCGCTTTCCAAGCATAAATTTTCATATGTCCTTCCTACCACACAGATAACACTTTCTTTCACTAGACTTTCCTCCTGGATCGCGACCCGCCGGATTTACCACGACCCCAGTTCCTCTATTTTTACCCTAATTCCCATTCTCCTCGTGACAAGAGCCCCTGGCCTCGAAGATATTCCTCGTCTTCTTCTCCGGCTTCTTCATTAAACAAACTCGTCTTTTACCATATCCATGGTTAAACTGCCATTAGAGCTGTTACAAGGAGATAACTAGAGTATCCCAACTATCCGGGCAAGAGAACTCAAAAGAATAACTGCTCGCAACTCATCTTCAATCTTCATCTTCATAAAGATTTTGTAACTGGCTCACCAACCCTTGGAGGCTACCAGGCTGCTACAGGCCCATTTTTATACTTCGATTTACTAGCCTTCTAATCAAAGTGGCTTTATCTCCGTGCGTACTGCCCATACATGGATTCCACTCTTTCCAGCTTCCGCAGCATCGCCTCCCGTGACACGTGATGAAACACACTGGTCTACCCACCGGTCCCGATTGTGAGCTACCGCTTTTCTATGCATGATCTCCATTCGCTTCCGACATATCTTCGGGTTTACTTTTATCCCATCAATAGCGCATATAAATCCTGCAATAGCACATCTTCCATTTCGCTTCCAAATGTAATAATTAGACGAGTTAGTCGACCATAACGGCCTGTAATTCCTCCATTTTTAAACCAACACCAACCACAATACCCGCACATGAACTAAGCTCGAAAATTCACTGCCAGAAATAAACACACATCAATATTTTTCCCTTTGTCGATTTAACCTGCTAGGAGTCAATGAAATGCAAACAAGAAAATAACTGCCAAGGAGATAATCACAAAAATAAGAGAGAATTTTAACGTGGGAAAACCTCCCCAAAGTGAGAAGAGGAAAACCACTTTGACCTTCATTTGTACCACCCAACATCCATGTAATTATAATAATTTAGGGTACAAAACCTAATCCCTAAAACAAGCAGATCCTAAACAAAGAATCAATCAAAGATAAGTGAATAAATTATCAGCAAATCTGTACTCAAATCAAAAAATGTGTCGATGAAGATCTCACCCAAACCCGTCAGATAAATCAAGCCAAGCCGTCTGCTTTCGCTTGTAACACACCACGGCATCCGATTCGTCCACGTAAAAACCCCACTCGCTGCTTTTCATTTTCCCAAAAACCCCCGCCGTCGCCATGTGTTTTTGCAATTAAAACATGTATCTCTACGGGCTTAGAGAGAATAAAAGAATCAGTCACATACACCTGGGCCGGACCCACTTTACATCTTTTCTCGAGCGAGTTAGTCAATTCCGGTTTCTCGCAACAACGCGTGATGTCGGGTCAGGATACTGTGATTTGTATTCTTCGTTATATTAAAGGAACACTAGGCTAAGGGTGTCATACAAAAATAGATGTCATACTCAAATCAAGAATATCAGGATGTAGATCGAGCAAACCACCGTTAGTGCGCAGCATGCTCCACTTCGTATCAGGTATTTATCAGTCGCAACCTAATATCCCGAAGAGTAAAATACATGATGTAAGAGGGGCTAGATCCGTGCTAAAGTCAGTACCAAGCTATGTCTTTGGCAACATGTGAACTCATATGGCTAAAACATCTTTAGGAGATAAGATTTAGGAAAGAAAAACAAATGAAGCTTGTTTGTGATAATCAAGCAACCCTACACATTGTTGTCACTTCATCAGAGAGAAGATTGCATCAAGGTGTATAACTACTGGTTTTGTCAACTCGATTGAACAACTAGCAAACATTTAAACCAAGTCTCTCAGAGGTTCTACGACACGTATATTGTGAATAAGCCCAATGCATAAGACTTTATATGCTCCAACTGAGGAGGAGTGTCGGTGTATTATATCATATTCTATTGATATTCCATAGAATATCCTATGGATTATTCATTCCCTTGATTTTTTCCTTTCGTATTTACTTCTCTTCCTTTGTATTTTATATCGTTCCTTATTGTCTTCTCCCAGTATAAATAGGTTGGACATGTATCGTGCTCTATTCATTCAATAAGAGAAGTAGAATCTTTCCTTTCTATCTCTTCACACAGACAAAGCCAAAAGAGACAGTAAGACGATTAAGGTTTAGCTGTGCAAGAAATGCCAGACCCATCTAGTCAGCTTGTCTCTACTCTCACTGCCAATTTCAATTCCATCGCAGCACCTCACTCCCTATTGTCAAGCACAACTTTTCCTAATATCATCCCCTACCGACGACCACCATCGAGTCGCTGGATTTTAGATCTACCCAATGAAGGAAGAATCTCTGACATAAGACCTCAAGTTTCTCTCGGTGCAAGAGTGTGATCAATTACACCTCTAAGTTTTCAATCTTCGCACGATTAAATCGTGACACAAATACCAAACCGCTTAATCCATATGCCATCACAAATTGCTATTACTAAGGCTCTAAGCCCAGTCTCGTTTTTTACTACTCCATGTTACAAGGTTTCCCCATACTAAAGAGCAATACTCTATGGTCGAATTGTCATTCGTTTTCGCCCAGCTTTGCATCAAATTATGAACTATATCGCTTATACCCATTCTTCAACAATAACCCTTTTCCTGAATACGATACACAACTTCCATGAGTTCCTTCATTGAGTGGTTCATAAATTGACTTATGACACTCACAACAAAACCCATGTCAAGCCGAGTAAGGGGGTCAGATAAATGAGTCTCCCCACTAAATGTTGATATTGTCCTTTGTCAACTAGAATTCCTTCCTCTTCACACCATAACTTCTTTTTAGAGTCCATAGGGGTACTTACAGATTTAAATCCTAGTATATTTACATTTAGAGACAAATATTCCCCTTTTTGATCGACCCACTTCCATGCCAAGAAAATAGCTTAGAGGACCAAGGTCTTTTACTTCAAATTCTTCTACCAAAGATTGTTTAATCTTCAATAACTCTCCTCATACCCGTTAGAATGTCAAGAACGGCAGGTTAGTTAATACTTTCTTTATCAGATGAGGAGTTACATACTTACATACCATACACACTTCTTATATATATACAAAATAATGGAACAAAGAAGGAAGGAGGATAATGTACAAAAAACGTAGGAGATAAACCAAAGAATATTTAAGGAATATTCTTTGATTCCCAGCACTCCTCCTCAAGATGGAGCATATAGGTCAAATGCACTAACCTTGTTACAAATGTACTTAATTCTAGGACCTCTGAGAGATTTGATGAATATGCCTGCTAGTAGGTCACTCGAGTTGACAAAATTAGTAGTCATGCCTCCTAATGCGATCTTCTATCTAATGAAGTGACAATCCACTTCAATATGTTTGTTCCTCTCATGAAAGATTGCGCCTGGATGAAAGGAGAGCAACTGATTATCACATACATACTTTATTTGTTCATCCTTCCCAAATCTTAGCTCCTGAAGAAGATGTCTTAGCCATATAAGCTCACATATTGCCAAAGCCATAGCTTGGTATTCTGCTTCAACACTTGATCTGGCTAGAACATCTTGTTTCTTACTCTTCCAAGATACTAGGTTTCCACTAATAAATAAACAATACCCAAAAGTGGAGCGTCTATCTGCATGAGAACCGGCCCAGTCTGCATCACAATATCCGAAATCTAGGTGTGAACTTTGTTTTAATATAACACCCTCGTCTGTTCCCTTAAGATAACGGCGATACGAATCACAAAGATTCAAATATTATCACACGGCTGACAGCAAAGAACTCATTAACAACACTCACAGAAAGGAAATGTCCGGCCTGGGTGACGGGTGAGATAGTTTGCATTCCCATAAGTTATCCATATCTCCCGGATCACGAGGTATTCCCCGTCCCGAAACAAGCTTCGCATTTGTGATCCACAGAGTGTCTATAAGTTTGCAATCTAGCATACCTATCTCTTCTAATATTTTCAAAGTATACTTTCCTTGATTCATAACTACACCGAATTTAGATTGAGCTATCTCAATCCCTAAAAAATACTTAAGTTTCCTCAAGTCCTTAGTTTGAAAGTAGCTGAAGAGATGTTGTTTCAGCCTCTGAATACCATCCTAATCATTGCCCATGATAACAATGTCATCCACATAAACAATCAAATAAATGCACTGCCCTAAACTCGTATGATGATAGAAAATCGAGTGATCTACTGTACTCTGAGTCATACCAAACTCTCGAACCACGGAACTAAACTAGCTAAACCAAGCTTGAGGGAACTGCTTCAGGCCATACAATGAGCGGCATATCCTGCATACAATGAGTGGTTACTCCATATAGGCCTCCTCTACTAGGTCGCACGGGCGAAGACATTTTGATATCCAACTCGATACAGCCAAGATTACATAGGCAAACACGATAGAGAAGACGACAGGCAATCTTGGCAATAGGGGAGAAAGTATCATAGTAGTCATTACCATAGACCTGAGTGTACCCCTTTGCAACCAACCGAGTCTTAAGATGATCCACCCGACCATCGGGGCTAATCTTCACTATATACACCCAACAACATCCAACATGTAAAGTAACCAAGTCCTAAGTGTCACTAGAATGTAGAGCAGCCATTTCCTCAACATTAGCCTGTTTCCAATTCGGATGGTATAGAGCCTCATGCACAGTTTGTGGAACAAAAACAGAAGACAAGATGAAAACAAAGGCATGGTATGGGGAAGATAAACGATGATAAGTCAAGAAATTATAAACAGGAAGGGGGTTACAAGAGGAACGAAAAATTCCTTCCGAATGGCAATGGGAAGATCATCAGAGACTCAAGACCGACGTCAGGCGACCCCCGAGCCCCGCCCGACCAGGTTGGCGGATCCGAACCAAAACCCGAGGACGCCCGGCCGAAGCCATCAATAAAATCCATTTATCAAATACATTTCATTAATATAAGTGTTTTCGTTCTCATATCTTCGCGGAAGCGATTTCAAGTTAGGACCCCATAAACATTTACAAATTCAATGCAATTCCTTTGCAAAATATGCATTTAACCAAAAATGGCATTTTATGTCATTTACAACATGATATCCAAAATCATATTCAGATATAAGTACAAAAATAATTTCGGAGTTGAACTTCTTTTGTTTATAAAACAATGTCATGCTAAAAAATGGTGAGGATGTATGTGACGGAGCATACTCCGTGAACTTCTTCAGGACCCAGCTCCTCGACCTTGATCCGTCAATCACTCATCTATCACTACCCACGCATCGAAACAATACGCTGCCGCTTTCATGCTTGGGCATTCTATACGCCTCTATTCCATTTCCCGCTCATCACAAATCACGCATTTTTCAAAATAATGCCTTTATACAATGTCTATGTGTAATGTAAAGATACTTATACAAATACACTTTTTAATCATTTTTCGCTGATTTAAGGAATTTCACATTTTACTATAAAGTCAACATTCACGACCGATCTCGCTCGTGAATCACGCCCCATTTGCCGCTCGCAGTACGTGATTTCATTCAATATTACACCTCACATCGACTATAGAAATTAACATTCACGATGGATTCGGCCAGAATCCCACTCTATTCATTCAAGAAGAATGATTTCACATTTAACAAATACGGCATCTCTACGACGAATTCAATGGTGAACTCGCCATAAAATATCACTAGTCAAATACATCTGAACATTTCACAAAGGAATTACGAGGTCAATATCATTATTGCAGATATTTGATTAAATACTTAATATTAATAATTCAAATCAATATATTTCACAATGTAACTTGATATTGACCGAGTCACAGAGAACACCAATTTATCGATCCTTGTCTCTTCGATACCAAATTTAGGTCAGTCATTGCCTTCACCCGCACCTACAAATACAAATTCTCCACTCTTGGTCAAACAATTAATCGAATTAAACGAATATCGAGGCGGCGAGGCACTAAGACGCCTTCTCGCATACTCTTATACGAACCCCTATTAAACCTTTATTAGTGGTCCCTAAACTATCGTGTGTCAAACACAGGTGTCTCGGAAACAAACCAAAATCGCTCACTATGAACAAGATCTGCTCGCTACAGCAGAATGCTTCCTCGTCGTGGTACTCAAGGGGTGCCATTTCACTGGGCTCGTCATACGAGGGTATCCCACGCCTTAGCTTAGGTCTATGTCGCGACGTGAGTTCCCTACGCTGAGGCATAAGAGCCCGATTTTGCTCCGTATTTTCCAAGCTTTTCCTTTGCATCCCAAAAATCTCAAAATCCCAAACAAAAACATGGGAATCACTCCCAATAACATCCTAATATCATCCTAAACCAACCACGAGCAAACCCATTGACGGATTAGGGTTTTCCAACCCAAATATCATCAAAGAAATTCTGTGGCCTGTCTTTACCTTTAAATCCCTTTCGCACTTAGCCAGCTTTTTTCCTTCTTCCTTCTCAAGATCTTCAACAAATGGAAGGATTTACACAACAATCCCTTCTCCTCCAAAACCTAGCTTCTCTCTCTCACCTCGCTCTCAAACACTTTTTCGCCCAAATGCACAACAAAGTATTCTAAGACCACATTTGGTCTTGTTCCTATTTTAAGTGTAAGGCCATACTGTCGCACACAAATTCCATTTCATTTTTCTCCTTGGTCTTAATTTCACTTTCATTTATCATTCAATTCAATTTTTAGCATTTAAGCTTATTTCTATTCTCGACCCTGTGTCCTCATTTTACAAAATTTCAATTTATCTTTACATCTTAGGCTTATTTCCTGGTTCAATCAGTTTCTATTTTAGCATATAACATTTAATCATATGCTCACATATTCATTTCACATTTCACACAATTCACAATTTATCGGCCCTAAAACCCAAGTTTGATCAATTCATACCCTAATATATAATAAAATTATTTTAAAAAAATTCTGTGGCATTTTCGAGGCGTTACGCACGTATCGAGGAGGGTGCCATAGAGATGAGTCGACGGAGGCCCTGTCGCGACGCGGCAACGAGTATAAACCTGTAATGGTCGAGGTGGAGTAGCTGGAGGTACAGGTGAGGTATCCGGGACGGGTTAGAAATATGACATCAGAACTGGAAGGGTGGTTAATAAGGAACATAGAAGAGTTCTCAAAAAATGTGACATCGGCAAAGACAAAGTATCGATGTGTATCAAAGAGAGTGAAGAATGATAACCTCGCTGGGGCTTCCAGAATAACCGAGGAAGACACTTTTGCGGGCTTTACCGAAGCTTATCTCTGTCTAGAGTAAGAATAATGGACAAACAAATACAACCAAAGACATGAGGGGTAAGGCAGAAGATAGGTTGGTTTGGAAAAATGGGATGGAATGAGAGATTTTATCATGTAAGACGGATGACGAGATACAATTGATCAAATAACAAGAGGCTAAGGTAACATCCCCAAAAAAACGTTGAGAAACCTTACGATTTAGAGTAGAGAGCGAGTGTTTCAACCAATGATTGTCAAGCCACTCCATTATGTTGAGGAGTGTAAGCGCAAGAGGACTAATGAAGAATCCTATGTAAGGACAAAAAAGAGGAGAATGGTCCAGAAAGATATTCCTTAGCATTATCAATTATAGAGCTGAGATCAAGTATACCGAAGTTCGAACTTCTCAAGATAAACTTTTGGAAAATAGAGAATAACTCAGCTCGAGTGTTCATTAAAAATAACCAAGTACAATGAGAATAATCATCTATAAAAGTAACAAAGTACTGGAACCCCAAGGTAGACTCGGGCCCAGAAAGACCCCAACATCGGGAAGCGGGACAAGCTTAAAAGAGACTTGGTCCGCTGGATCTAGCACTCGGGAATGGACACGAGTATGTTTCCCAAGCTGACATGACTCACACTTAATTGAGGACAAACTAGAAAAACGAGGAACCATTACCCAAAACTTGGAAATATTGGGATGACCAAGGCGACTATGAATAAGAGAAGAGTATCCATGGAAGTGCAAGCAATGGAAGACGGGCAATAACGAAGAGCTCAAACTCACGCCCTATAATCGTCTCTCCCCGGTACTGATCCCGCAATGTGATAGAATCATCGTAAAGGTAATCAAACAATTATGTCATGAGTCAACTTACCGATAGAAATCAACAATTAAAAGGAGAATCGAAACATAGCGACGTAAGGGGTAAGGAAAGAGGGACATGTTTAACCGATTCCTTTAGCCATGGTTTGAGATCCATTTGCTAAAGTAATAATGGGTAAAGGTGATGTAATAGTAAGGGAAGAAAAAAAATCCTTATTACTAGAAATATGATCAGAGGCTCTAGAATCAAGAATCCAGAGTCCAGATGAATGTGAAAGGCAAGCAGAGGCATTACTGGTCTAGGCAACAAATGAAATGGATGCAGATTTGGCTGCTTTAGTGCTCGAGTGAGGTGGAGGTACCCTCATACCTACTTGGCAAGAATAACTCACAAAGTCATGGATGAGCTCCCCTGTTTATTCCATATGGCTGGTCTGAGTTCTAGACAAAAACGATGAAAAACTCAGTCCTTTGTTAGCCATGAAGCCAAAAAAAATAAAAAATCAAAGCTTTAGAGATTTGTGGTAAGGAACACACCTTTCAGAGAGTACTAGACAACACTCGAGACCCTAAAGATGTCGTATCCCCAGAAAATCGAGGAGAAGTGAGTCAGAAAGGGTAGTAAAACTAGGTTTGTGTCTGTCCAGACAAAAATGGGCCAAACACACATTTGCAAGTTTCATATGGAAGGACTAGGGGTCTAGAAGTGCACATCAGCGGTTGACGAGTTTGCAAGTGGAGGCGTGTCACTAGAAAGTGGCCCATGCGCCCATACTCGTCGGAGAGGAAAACAAGGTGGAGCGTGGCCGCCACCGTCGGGCGCCGAAGTTTCTAACTAGATCAGTCCCGGCTGACCTCCATGGCGTGGGTCGCCGCACTGAGTCAAGTAGTCGCCTAAAAGCTCGCTGAAAAATTTCACAGGTAGGTGGTTCTGACAGAGGCAGAGGGTTCTGGAGCTTCTCATGACGAAGGTGGGGTGGCCGGAGGGAGACAACCACTAGATGGGTTGCCGGAAGAGAAAACACGACGAAACCTTAACCCGAACCTTCCATGGCTCTGATACCATGTGAAATGAGAGAAGAAAGTATACTTTTCTTTTATTGAATGAGTGAGTTACATAGCAGGATGTTCTATATATACAAAATAACGAACAGCAATAAGGAGTGATATCATATTAAAAGTTGGGGAGATAAACCAAAGAATATCTAGGGAATATTCTTTTATTCTCAACAAATGTCATCAACATACACAATGAGGATGGCTAATTATTCTCAAGAGAGCGCTTCACAAAGAGTGTATGATCATCTTGACACCAAATAAATCCATGTTCCTTGATTAATTATGAGAACCTATCAAACCACGCTCATGAGGATTGTTTAAGTCCATGGAGAACCTAATAACTTGTATTACTTTATTGCCATCGCTATTTGCACTCAAAGGAATCTCCGTGTGCATTCTCTTTAAGATCTTCATTAAGAAAGGCGTTCTTTATATCAAGCTGATGAAGTGGCCATCCAAGTTTGACGCGAATGAGAGGAGTATTCGAATGGTAAGAAGCTTTGCAACTGGAGCAAAAGTCTCCTGGTAATCGACACCATAGGACTTTTAAGCCCCTTGCTACTAATCGAGCCTTAAGCCTTTGGATCTTTAGGAGGGGTTAAGGACTTTGGGGCATTACAATGTACTCAATTGTTTAAGCTGTGAGACTACTTTCAACTTAGAAGGCTGAAACCTTCTTCCCATTGGTAACCGTGTTGGGCTACATCTGGCAGCAAATGTAGCACAAGCCCCTGAGCACAATTACCAAAACCCCCACCCTCCCTTTTTCCTTCTTACAAATAGCCAAAGCCAACAATTGTATGGGTAGGCTGGATGCAAGTACCTCAATCACAATGGAAATATAAACGGCCAGACTTGAAACCTATTAAATTCTTTCATCTCTATTACTTTTTCTCCAATGCATAAAACATATTTCCATTAGTGTATGAGAATCTCCCCCATGTAAAGATAAAGAAAAAGGTATTCTTAAAAAAGGAAAGAAAATAAAATACTTTTAACCAGTAAGGCGATGTCACATGACAAATTTCCTTTAGCCTAAAGCAAAGGAAAAATAATACATGACCTGACTATAGTAAGGCAATAAAATACACCTATATTTTTTACCTATTTGATAATTAACCAATAGAAGTTGTTTTCACACCCATGCTTATTAAGTATCCAATCACATGTGATGTATTATAAAATTATTATTATTATCATTATTCAAAGTGTTAAATATTATAATTCAAATGAATCATATTGTTTAGTGATATTCATCATGTCTAAATGCATATTCAAAATTTCCAAATATCTAAAAAATAGAATATAAAGACAAAATAAGAGGTTGGACATTCTAGAGAAGCCTACAGCATCATCATAATAATCATAATTGAATTCAAATTGTCATTACCTATCTAGGCTAGATTGATAGCCCTCCATTCTATGACCACAATATAATATCATCTAAAAATTATAATCTAAGTATATTCTTTTTGCTTATCAAAAAAAAAAAAAAAATTATAATCTAAGTATTTTTAATCTTAACTCATGGTCAAAGGCAACGCCTTACTTCAAGGCAATTGCCTTGATGTTACCTTTTTAAAGCCCCCTTGCTTTGGTCTTCAAAAAGGAGACTTTTTTATCAGCCCCTTCTTGCCTAATGGCCTAGGAAACTTGGGCAATTGCTTTTTTGATAACATTGTTTTTTGTAATTTTTTTTTTTTTTTTTTTTTCAGGCACCTTAGTCAAAAAGAATTTCAATAGAATTTAGGATAAGATCTAAGAATAAAGCAGATTTTTCCATGATTCAGTAACCATGCATTCAAGCACTAGACCACAAGAGCATCAAAAAAAGGCAATGCACAACACCTTTATGCTCTCCAATGTAATTAAGGAATCTTTGCTTCCTCTCTCTCGTGAAGATAATTCTTGGAAGGACATGAGCTTGCAGCCATTCTTTCTATCAATTGCAACTACCTGAAACCACAGAATTACAAGTTTAAGAAAGGATACCAGAATTTTCAGAAAATTCCAACTGAAGACCTATGCAAGTGCATTTTTGTACCGAAGTTTGATCAAATGAATAAAATGGCTTGTTCTTAAATAAAATAGAAAGATTTGGAGAACAAAAAGAAGTTGTCTGAATGTCTGTCTTTATTCAGTTGCACGTGTGCTGTACTTTGATATTTTTCAACCAGCTAGTTGAAGGATGTTTGATCCAAGAACAGGCTTCTAAGGTCTCCTCACCTTACAAGCACAGACATCGTGTTTATTTTGATATCCCCATGTTTGATTTTTCTTAATTAAATGAATTAAACTCCTAGATTATGGAATGTTTAATTTGAACATCCCCAGGTTTGATTTTCTAATAAATGACTTCAACTCCTAGATTTTAAAAAACGTACCTTAATTTGAGAAATTTTCCTAGGATGAGATTTTTTTTTCTCCTTTTCAACATAAATTTTATTTGCCTTTTTTTTTGGGATTATTTTGTAAGGATTAATTGTGGTTTCCAAGATGCACACAAATTGCTTGTTAAACCTAATATTCAAATCATTTGAACAATAACCAATTTGCTTGTAATTTGGTCACACCAAATCTTTTAGTCTATACAAAACTGCACCTTTGAGTTTGGGGCATGATGGAATTAGGTTCAGCAATTGGTATGGACAGGGGCTTCAAGTTTTCTTTCGTAATGTTCTATTTTCTTCCTTGAATTTCTCCTTCTCATGTGTATTAAAAAATGATTTCACACCAATGGGAGATTACCCTATTTTGTATCCTTTGTTTTCTTTTGTTCAAGACACCTTTTAGGCCATTAAAGAAGGGTTTCATACTAATAGATTTCCTATTACAAGCTCAACTATCTTTTTCTTGAAATAGATCCCTTTTCAAAATTCAGCTTCATAGAAAGGATGGTAATTGATAATGGATAATTAACTCTATTTCGGAAAAGACTTCTTTCATCAAGGTCTCTTCTTTTTCCTTCGCTGCCATTGTCATATTGGACTCGGCCCATGTTGATTGAGGTGCATTTGAAGGGCACAAGTGTTAATAAAACATTATTAGTAGCAGCAACTGATGGTAATAATTGTCAAACAACCAATTTTTCGAAGACTTTGATTTGTAAGATTTAAGCTCACAATGTGCATTATGCATTCTAACACACTCCCCTACATGAAGCCTCCTTTGGTTTATACATGGACTTATGTGTGAAATGAGAGAAGAAAGTTAATAATTTTCTTTATCAATGAATAGCAGATACATAAGATGTGGTACACCTATATATATACAAAAGAATGGAACAAAAAGGAAACAAATTAAAATACAAAAAGGAAGGAAAATAATGTACAAGAAAGGAAGAAGATTAGCCAAAGAATATCTTATGATTCTCAACACCCCTCGCCGGAAGATATGCGCTATATGCACCAACCAGCATATGTACTTAATCTGAAAGGTTCACCAGAGGGTCCAACGGAGAGAAGATCCAACAAAGAAGGCCCAACGGAGAAGATCCGACAGAGAAGGCCCAACGAAGAAGGTCCATCAAAGAAGGTTCGACGGAGAAGGTCCAACGGAGAAGGTCTGATAGAGAAGATCCGACAGAGAAGGTCTAATGGAGAAGATCCGACGAAGAAGCATCTCGACTGGTGGCGTCCGCTGAGAAGACGGTTGCTTCAAAAGAGGGCCTATTCCAACCAACCACATCTATAACATGTGAAATGAGAGAGAAAATAATACTCTTTTCTTATCAACGAAATGAAGATACATGCATAGACACCAATATATATACAAAAGAATTCGGAATGTTTAAAACAAAATAAAAATACAAAAGGAAGGAAAATAATGTACAAGAAAGGAAGGAGATAAATCAGAAAATATCCTAAGAATATCATATGATTCTCAACATTATGAAATTGGGGAAATATAAGTAGTCTCTTTTGGGCTTAATAAATTAAGGAAATAAACATGTGGTGGGATTTGAACCCACTAGCCCAAATGAGGTTTTGATGTCATATTGAACAACCAATTTCCTAATATCTTAAGCTCAGAAGATTTCGCCATAACATAATTATGCACTCTAAAACTATAAAAGAATTAAATTAGAGAAGTCATGATTTGTAGAAAGAATTGAGCAACCTACGATCAAAGGGATTTGTTGTAACTGAAGAAGTTCTTAATTTAGCAAGGATTTTCAGATATATATGTGCCTTTGCATCTCTATAATAATAAAGATAATAATAATAATAATACTGTGGAGTTATAAGGCAAGCAAAAGATTAAGGAAAAGAATTATATAAATATTTATTCCATCCAAATTTTCTTCTCAGAAAAAATTAATTTCATGGTGACTTAGTTTGACACGGAGATGATGCAATGTAGACATATGAGTGCTAGAGATTCCATAAAGCAAATAAGTAGCGGGTGATGACAACAAGCTTGGATTGGTAGAGGTCTAGCACTTCCTTCTAGTTAACAACGATGTGGACGTTGTCTTGTGACAAATAGAAAGAAGAAATGGAAATAGAAACTTCGTAGCCTCTTTTGTTTGTCGTTAAGAACTGCTTTTCTCGTTTCTCAAAAACAAAGAGAACAAGAAAATGGAAACATGTTTGTTCTGGCTGGTTTTTTTCTTTAGCATAAAAACACATAAAACCAAGAGGAGAAGAGTTAGAGGAATGAATTCCTTGTATTTTCCATTGAGTGATCGTACATATAAATTCAAGAAGGTTAGGCTATACATTAGGTAAGATGATCTACTCTTCCTAAATGGTTACAACCTTATAAGTAAAGTATCATAATAAAATACAAACCAATATGTTAACATATGATACATACTATAACAAATATGTTAATGTATGATACATACTATAACACTCCCCCTCAAGTCGGGAGCATGACAAGTAATCACGCCAACATGCTACATAAAGAACTAACCTGATCTCCACTTGCGCTTTCAGGACAATATCACCTAATTGTTCTCCTACCTTCACATATCCTCAGAAATCAAACCGAAGTTATATTTTCTCCTAACATTTCTATGTGTTTAGTTCATTCATGGAAAAGACAAGGGAATATGAAGCAAGTACTCGGGTTGCCACACTAGAGCTTTTCTAGGACTGAGGTTTTAATACCTGTTGAGAATCAAAGAATATTCCCTGTGATATTCGTTTATCTCCCTACCTTATAATATCCTCTTTACACTTTATTTGTTTCCTTTTGTTCTATTATTTTGTATATAAGACAGTGTCTCTATAATTATGTAATTCATCCATTCAATAAAGAAAATAATTCTTTCTTCTTCATGAACATGCAAACATGAAAAGGTTCTGGACGGTTTTGTCGTGTTTTCAATTCCGACAACCCATCTAGTGGTTGGATCTCTTTCCGGCCACTCCACTTTCATCAGAGAAATCATCTTCATCATAGAACTTTTCCAACAACTATCTCAACTCGGGTAGGCGACCACACCATCAGATCGTCATGACTGGGACGATCCTCCCAAGAACAATCCTAGCGTTGGGAGGTCAGCGATGCGCCGCATCGCCAGACATTTCTCTCCGACAAAGATCCGCCACACACCGGCACTCGAGGGCGTAAGGGCAACTTAGCGACAACAGCCCACTTGTAGCTTCGCCGGCCACCTGTCTCTCTCCTTGTCACCTTGCTTACTTTGGTGCCGAAAAATGCCATCTTCCCCTTTTTTCTCTCCAGACAAGCTAGTCTTGGGCTTTCTATTACCTGGATCTTCTCCCTTTAGTGTTTTCCAACACTCTGCGACACATTCAGGCCCTTGGGAGTTGTTTGTTACTTCTAGAAGTACTGGTTTGCTAATTTGGTCAATTTTCTAATGATTTATCGTCTCTATGGATGCCAAATGGAGCTCATCCACACCTCCGGGAGTAATTCTTACCTTGACAATTATAAGGAGTACCTACTTCCCTTTCAGCGACGAATTTTGCATCCATTTAGTCGATTGAGCCATTAATGGCTCACCTTTGCATTCGAGATTCATACGAACCTTTGATTCTTGATTAAGACCTACAATCATATTTCACAGTAATAAGGATCTTTTTTCTTCCCTTACTATTACATCACCTTTACCCATGATTGCTTTAGCTAATGGATCTCAAACCATGGCTAAAGGAATCGATTCGACATGTCCTTTTCCTTCCATACCCCTGACTTTTGTCGTTTACGTTCTAGATTCTCCTTTTCAGCTCGATTTCTATTAGTAAAGTTATTTCGTGACCTTAATTGTTTGATTACCTTTTCCTAATAATTCTATCACATTGCGGGGCCAGGATTATGAGGAGGGACGATTGTATAGGACGTGAGTTTCGAGGGTCTCTTTCATCACCAGCTTGCAGCCGTCTTCCCGCTTCTTGCACTTCCATAGATACTCCTCTCCTTATTTATTCATAGTCGCCTTGGTCATCCAAATATTTCCAAGTTTCAGGTAATGGTTCCTCATTTTTCTAGTTTATCCTTAATTGAGTGTAGTCGTGTCGGCTTGGGAAACATACTCGTCTTTCATTCCCCAGCGTGCAGATCAACGAGACAAAATTCTCCTTCCAGGCTTGTCACGCTAATGTTTGGGAGTCCCTCTTGAGCGGAGTCTACGCCCAGGATTCTAATTACTTTGTTACTTTTATAGATGATTATTCTCATTGTACTTAGTTATTTTTAATGAAAACTCGAGCTAAGTTATTCTCTATTTTCCAAAAGTTCCATGCTAAAGTTTGAACTCAATTTAATACTTCAATTTGTATCCTACGAAGCGATAATGCCAAGGAGTATCTTTCTGTACCATTCTCCTCTTTTTTGTCCTCACATCGAATTCTTCATTAGTCCTCTTGAGCTTACACTCCTCAATAGAATGGAGTGGTTGAGCGCAAGAACCATCATTTGGTTGAAACCGCTCACACTCTCCTACTCCATCACTAGGTTCCTCAGCGTTTTTAGGGGATCTTTACCTTAGTAAACATTTATTTGATCAATCATATGTAGGTCATTAGGTCTTACATGATCAAATCACTCATTCCATTCTTTTTCAAAACCAACCTCTCTTTTGCCTTCCCCCTCGTGTCTTTGGTTGTGTTTGTTTTGTTCATATTCTTACTCCTGGACAAGACAAGCTCTCAGCAAAGCACGAAGTGTACATTCTCAGTTATTCAAGCTTGATGAGGTTATACATTGTTACTCTCTGTCTGGCGTCGATGCTGTCTCTGTCGATGTCACATTTTGAACTCTTCTATATTTCCTATCGACCACCCGTCGAGTTCTTATCGCATCTCTACTCCTTCTTTATCTGCGTCTCGGATGCCTCACGTACCTCGGTACTCCTGGCCATTGCGGGTTTATACTGTCGCTCATACTACTTGGGCTCAAGTGGCCTCATCTTCTATGGCACCCTCCTCCACGACGCTGGTCTTGCCTTCTCCCGCTAATCTTCCCATTGCCATTCGGAAAGGTACTCGTTCCTCTCGTAACCCCCATCCTATTTATAATTTCATGACTTATCATTGTTTATCTTCCCCATACTCTACCTTTGTTTTTCACCTTGTCTTACATTTACATTCCCTGGAGGTGTGAGGCTCGATCATCGGGACTAAACGGCTATGGTTGAGTAAATGGCTACTCTACATTCTAGTGGCACTTGGGACCTGTTTACTTTACCTACTGGCAAAACACCTGTTGCATGTCGTTGGGTGTATATATTGAAGATTAGCCCCGATGGTCGGGTGCATCGTCTTAAGGCTTGATTAGTTTGCGAAGAGTGCATGGAGTCTCAGGGTTTCGACTACTATGATCATATTTTTCCCCTTTCGCGAGATTGCTTACATTAGTCTTCGTCTATCTATGGGCTATGCAATCTTGGCCTTTGTATCGGTTGGACATCAAATGCCTTAACGTGGCGACACGGCAAAGTGCATATGGAGCAACCACACAGGTTTGTTGCTCAGGGTCTGGATTGGTATCGGGCTACCGCTCGATATATGGCACAGACGGTTCCTCGAGCTTGGTTGGTAGGTTAGTTTCGTGGTTGAGTTTGGTATGACTCGAGATCTGACAAATCCACTCGGTTTTCTATCATTATATGATTTTAGAGGCTGATACATTTGTTTGATTGTTTATGTGGATGACATTGTTATCATAAGCGATGTCGAGGATGGCATTGAAGGTGAAGCAAACATCTCTTCGACCACTTTCGGACTAAGGACTTAGGAGCTAGTATTTACTACGCGGGGATTAGAAGCTAAATGCAAATCCGATGTGGTTATGAATTAGAAAGTATCTTGTGGAAATATTAGAGCAGGCAGGTATCTTCCAGATTACAAACCTGTAGACACTCACATGAATTCGGATGTCGACTCGTTCCATGGGGGAACCTGCATTGATCGGTCTCCGGCTGACTTGTGGGAAAACTAAACTATCTCTTACCATCACTTTCGACCCGGGCGTTTCCTTTACGGTGAGTGTTGTAAGCTTCGATTCTTCTGCGATCACCATGTGATAGCGTTTGGGATGTTATGATTCGTATCCTCCCGGATTATATTAAGGGAACCTTTAGACTAAGGGGTGTTATTTGGCTTATAGGTCACACAAATTGTCGAATATTATGATCTGGCCCCAGGCGAGGTTCACGCAGGATAGATCTTCCCGGCACGAGATTATTATGTATATTGGTGGCTTTAGTATCTTGGAAGAGTAAAAACGAAATGTTGTAGCCGTCGAGTCTTTGAAGCGAGAATATAAAGCTATGGTTTTAGCGACGTAATGAGTTCATATGGCTAAGACATCTTCTTCAGGAGCTAAGATTTGGGAAGGATGAACTAATGAAGCTAATATGTGATAATCAAGCTGCTCTCCACATCGCATCTAACCCAGCCTTTCATGAGATGACCAAGCATATTGAAGTAGATTGTCACTTTATCAGATAGAAAATCGCATCTGGATCTGGTTGCTAATTTTGTCAACTGGTGACGTAGCGGGCGTATTCACCCGAATCTCTCAGAGGTCCTAGAATTAATTACATTTGTAACAAGCTTGGTGCATTTGACCTATATGCTCCAGCTTGAGGGGGAGTGCTGAGAATCAAAGAATATTCATATATATTATTTGGTTTATCTCCTATATTTTTTGTACATTATCCTCATTCATTTTACACTTTATTTTGTTTCTTTTTTTGTTCCATTATTTTGTATATATATGTCTCTATACTATGTAATCCATCCATTCAATAAAGAAAAGTATTCTTTGCTAGAATGAGAGAGTTTTAATACCACTTCCATCAGTTGATGGAGCCACATAATCTCGCATCTGAGCTATGTCATTGCTCACATACTCAGGATTCCGCGTTAGATCGAGAGCGATGCTGCGACAACTACTCTTCCATGAAACTAGATTCCCTCACGACGAACACCTGATAACCTGAAGTGGACCTTATGTTTTCCTTAGATCCTACTTGTCTGCATCAAGTGAAACACTTCCAGTCTATTACCCTTGATTCTTGTATAAAATGCCATATCTGGGGCACCTTTCAAATAACGAATCTATCTGATGTGATGATCAGGCGTTGGAGGCATGTGTTGGCCTGACACTAACGAGATTATGCATTATCGGGCGTGTTACTATAAGGTAGTTCGAACTAGAGCCAGTGCTGTATATCTCTTAATGTATTCAAACAATTTGCTTTCTCTAGTGAGATGTAGGATTTGTGCCATAGGGGTAACATGGCTTTACTACCAATTTTCTTGTTTGAACCGATAGATCCGGCATATTTCCTTTGGACTAAGAAGATTTCATGTTTACTTCTCCATAATTTCAACACCAGTATTTAGCATTCTAGAAGTCCTTTGTGTGAAATTGGCCATGAAGAAAGGACTTGAGTGAAGATATACATGTCATATCATTCCTAGTAATAATAATATCATCAACATATACAACTAACAAGATGATACCTGCTTGAGAATTTCTGTAAAAGACAAAATGATTGGACTTGCTCTTCTGCATGCCAAATTTCTCAATCACTTCACTGAATTTGCCAACCATGCATGGGGACTCTATTTTAAGCTGTATAATGATTTTCAGAGGTGAGAAACTCTGCCAATCTCCCCCTGAGCAACAAACCCGAGAGGTAATCTCCATATAAACTTCTTTAGCAAGATCCCCATAAAGAAAGACATTTTTAATATCAAGTTGGAGGTCCCAACCATGAGTGGCTGCTAGAGATATAAACAGCCGAATAGAAGTCAACTTGGCGACTAAGGGAGAAATATCGAATAATCCACCCCATAAGTCTGGGTATACCCTTCGTGATAAAGGCGAGACTTCAGCAGAAACATAGATCCATTGGGATTAACCTTCATCATAAACACCATGATGACAAATGGCCTTCTTCTGACGGGGTAAACATACGAGTCTCAGTACCATTGTCAATGGTATCATCCTCTGTATCATGGCATTCGTGAACTAGGGTGAGGGTGGGATTTAGAAACCTTGTTAGGCGATGAAATAGAGTCCCGAATCTGATAAACGAACAAGAATGGGATGATAAATGGTAAAAGGCAAAATGAAAGAATTAGGCAGGGACATGACTTTTACGACTCGTGATATTATCTTAGGAGTAGATGAAGACTTGATGATTCTTGAGTACGAGTGGAACACGCGAGTTTGTCTACTTGAGAGAACTAAATTGAATGATAAGATGTCTCATTAGGAATTTATATGAAGCGGTAAATCTACGATTAGGTTCTCATTCTTATAGTCTCGTATCACATGTCCAGGCTTACGACAATAGTAACACACAAACCCTCCAGAGCTAAGCCCTCTAGTGTTACCTCCTGGGCCACTATTTTTGTATTGTGGCTTTCCTGACTCACCAATGTTTCAACCAACGAGAGCACTGCTCATCTAGGCAAATGTAAGAGCATGCAAGGATATTTCTGTGCAGAGTATTTTGCTAAACATTTCTTGGAACGAAGAGCTTCGAGCTGGGAAATTTAGGAAGCCATCCTACCATCTTTTCCTGCGATCTTGTTGGACTTTAACATCGACTAAGGAGGTAATAGCATGTCAGTTCCTCATATGTGTTTATAATAGTCCGCTGAAAAATTAGTAAATGACCCGATCTTGTTTCGAAAGTGATAAAGGCTCGACACATCAAATATGCGAAATATTCCTCTTTCCGGCATACACAAATTCAAAATAATCCGTGGCACCATGCTGCCGAGTGATTAATGAGAGAAAGGACTTCAGCATCAGCGGAATTAATTTGGAGAAAGATGGGCATCATCCTCGACTATCGGTCCTTGAATGTCAGTATGAGGTTCCTTATCGAGATAATTTGCTGAATACTCCTCAGTAGAGATGGGTTGTTTTACTCAATCCAAAGTAATTGGGACCAATCGGTTGTCTTTTCGTTTTGGACATCATCGAGACCGCCCGAGGCATCGAAACATGCTTCTTTATACGCAATTAGTCATTATGAAGCGAAGTAGATCGAGTCTAGACAATTACCTTCATAAATCGGAGGCTGAAATCTCACTTAGAAACCCTAGGCGAAGAGGGTACATTAGACACAAAAACCGCAGCGGCAAATCAGTACCCGAACAAAGGTTGCAGTGAGCAGGAGGTCTATCGAGTCGGAAGACACCGGAGGAGAAGGTCGAAGACGGAATAGTTCCCCACGCGCCCACATGCACGATCGTGTGAATCTGACTTGAACCACGACGAGTGCATGAGCTCCACACACGTGGTTTCCGGCCACCGAATTTTTGTGGCAGGTGTGTTAACGACCAGTGGTGAGATGCCACTCTCTCTCGAAATAGGTGTTTCAAAAACACCCTACGCAGCCTCTCTTGGTACTCAGAAAAAAATGACAAGCACTCAAAAAACTCTCGTCGAGCTACAGAAATTTGGATACCATGTTAAACGACCAACTCTTCTAAAACTTCAAGCTTATAGGATTTGGGTTTTTAATATGAATATCATGTCTTTAACACCTTCTCTCACGTGCAGGTTGCAACCCTATACCGCACATGAAGAGTCAAACAAAGTCCTCCATGGACTTTCAAATCAACAAATAGGGAATAAATTGCGGAGAGATGGATTCGTACTGGGACCTCTACTTGAGCTAGGCTTCGATACCATGTAGAAACCAAGAGGAGAGAAAGAGTTAGAGGAATGAATTCCTTGTGTATTTTCCATTGAGTTATCATACATATTTATATATATATATATACACACACCTGAAAGGTTAGGCTATACATTAGGTAAGATGATCTACTCTTCCTAAATGATTACAACCCTATAAGTAAAGTATCCAAATAAGATACAAACCAATATGTTAATGTATGATACATACTATAACAAACACAAAAAACATTAAATTTAAAGACCAAATAAGAGTTTTCAGAGAACACACTTGAAGTTTTCAGAGTTTTCTTCAAACTGTTTTTTAAAATAATTTTCAAAAACAAAGAACCAAGGTGTCTTTTTCTTGAAGAATCTTAAATCATCATTAATTTTACAGAAAAAATTAATATTGTTCTTAAATTTGAATTAGGGTAAGATCTAATGACATTGTGGAGGAACTCAATAACACTACAGATTGCCACCCTCAAATCATCCTGCATTGTCAGACTATCATTCACTACTTGAAGATCATACTCCACAAACTGACTCTCTTCCGTTTAGAAGAAGAGTTGGCACAAAAAACAAATAAATAATAAAGAATAATACAGTAGCAGTAGTAGTGATAATAAACAAAACAAAAATCGTTTTGGTTTATGGGTTAGGGCTACCTTTTGTAATGAACATTTAAGCTTTCAAAGTATGGAAGTGTAATCAAATTTTACTCCCATGTTTTGGATAAAACATATTTGAGAAACAAAGGGCTTGTTTGTTTACAGTTTTTGAAAACTATTTTTTGTTCTAAAAAACAAGGAGAATGATAAAGAAGAGCCCAAAACAAGAGAGGAGGATAAAACCCTTGAAGAGCCCAAGCATAATCAGCATTTAGCTGTATTCTAGAAAAAGAAGGGATATAGCAGAAAGAGGAGAAGGGCTAGCTGGATAGTAAGAGGACAAATTTTAGTTCCTACAAAGTGAGCTTTTAGTTTTGTAGGGAGGATAGTGGCCAAGAAAAGGGGGATATTCCCTAGTTGTGCTGCAGGCACAGAGATCTTTTCTGTTATTTTCCTTTGATGTTCAGCCCATTATTGTGTCGTTTGGGATAGTCTGATTTTCATTGAATAGCTAATACAAGTTTTGTTTCTTCATTCTGTCTCTATTTTCTTTAACTCTGTTTGTGTGAGTGGTTGCAAAGAAACGAATGGCAACTCATTCTTCTTATCACTGGTCCGACCTACTGGATGGGGAAGACGGAAGGAACCTTGGAAACAAGGACGCAGGCTCGTTTGGATGCCCAAGATGACCAAATTCGCCTACTATCCAGTCAACTAGAAACCTTACAACAAAGCCAGGCATGCCAGTTTTCCCTCCTTCAAGAGAATCAGGACAAATTCCAGAATATGGTATTGCAATTGATGAAACGCCTGGACAAGTAAATCCAGGATCGAGACAGTCATGAATCTGTTACCTGCACTGTTCTTCCTACTCAACCCCCACATCTACACATCTGAAGAACATCTTCCCCATGATGTTCCACATCCTTTTCAGCCCCCACTCACCTTTAACATGACAAAGCGGGTCAAACTCCCCACCTTTTCAGGACCAGATCCACAGGGCTGGTTAACTCGGGCAAAAACCTATTTTCAGATGCATAACACTTCGAGCATCATTGATTCTCTTGCTCACCGCCTCATCTTCCACCGTCTGCACTTCAACGGATGAACTTCTTCTCCTTGTCATCTCGGCCATCCGAACATTTCCAAGCTTCGGAAGATGGTGTCTCTTTCCACGAGTCTTCATTTCAGAGGGAAGCCAGGCCAGCTTTAGAAAAC
This sequence comes from Tetrastigma voinierianum, assembly GCA_016808115.1. Taxonomy (NCBI): domain Eukaryota; kingdom Viridiplantae; phylum Streptophyta; class Magnoliopsida; order Vitales; family Vitaceae; genus Tetrastigma; species Tetrastigma voinierianum. Next base: position 24,860 of record JAEQBH010001211.1, on the reverse strand, counting down.
ATACTGTGGTTTTTTAGAAGCAAGAGATTCGTAAAGATGAACAAATGATGCTTTGATAAACGCAAGAGCACACATTGCCTCAATCCAGTCTTTCACAAGACCAAACACAAGTGGGATTGCCACTTCATTCGGCAGGCGATTACCTTAGGATGTAATGACTACTTTTAGTTTTGCCAACTGAAAGGACCAACCAGCGCATTATTTTCACCGGAAGTTTCGAGGTCCAAGGATTCGGGCTTTATTTCAGAATGCTCTCTCGTGCATATAACCTATATGCTCCATTCGAGGGAGTGTTGAGAATTATAGGATACTCTTCATTATCCTCTATTTATTCCCTTCATTGCATAATATTTTTCCTTCCTTTTGTACTTGATTTATTTTAAGGCTCCCATGTATATAAGTAGGTAGGGCCTATAATGTTCAATTCACTCATTCAATCAATAAGAAAGCATCCTTTTCTTATATTTCTTCACACAATCATCATAGGCGCATGACCATGTGATTAGGCTATCTGAAAGAAAAAGTATGAAACTAAAAGGACTTTATAACATCATTATCTATTCATGATGAATGTATAGATAGAAAGGAAAGGAAAATTAGAAGGAGATGTGTGTAAAGGTAAAGAAAAAGGTGAGACTTATAAATAGAAAATTGTTAAATGACCAACTCTCCTAAAAGCTCAAGCTTGTAGGATTTGGGTTTAATATGAATATCATGCTTCAACACCCTCCCTCACGTGCACATGGCCCCATACCCACGCACGTGGAGAGTTAGAGTCCATTATGGACTTTCAAATAAACATGGGGATTAAATTGCAAGGAAAGGATCTCAAACCCGTGACTCCTCCCTAAACCAAGCCCGATACCATGTTAAACGACCAACTCGCAAACCGGGTTGTCACCCTCGACCCAAGGCTCCACAAGAAATGCCACACTCCACGCACGCGAGAATCAGCCTGATGCTACGACTCTCACAAACATGGGAGCCACCAGCGAGATTCAACCCACTGCCAAATCAAGCCGACACAGCTGTGTTGGGTGATGTGGCCTCTCGTCCTCATGCTGCTCATGAGCAGGCCCTCACTCATAAACCACATCACCTCTTCTGCCAACGATGCAAGATAAACCGGGCTGTCGCTCCTCCGACCAGGTCTGCATGCAGGAGGGACATGGTTATCCAGCGCATCAGCCAGGGCGGATTGGTGATGTAAAGCTATAAATGAGGGAAAACCTCATCTCATGAGCTAGCTTTTGGGATTGAGAAGGCCTAAGATCACCTAACGCTGGTATCAGAACTTGGTTTGGCAAGAGGTCCTGGGTTCGAATCCTCTCCTTGCAATTTAATCCCAATGTTTATTTGAAAGTCCATAATCAACTTCGAATTTCCACGTGCGCTGCACAATATGCACGGAAGGAGAGTGTTGAAACATGATATTCATATTAAACTCAAATCCTACAAGCTGCTTAGGAGAGTTACCATTTAACAAAGTTTCTGTGTGGGGAGATGAATAGGAAAGCAGAAAGTTTCATCATTTAGTAATGGTTTCAAAGGAGGATCTGCACCAAGCATAATTTTACCATTTTTAGTCATTATTTAAAAGAAAATAATAGGAAAGTTTCCCAATCCTTCAAGAAAATAATAATAATAAAATGACAAATAAGGAAATAAATAATAGTAAACACTTGAACTCCCTGATTTTCTTCCAAACCAAACGTAAGACAATATGCTAACTTCAATGAAGAATGAATCAAATATTTTTTCTGTGGTAATAAAAAAATCATAACATGAATAAACAATGTTTTTTTGAAAGATCACACATCAAGTGTTAATTAAACTGAAGATAGAGGCAATTTCTTACTTGAGGTAAGTTATTTGAATGAATGTTCCACTCCTCAAGTCAAGAAAATCAAATTAGGAAAAGTCAAATTAAACTTTGCACATATAAATAAAAGTATCCTACTTTATCATAGGGATCTTCAGAAGAAAGACGAGAAAGTTTTGATCTAAACCAAGACACGATATGGCTCGACTGCTCTGCTAAAGAATATTAAAGCACCATACATGTGCCTTTTCACTCATCCAACTTCAAGTTTTAAGATTGAAGACACAATATTCAGTGAATTATTCTTTAGGATTGAAAGATGTATTATTCAAGCAAATTCCTTGGCTTTAGGAATTGTTTCAAAGAACTGATACAATTTTATTCGGGTACAAGTTATACCTAGCGCTCCAATAAACTTCAACTCAAGGATGTGAACTCACCTGCTCTAAGATTAAAATTAAGAAAAGTAATTGAATCCAAGAAATATATTTCAAGGATGGCAAAAGAGGACTTGTAATTAAACTTTAGATTAGCTTACAAAAATTTTACTTTGCTCACTTCTTAATTCCTTTTATTTGATTACAGGACCTGTAATTGAGCGAGAAATTTTTTTTAAATCAATGCAAAAAAAAAAAAAAAACTCAATCTTCACAAAATAGATCTCATAGTAAAAGGAGACAATTTCGCCCGTGCGATGAAAGTCACTCTGCATCATGCTTACATGATTCCTCGATCACACTAACCAAACTGAAACCTCACGTTGTTTCATCCCCATTTGAAAAGATACGCACCGATCCATCAACTGGCCAGAATCGGGCACGCCGACCATCATATCCGAAGATGCTGCGTTATGTAAATGCAAATATGTGTCTGTGGGTGGAGAAAAGTGAGATATTGAATTGAGTCTAACTTAACTGTATGTTTAAATTGGCTACAAGATATAAGGCAACACACCAATCGGTCTATCGAGCCTCTAAACTAGGAAAGAAATCCTAATCTGCATAGTTGATCCACATCAACAGAATAACATAATTATAAATATAAATCCACTTTATTTGAAAGTAATTGCTTATTCCAATAAATTCATTGTCGCATTCTAACACTAACCCTCTCAAGCTTCGATGCAAAATATTTCATGTTCCAACTGGCTAATCATTTGCTGAAAGTTTGTTGTGATAACTTAGAAGCATTGTCGGGTCGAGAATGTTTCATATGAAATAAGCAACAGTCCAAAGTCATGATTTTCTTTATAAAATGTCTATCAATCTCCACATGCTTTATCCGCATTTATAGCTGAACCGAAGTTACGTAGATGCTTCTACCGCTTCACTGGTCGTATTAAAGCATCATCGACCTTTACTCACTAGAATCTAAGAGTATTATCTTCAACCAAAGTAAGCCTACATATCCACGGCACCATCGCTTTCTCAACCCTCGCATTCAGAATGAGCCACCATAGGTTGCTTCTTTTTCATAACCACGGGTGTCCAGCACTACATGCACCTAGATTAATCTCATAGATCTTCAAAGTGAAATGTTCAATCCTCCATCGTCTCTAAGGGACTCAAATAAAGTGGACCATCGGCAAACCCAAGGCCAAACCAACTAAGAAACCCCTTAGGTTTGCTTCTTATTTCTCCAGCAAATTCCTTCCCTCAAGAAAGCCCATACATCCCAATACCAATATTTTGTCCACATAGAGCGAGCTCCCATCGCAGATCGATATGAACTTCTAACTTTAGTTCACCACCTTTCTAAAACAAAAGCCCTTTCCCTAGAGCTCCTTTCAAGTATCTAGCAATTCTATAAACAACTTCAAGATGTGGTTTTAGATGAGCATGAATAAACTAACTTACCACACTCATGGCATAAGATATAGTTGGCCTTATATGTGTAGGTGGATAAGGTTCCTAATTGTTTTTTGATACATATCTCAGTTGGTTGGTTTTTCCTTCTCTTGTTTTTCTTCCTGGGACGGATTAAATTGTTGGGGAGTGTCAATAGGTTTGCAACCAGCCATACCCATCTCTTCAAGGAAGTCTCAAGTGTATTTATGCTGTGATTTCATGTTTAGATTATGCCACTTTAATTCCTAGAAAGTATCTGTGACTTCAAAGGTCTTTAATTTCACATTCTTTTGCCAACTAGACTTTCGATGCTAGTATATCTGCAAAGGTGGGTATATGCCGAGAAAAAACTTGTGAGAGGAAGGCTTAGTATTAACATGGAAGTTTCTGCATAAACACAAAATCAGACAGAGGGTGATAAATGCATGCTCAAACCCCTTTTCTAAAAGGGGTAAGCAAGTCAAGATTACTAGGATGAGAGATGTAAGAAGTAGAAAGTGGACTCAGATATATTTTCATTACTCATTTTAAGGTCAACAATTGAGTCGAGAAGAGAATTCCTAGAGTACACATTGAGAGTCAGACGTCCTAGGATTCTTCGCAATGGTTTCGTTATTTTGTATATTAGGAAAATTCAATAGTCAGCAGATATTTTGTGAAATACATCTAATTTATCAGAGGGAAGGATTTTTAAGATTCTCTCCATAGTTTAGGTGGCGAACCCTTCTATTCCCTTTATCTTTATTCATAGTTTCAAACCACTATATTATTCTGTGGAAAATTATATAAATAAGATATTTTAAGAAAGAATCAAGGTCAATAATCTGATTCTAGAATCAGCTATGGGAAGTAAATAATCAAATCCAAAAATTTAGGAAATTGGTTAAGGGAACTTCCTTTTCAAGTACAAATATGTGTATATACAAGGTGTTATAAGCCGTATAGATCTATTCAGAATTAATAAAATTTCCAACTTAGTTCGTTTTCTCTTTCATGGTAATGTGAGCCTTAGTTTTTCCAAGAGTTTTTCCACTCAAATTTTCATTATTTCTGACCTTTCCTATGCAAAATTCCTTCATTGCTATACACACAACCTTCATTTTGGGACTCATGTTCTTCATCACGCATCTAACCTTTTCTCACCCATTCTTCAAGCTTCTTTCAGGTCAATTTTTTTCCAATTCTTTCTTCTGGTTTTTTTCATCATTAGACTCATATTTTTCTAACCTTCAACCCTAGTTTCAAGCCCTAGTCGGGATTCCTGTACCCATCGTCGTACGTGCATTGAGGGAATTTTTTAAAAATTCTTCATCGTTGTTCCAAATTTTTCGCCATTTTAGGCTACTCTAGCAAGTTTTTCGCTTCCTTTTCCAAATTTCATCACAGGTAATCCTCACTTTATCACGATTTTCCGTGGCCATACTACCTTTATTTCGATCGCTCACCGCTTCACGCATCAATCATGTCTGACTCCATCTCTTCAACTCGTCGAAGGATAACGTGTCGCATGCAGCTCAACTTTACTCGTAATATTCAATTAACCCATAGATCTCAAGCATCAACTCTAAAGTGTTCATTGGTTCTTCGTGAGACTTAATTTCTCGATTAAATGCTTCGAGTAATGAGTTTAGGAAATGCTTAGATCCTGATTCCGTGCTATCGACCATATGACCACAATCCAAATCAATTTAAACCCATTTATATTCTCGTCTCAAGCAAGTAGAAAATCATTTGTTGCCGACGGACTACCAACTCATGTTGTCTAAGTGATAGGAGATGTCCAAAGTTACCTCAAATCTAGTTCTTAAAAATGTTCTCCATGTCCCTCAACTATCCATCATCTTGTTTCAATAATAAAAACTTACCCAAGATCTTAAGTTGTCGACATATTTGAATGCCTTTGTGAATTTCAAGACCAAGGTTCGAGAAGGATGATTGGACTTGCCAAGGAGCATAATGGACTCTACTTCTTGAGAACATCTAGTCAGCTAGAATTAGTTAAGTCTACTTTGTCTACTTCATTTTTCTCTTCATCAAAAAAGATGTCATTTAGTTACATCATAGGTGCCTAGGTCACATGCCTTTTTCCATATAAAAATTAATGTTTCCTACCTTGTTCAAGGGACTAGATATTCAACCTTTTCATCATGACATTTGTGAGTATGCAAAACATAATTGCATATCCTTCCCTACGAGTATTAAAAGATCTTCCTTTCTTCGAATCTATAGTGACATTTTGGGGACCATCCACCATTCCAAATACCTTCGTGATCCGCGGTTTGTAACACTATTTACGATCGTACAAGAGTTTCGATCTATTTCGTCAAAATAAATCTGATGTAAGTCGATTTTCATATTTTTTGCATAAATGCAGCTCAAAATCAATTCGCACAAAAATAAAGAAAACCGTCGCACAACTCGTGATTATTCTACCAAATTTCCGTCTCAACGAAGTTTCAAAAGCGAAGGAATCATACACGGTAATCATCTCAGATCACCACTTCAAACCACATCTCTGAGCGATTTGAAAGGGAAAATTCCGCATCTTCTTAAGTGTAATCGAGCCTCCATTGCTACAACAAAATGTACAAAATCCCACTGGGTGAGAAGTGCTGTACTCTGCATCAGATGTCATAAACAAGATTCCTTCTAGAGTTTTGTGGTTCAAAAGTCCAATTAGAAACCTTGTCTCAATTTCTATCCCGGAGATTCGATCCTCCTCTAACTCTTTGTTTCTGCTTGCATTCTGTCTATTCATAAATCATAATCATGGAAATTAGATCTCTGTAGCTCTTGGCAAGGCAAGTGCATGGAAAACATCTACTAAAAGGGATATAAAATGTTATCATCCACCCACTAGGGAAACTTATGTTTTCACTGATGTTACCTCGCAGCAGGGGGCTGTTTATACTTTCTACCTATATCTTCTGGGAGCTATCTATACTCAGCATTTGCGAGTCAACCATATCACCACTAAAATAATCCGCTCATCCAGTCATTCAAACTAAAAGAAACCACTTCAAGTTACAAATTTCTTCGGGAACCAAATTTCCAATATCACAATCCAAAGAGTCGTGAGGGAAAAGGAAGACAACAAATCTCCACTAGCTGGCTTGGATCACGCAGAATAAAGGAGAAGAGGAACCCCATGGCAACAACGAGGCAAGAGCAGTCTACTAAACCAAGTCCTGGAAATGAGGTAACAATTCTTGAACATAACTCAACTCCTATTCTTGATCATGATCTACCTATAGCTTTGAGAAAAGGAACCCTTGAATGCACAAAAAAAGGCTGTCACTATATCCATTGTCTCACTCTCAGGCTCGTAGATTTTCTCGAATCATAAAAGTTTCCTTCAACTTTAAGCACTATTCTATTCCCAACTCATTGTCTCAAGCTAATATCAAAGAGAGAACTAGAATTGAGTTATGAGGCTAAAATGGATGACATAAAAGAATGAAATTTGGGAATCGGGCTGATTCTGCCTAGTGGTAAGAAACCAATGGGCTGCAAGTGGGTGTTTCCAATCAAATTTAAAGGTGATGACTCCCTAGAACGGTACAAAGCAAGGCTGGTTGCAAAAGGGTATACTTAGACATATGGAATGGATTATCAAGAAACATTTGCTCCAGTGGCAATGATGAATATAGTAAGAATTTTACTATCCTTGGTTATGATTTGATTGTTGGAACTTCAGAACAATATGATAAAAAATGCTTCTTCCTTCATGGTGAGTCAAAGAAGAGATTTATATGAGTGTCTCCACCGAGGTTCAACGTGGGGTGATGGAAACAAGGTTTGTCAGTTAAAGAAGGAACTATATGGGTTAAAACAAATTCCCCATGTGCTTGGTTTGGAAGGCTCATAAGGTTACGATAGCCAATGACACAAAACAAAGTCAGTGGAGATCATACACTCTTCTAGCAAAAACATCCACCTTAGGAGAGTCAAAAGACAATTGTGTATGTGGATGATATTATTGACAGGAATGATGAGAAAGAGAAAATACCTCAAGCAAAGTGTCATTGAGAGTTTGGAAGGCATTTAGAAAATCAAGTATTTCCTCGAATCGAGGTGTTTCAACAAGCAAGGCATTTTCATTTTTCTAAAGGAAATATTTATCGATCTTCGTGAAATCAGAGATGGCTAAAACCACCAGGACCCATTGAACAAAATCACGTATCAGTGAAGCACTCGAGAGAAGCAGTAGATGTGAAATGATCAACAGCTTTGTTAGGAAACTCATTATTTTGCACATAATAGCCGTATTACATAGCCTATCTTGGTGGGAGTGTAATCATCCATTCACGCATGATCCGAGAGAAATTCATCTACAGCAACCCATTGAATCCTCCACATGGTGCACACATCCTGTGGAAAGGGAATATTATTCAAGAAAACATCAAATATCGCTTATTGGTCATACACCAATGCAAGATTTTGCGGTCTCCATCGATGCATCTGGCCACAACTACAAGCTATCATGACCTTCTGGGGTGGGAAATCTAGGTATCTGGAGGAGTAAGAAGCAAAATGCAGAGCACCCATCAAGTGCGAGGCGTAGCGAAAGGTAATGGCAAGAGGGAGTATGTGAATTGTCATGGTCAAGATCATTCCGAAGATTTAAGGTTCAATGGAGTAAGCCTATGAAACTCTATTGTGATAATAAATCAACAATCATCATTGCTCATAATCCCAAGGCAAAGCATGAATCAACAAAACACGTAGACGTGCATTTCATCAAAGAAAGTCGAGAGGGAAGACTTAGATTGCAGAAATTCCACAGGATATCACTAGCAAATGTGTAACAAAAGAGCTATGCAAGTATAGTGTTTCATAAAATATTAAGAAGTCGGGAATGGAAGATTTATATTCATCACTGTTTAAAAGTAATTATGTAAATAAGATATTTTAAGAAAGAATCAAGGTCAATAATCTAATTCTACAATTAGCTATGTGAAGTGACTAATCAGCTATGGGAAGTGAATAATCAAATCCCAAATTTTAGAGAATTGGTTATGGGAACTTCCTTTTTAGTGTTGCAGTCATGTATAGATAGTGTTATATTTAGGCCAGATGTGATTCATTCAGAAATTAATAAAATTTCCAACTCAGTTCTATTTTTTTCATATTCCTTTTAGCAACAATTCATCATTCTTTTCAATAAACAATGATGTTTTTCCTTCTATCGATTTTTTTATGCATCCCAATCTCGCATATCTTCCATCTTTTGATATATTCTCTCTATGAAGATAGGTGTTACCAAAGTATAGATTTTCTATAGAAGTCGACTATCAGGATATAATGCTTCTTTATAGAGTATGATAAAGATTTATAGCCTTCTTATCATGGCTCAACTTTTCTTGGCAATTGATCATGTAAAAGGAACATAAGATACACACCATAAGAACTTTTCGTAAAGTACCAACTCCTTGAAAGACGTGAACATCACGCTTTCTACTTAGATGCAAGGTTATAAATTTTTTTTTTTGGATAGATAAAACATTACATAACAGCTACAAAGTATCCATGAAGTATACAGGCAGCCAGCAACCAAAGTAAGAGAAACCTCTTCAACCTCAACTGTAGGCCATCCACTCCAAAAAACCTATTGGTGAACAACCTCTTCATCTAAAAGCCCATCTTTAAAAGCTATATGATTTCTCTCATTACATTACCGCCCAAAACTACAAAGGAATAGTTCTGAAAAGATGTGAAATTGGTTCTCTAAGACTTTAATCAGCGCTTTATCAATAAGATATGAAATTGTTAGTATAGCATCACCCCAATATCATTTAAACACCTTCATTTGTAATAAGAGAGCTTGTGCTATATCCAAAAAATGTTGTCTTCTTTTTTCCCTTTTTCAGCCACTCCATCCTAGTTTGGGGATCAACACTTGATTGAATATTCTTTACCATCATCAAATCTTAGTAAAATACAGAAAAATTAAGGGTGCTCCAAACTTGAGCTTTATGAGATCAACCCATAATGGAACTTCCTAAATTTAATTTCTCAAATAAGAAAGGGAACACCTTTGTTAACAAAGGTAAGGGGGTTGTCCCACACGACTATGCCAAAGAAGGATTTGGTCCAAACTAGTTTTCATGGGCCAAAACCAAGCATTGAGACTCTTTGCCTCCACTTCTCACATTAATTTCTAGGTGGTAGAGTCCATCTTTCATCTTACCATGCCTAATCATCTTCCTTAAACGATCCTGAAAAAATAACAACTTCTGAAGCGAATTTAAGAAAACACCAAACTAGATTTTACAGCATGCAAGATTATAGTTTGCACTTGGGACATAAATCACCAAGTGTAAGGTTGAGGTGGCTGAAATGCATATAGACCCTTAGCCAAGAACTCCGAAGAGAATAAATCCATCAGTTTACCTTGATTTTTTAAATTCCAAGACATGGTGAATAGTCTTCAGTAATAATGTACCTAGTCATGTGGTTTGGAAGCACTTGAAGCAATTATCCATGTTTTGGGAGTTTTTTTTTTTGACACAACTAAGCACTTCTTTACAATCTAGTGGCCTGTTCCCCACCGGGATCTAACTAGAACCCTCCTTCCTCAGAGTGTCCTATGTTTCTGGAGTTATTTTAGGGGGAATTCGCCTCGTACTGCAGTAAGGAAATATCAACTTAACCTAAAATGAGGGATTTGTACAGAATTCTCCAATCGTTCAACAAATTGTTTCTCAAACTTTCAATATCAAATTTCTTGAATTCCAATTGATTTTATTTTTTCTTAAAAATGGTCGAGTGATTAGCTGTCTCAATCTAGTAGTTACTTCCTCCTTTGTTAAGTATCTGTTTAAGGTTCCAAGGTCATGTAGTTTCCAACATGTGGCTTTTGTGTGTCTCGCTGTTACAATAATTACCCAACATGTTATCCTTTTGCATTGGTTTCCTATTGTCCTCTGTTTTGATTTTGCTCAACAACAATTTTGTCAGGAGATGTTGAGAGAAAAGAAATACTCTGATTCTCATTAATTTACAAAGGAGATAACATACATATTTATACTCTAGTGTTAGGGAAAAAGGAAACAAAGTTAGAGTCTAATTGGGGAGATCAACTTAACACTCCCCTGCCTGGGAAAGATATAAAGTCAAAAGCACCAAGCTTATCACATATATACTTTATCCTAAGACCTCTAAGAGATTTAGTGAAGATATCTGCTAATTGGTCATTAAAGTTGAAAAAATTAGTAGTCATGCATCCCGATGCAATCTTCTCTTTGATAAAGTGGCAAGCTACTCATGTGTCGTCCCTCTATGGAAAACCTGGGTTATGAAATATGCAAGTACCATTATCAGCATACAAGCTTCATCCTGCTCATCCTCCTGCAATCTTACTAAGAGATGTCAAACCATATGAGTTCACATAGCTGCTGCGCCATAGCGCTCGATACTCTGCCAAAGACTAGATTTATGGCTACTACATCTTTGTTCTTACTTCCAGATAAGTTACCTAATGAACATGGCAATGTCTAATGTAGAACTGCCTATCTATGGGTTACCGCCACTGCATCACTCAGAACAACAACTGGTATGACCTCTATTTCACAGCACACCCCTGACCTGTGTCCTTGACAGCAATGAGTAATACAAACCCCAAGATCCCAATTGCATTTCACAGTGTTATATTCAGGAATCGACTAACTATGTTCACAGGAAAAAGAAATGTGCCAAGGATAGGAGATACAGTTCAATCTCTCTACTCACAAGTCACTATATCTCCCTAGATCTCAGAGACCCCCTCAACCTAGTACAAGCTCGACATTCTGATCCACATGAGTGCTCACAAGCTAGAGTCCAACATACCAAGAGTCCCACACAATGTATCCGCGATGTTTTCTCCAGAAATATCCATTCCTAATTAGACCGAGCTCTCACGCCTGTAATACTTGAGTTTCCCAAGTCTTCTCGTTTGGAAAGTGGTCAAGAGGTGTTGCTTGAAAGCCAATATCATCTTGGTCACTACCTATACGACAATGTCATCCATGATGTATTAACGGCGAAATGGCACCGTCTGGGAGTAAAAGGGATGTGATGTCGCACGGTCCGTTGTGATCTAACTGTTTAAACCCCGAATCCACTAAGCTAAACCGACTAAAACTAAAGCTTCACAGTGAGACCAAGCTTAATCCATAAGAAACAACGTCGTCAGATACCAAACCAAACTCTCCTAGCAACAAACTGTATCACAGCTCCATATAAACCCTCCCTCTTTCATGAGATTACCATGAAATAAAGGTATTCTTGATATCTAACTCGAAAAATGAGCCACGAGCACATAGCAACCATAGTTAAGCAAGTTTAATAAGAGGCAATTCTTGCTACCCTGAGAAAAGCATTGTTAAGAACTGTTTCACATCATGAAAATTCTCAGCAACCAACCTGCCTTAAGCCGATCAACCCGGTCATCGTCCCACTCCATCAGATAAACCCAATGACAACTAATGAGAGACTTACAAGAGAAAGAGCCATTGCCCCATGTGCCCTCGAGCAAGAACATCCATTTCTCGCCCATCGTACGCCTCCAAATTTTATGAGAGTGAGAGCTCATACTAGTGTTTCTTAGGATAAAAGGTAGAAACAAGTAGGTGAAAGTAAATCAGAGTCAGAAATTATAAAGACGTGCTGAAGTAGAAGTGTACCTTTCCTAATGATTAATAGAAATCTGCTACTTTGTCAGAATCAGTAGAGATGACTGTGGTATAGAAGATGATTCAACAAGAGGCCTCAGAGAAGAAACGAGGACTGAAGTATAAACCTAAAGCTGTCAACACTATGATCCACAGTGGTAAGGAAACTAGAGATGAAAATATAAGAGGAATTTGATAAGACATCTCAAAAGGAGGACACGTCATGTAGGAGAAGAAGGAGGAACTCAAAGAAGGTGACATCAAATAGATGACTTACGATTATCGGCCTGGAGAATAACAACAATAACCACTTCAAGTCGAATAACCTAAGAAGACACACTTCGTGGCTTGGTCAGAGTTTATCTCGCTTTGAGTGAGAATATAAAACAAAATGCATACAACCAAATATCACAGGGGAGGCAAAAGAGAGGTTGATTAGGTAAAGAAACAGTAATGAGGGATCTAAATCAAGACAGAGGATGACATACGATTAATCAAATAACACAGCTAAGATGTAATCCCCCAAAATGTCAAGAACCCATGATGGAGAAGGAGAGTGTTAACCGCCTCAACTAAATGATGGTTCTTACACTCACCAATTTATTCATCAGAAGTGTAAGCACAAGAGGATTGGTGAAGAATCTTATGGGAAGACATATAAGAAGAGAATGGCATAGAGAAATATTTCTTTGCATTTTCACTTCTTAAAATACGAATATAAGTATTCAATTGAGTGCAAATTTCAGCATGAAATTTTTAAAGATGAAACAATCCCACTACAAGTTTTCATTAAAATAATCAAGTACATCAGAATAATCGTCTAAAAGTAACAAAGTGAAATTCAAATCCTTAAAGTAGACGTTACAGACTCAAAGACCCCAAACATTAGTGTGTGGACAAGCTCAAAGGAAAGTTTGTCCAATGATCTAAACGCCAGAACAAGACACGACATGTTTCCTAAGTCGATACACTACACTCGCGAAGATAAACTGTAAAATGAGGAACTAACTTCCAAACTGAGAACTGGATGACCGAGACAATCAGGAGGAGGAAATGATCTCTCCATGGAAGTGCAGTAGGAAACAAAGAGGCGAGCTGATGGAAAGAGGCTTGACTCAGGTCCTTTGGTGCCAATCATCTTCCTTAATCCATCCATAAGGCATGGAAACAGAGTGCGGCACAATAAATAGCCAACTTACTAATGGAAATAAGATTCAAAAGAAAATCAAGAACATAAAGTACAGAGGAAAGGGGCAAGGAAGGGAGGGGACAAGCCGAGACAATGCCTTTAGCTATAGTTTGAGAATCATTAGCTAAGTTAATAGTGGGTAAAGGAGAAGGAAAGGTAAGAGAATAAAAAATGTCTATTACTGTAGAGATAAGGATCGAGGCTCCAATATCAAGGATCCAAGGTGTGTATGAAATGTAAGGCAAGGAGTCGAGACATTACCGCTTAAAGGCAACAAAAGCAATGGAGGAAGATCGTTTGAGTGAGACGGTTGGGTACTATATTCGCGAAATGTAAGAATGGGATAATTCTAAGGAGTGGATGCTTGTTCTTGCCACGTAGCTCAAACTCGTCAATGATCGAAGACCGAAAGCAACGAATGTGATGGGAGGTCACCATGTAATCACAGATCAATTAAGTGTGTGTGTCCAATCTATGACAAGAGGTATCGAGGACGCTGTCTCTCTACCTCTGCTGCTACCGTCCACCTCCTGAATCACTCTTCAAGAATGAGAGACCATCATTAAGTGTCCATGTACTCTCGGGATCGACACCCAGTGGGCGCTGAGAAGGGCGGCAACCAAGCAAAGAGGCCCATCAAAGCTTGGAATAAATGCTCCAAAGGAGTACTGTTCCCGACAGCCCTCAATCCGGCCCGAGGTTGCGTAAGAATGATAATAAAGACTGATCCATCTTCAATGGTGGAAGTCCCAAAGATTAGACTTTGGGTAAGATAGATATGTGTCGTCCTGGCGTAGACATTTGGTCCAAATTCATAAGAAGATATATCTATACCGAGTCGCTCTTCCAACAGCAATGGAGGAGGTTGACCTTGGTAGATTACACATTAGTGTACGCTTTCTTCCACCCGAGTCCAAAGAATGTAGCAAGTTTTATAAGTCCTATAATATTATATAGAGTCTTTAATCAATAGATCAAGAATATTGTGAATAATGTTAACTGGGTTTTTCCTATCGCATACGTTTATCTTCGAAAATACTTGTGTCCGTAGTAGTAAAATGATTCTCACAACCATTACCAATAAACCAAAGGTCCACCGAGTCCACCCATGACTAATCATTTTCTCTCCCCATGAGTTTATCCAAGGTAATCATAGGAGTTCCTGATACAAAAGAATTAAAAGTCTAACCTTTTTTAGCCATAGAGACCTCTTTTTCAACCATAGAAACGTCTTTTCACCATAGTGACTTGAAATCAGCTGAAGTCAATAAAACAACTCCTAAGGTCAAGGTGTCAGAGATTCAGAAAATACAAAAAAGCAATAGATTCAAAACACAGTCGTAAACAATCACTAGAGAGAAAAAGTGGAAAATGAGGGCTTTTCTGGTAAAGGCAGGGCGCATGGAGTGGCTAGATAGACTATTGCCACAAAGAGACGACCCTACTGAGGAGGCACACCCAAAGAAGGGCTCTTCCACCGGCCAAGTGAATTTCAGCCATTGGACTGCAGATTAGCGTGGCCTGGGGCGTAGAGAAGGTTTTCTAAAGAGGCTCCACCTGAGGGTAGATGCAGAGAGAGACGCCCATTGTGCTCGCCAATAGTGCCAGAGGTGGGGCGTAAAAGCTCTTACTTGTGGTGTTTCGACGATGGACGGGGCTTCCGTGAGGCTTCGTGGGATCTAATCAACGTGACCAGTGACACGGCCAAGTGGATGGGTTGCCGAAATTGACCACACGTCGAAACCCTAACCCTACTCCTAGTATTCTCAAACACTTTTACGCATGATACCCACGCTGAAAAGAAGTTAAATACTCATTCCCTATTAATTTACAAACAGAAAATATTATACATTTATGCCTAGTGTTAGGGCAAAAAAGGAAACAAAGTTAGTCTAATTAGGAGACTAAAACCCAACATAGGACTCCACTATTTTCGCCATGTTCATTAATTCTTCGTCTTTCCTCCCCGTGGATGCATAAAAAACTTCATCAAGATTGTCCATTTTTTAGTAAATAAATAGAATTTTATCCAAATTACTATTTTAGATTTCATTAGCAATCACTTCCATAGCTTTTGAGATCGCTGATTACTATATCGATTTGATAAGCAAATCATTCATTTCTAGCTGTAGATCGATCGATCGGGGTCTGTTTCCTTCAAGGTTTTCCTCCGATACGGATCTACCCTACTATTTGGGCTTGCACCGCCTCAAATGAAAGCAAATATAAATGAGAGTGCTTTCTTCAAAAACTTTCACGGTATCACAACATAAGTATTTTTTCTTTTCTCTTACTAATAATGAGGTCATACAGTCAATTAAGATCACACTAAAGAATCTACTGTTTCCATGTCTTTCTAACTATTCTAAACTAATCATACTCCATCGTTTCTACCACATCTATACTGTCGATTATTATCTTTAATTCAGCCCTTATCTCACTACTAAGGAGACTCATGAGCCTTCAACAAACCTGAGGCAATTCTTTTAACTGAGTTATAAAATGCTTATTCGATTCTGGGCTTTGAATATAAAAATCTAACATTAAGGATTCAAACTGATCATTTCAAATATAAACCGAGTATGACAGGTTTTGATGCTCTAGTTATGATAATAACCCATTTAAGTACTTTGAATTCGCTTCCTGCTTAAACCAATAAAAAATTAAAATTGTAATATAAAAATAAAATTAATATATTTAATGTTATCTATCAAAATCCATAATTTTTTGCTAACTTTATTAATAAAAATTATAAATATAATATAAAAGAATAAATATAAATAAAGAAAAAAGTAGAACTATAATTAATTTTAAAAAAAACAATTCTATGCATTTAGATTTGAAAATGGAAATATAAGATTTATTTGTAATATTTAAAAAGAAACTAAAAATATATAATTTTTCTGAAAATATTATTAATTTTAAATATCAACCATTGTTAATTAATCAAAATAAATATTTTTGCAAAGTTAAAGAGCATATCTTCTGGAATACAACCAAAATTATCAAAATAAAAATTTAAAATATAATATTAAAATGATTTAAACACTTCTGTACTATTCAAATCAATTTCTTGAATAAATTATTCAAATTTAATTTATCTTTCAAATACTAAATAAATTCTTAAAAACTATCCAAATTAGCAAAAATTAAAATATATTAATTTTATCAAAGTTCCAAATCCAATCCAAAAAGGAATAAAAGTTCAAAAGATAACTATTTATTCTCGCTCATTTGAGTTTTTAAAATTTGAATTAAACCGACAACCAAAACCACATTTCCGGGTTTGCCTAAATTCTGAAACTGATTCTTAAAAATTATTTCAAATATTTGTAAATCAGTCCCCGTTTGATTTGGTTTAATCGGTTTTTCGCTTGACTTGCTGCATGCACACCCCTACTTACCATGAGCAATTAGAAACCTATACAAATTAGTTCATCCAAACTAATCTTTGTGAAGGCAACTCAACGCCTTTGGTGCAAGTTGTTCCTAATTCTATTCATTCTCGATAATTGATTCTGTGTTAACCGATCATATGATTGGTTGTTCTAAAATGTTCTCTTATACCAGGCAGCAATTAAAAAGGTCAAACTTGTTAATGGTTCACTCGATTAATTGCTTGATTAATCACAACCATCATTATCCTTCAAGACATGTCTATGGTTCTTAATTTCACTGGTAATCATGTCCATCAGAATTTATTTATGATTCATCAATGTCGGCAATTTTTTACCTTCTTATCATAGAGTTTAATTCAACCACTGGAGGATGATTAAATAAGAAAAAGATGGGGCTCTATTATTTTGATGATAATCTGACTTGTGTAAACACTCCAAAGTACTCAAGAATTCTAGCTGACATGTTTCCAAAGAAAATTATTATCATACACACATATAATATCCCAAACTTTATACTGAAACATTTGTTTCCAAATTTATTTAAATAAAACAACCATCTTCTTCAAAAGAGAAGTTCATTTACTCTATTAAACACTATCTATATCTTTTCCCCAGAAACCAATCCCACACCATTTAATGTAGATCCATATATATTCAATATCCAGCAACAAGGATATCTTTCCATAAAAAAATTGGTCAGATCTCATCACGACCATTATCAAGATTGAGTTAGTTAGCTCGCTATAGAAAATCCATGAAACACTTTCAAAAATTTTAAATCAATGAAAACATTTCAAAAAACATCACTCAGAATTAAATTAATGGTTAAAAAACAAACATTAGTCAAGTATCGAGCACTACTTTTTTTATCAACTATAACACCAAATGACTGGGTGAAGTTGTTCCACTACTACACACCTAATAAATAGAATGCAGTTTTGGCTGAGGTTTGCCTTAAACTTTGAAACACCTTGATGTTTTTCATAAGTTTTTTCCTATGAATAGGTTTTCTTCATTAAAGATATTCGGGTATACCGCATTTGTTCATTCATAGTCATAATCGAGGGAAACTTGAACCATGCCATGAAAATGGTAATGGTTTGATATGCCTTAATCTAAAAAGGATATAAATGTTTCGAACCTGCTCCAAAGAAAATGTTTGCTACCATGGATGGTACATTTTTGAATTGATTCCTATTTAATAGTCATTTTTAAGAGGGGAACCAAAATAAAGATTCAGCTTTATGATTTTCCAACTCCAGATACTTAAAATGATCCTCGTTTCAACCTGACTATTCAATCCTGGCACCCAAGCTTTTTATTATATCCAAGGAAAGTGTCTATGTTTTAGATAATGAAAAACATTAAAGTCTTCCAGTTAAATGTCATCTCATGATGTTCATGATCCTACAACTCCTAACAAAGCAGAGAAGAAGAAAACATCCTGCAGGCCATAATTATCTTATATTGTCTACTCATGTTGAAGGACAACTCAAATGAAAGTGGTCTTCCAATCCTTCAGACTACTAAAGAAGTCCACAAGGAACCCTCTAGTGTCAAAGTCCCATTAATTTTCGCCACATGTCCAACCCACTTGCTCCTCAGTTCAGTCATTAGTCTATAAAATGTAGTTCTGCTCATATCTTCGCAGTCCATGATTCTAATCTTCCCATTGCCATTTGAAAAGGTGTGAGGTCTTGTACCCAACATCCATTGTCCAACATGTGTCATATAAGAATCTCTCACCCATCTTCAGCTTACCAATTGTCTTCAGATGGAGATTCCATTATTTATGCAGATGCTCTAAAGAACAAAAGTTTAGTCTCTATAGATGCTTTTAAAAAATGGCAATACGGGAATTAGTTGATATACTCAAGAGGGGAAGACAAATCAAGCAGAAATGGATGTTTAACGTCGCTATAAATCATGGCTCTTTAGAACTAAAGATAAAGTTCGAATTAGTAGCTATGGATTCAACCAAACTTATGGTATTGATTACTTGAGACATTTGCCCCGCTGCTGCTTAAACCTCATGGCAGTTTGGTTTCTCATGTGCCTAATCTTAATGGCCCTTACATCAATCGGATGTAAAAATGCATTTCTCAATGGAAATTGGAGGAAGAAGTGTACACGGATGCAATCCTAAGGGTTTTGTGAAAAGCTGCGGTAAAGGTTTGTAAATCAAGTCCCCAGAGTATAGTCAAACAAATACCAAAGAGCCTGGTTTGAGAAATTTACTCAATTTGTTAAAAGTCAAGGATATTCTCAAGGACAAGGTGATCATAAAATGTTTTTTAAACACTCACAAGATGGGAAGATTTTCATATACCAGGTAAGGATGACATAATTCCTTAATGAGATGATGACGTGAAATGAACCGACGAAGGCCTATCTCATCAATGATTTTGATCAAGACTAGACCTTGAGGTTTTTGCATGGTAGCTTGGTTAGTTCTGTGGATTGTCAGTCTTCCAAAAGTGAGTGTTCTTCGATTCCTTAAGGAGGCCGGCATGAGTGAAGCAGCCAATTGATACTCCAATCCATCCAAATCAAAAATTGAGATTTATTACAGCAGACATATAGAATACAACCTGATATCAAAAGTTATGGGAAAAAGTTGATTAACCTATCACATACACGACCAAATATTGCATTTGTCAGTCATAATAATTTACGTAGATTCACCGCATAAGAAATGATCATAAGGTAATTAATCTAGATACTTAAAAGGTACACCGTGCAAGGGCTCGCTTCTTCGTAAGACCACAATATCGATAAAGCATATATTTAATGCGTATCATAGTTCTATTATTACAAAGACATCCATTTCGTGATATTGTAATTATGTTTCAAGGTCACATGGCTTAAGCAAGAAACTAAATGTAGTAGTAAGATAAAAAGTTTAAAGTAAAAATATAGTGGCCGTGGCTAATGTTGTCCGTGAGATGCTTCTCAATGAGGAGAATTTCAAGAGCTTTTGAATGACAAGGTTATTATTTAGTTGAATGTATAACAAAAGCTGCAATACATATTTATAACAAAAAACCAATGCATAGATTCATGCATGGAGTAATGATATTAATTTTCATGGAGGAGAAGATTGATTGTGGAGCTTATTTCACAGACTCCTTGTTCCTTCTAATTTAACAAATAGTTTGATATTCAGACTGAATTTAATTCCTTCAATGCCAAATTGTTTTTCTCTTTCCTTCCGTTTTTTTCTTTTCGATGGTCAGATTTTTACTTTTCCCTTATGTTTTAGTTAGTTTTCTTAGGTTTAGATGTAGCCAAAGACATGTTTCTGTATGAATCTCTCCTAATTTATATTGATTGATGTTTTCTTTTCATATTTATGTTTAGTATTTCCTATTCGATCTTAATGTCAGGGTATTCGCCAATATTTGCATGATTTCATGTTTGATTCAAAACTGAAGTGAGAGTTAAAATTAGACCAATACGGATGATTTACCATCTAATTATCATGAGATAGAGATATAAGTGAGACAGTGGTGATAAGTATTTTATAAGAATCACGATCCCTTAGTTATGAGATTTATATGATGTTATAACTCTTTCTCTATATATGCTGAGTAGTTCAGAGAGATCTTATATATTAGTGAAAATCATCTTTTATGATGAAATTCATTCCACTGATTAATTAGGTTGGGGAGGTTCATACATCATTGTTTAGGTGAATCACACTAAGGTTTCTTTAGTCTGCACACTATTCTCATGCTTCTAAATTAGTGTCTTTGAGTTTTTCTATAGATTTTCCACAATCCAAATGTGAGCATGTGCTAGATTAGAGCCTGTGACTTAGTAACCCACCTCCGTGGGAACGATACCACCACTTTGGCCATTATATTACTCGAGGTGATCGCACTGCGCATAGGCATACATTTTACATAAGAGAACTGCCTATCAGCAGAGAGATCTAACTAATTAACCTTCTAAGAGTTAAAGACAGCACAAGTCCCTGTTTGATATTTATGAGAGAATCAAAGACAGAATCAATGTTAAATCTGTGTTTTCATCATCCATGAGAATATATATATATAAAAGCTAAC
The DNA here is from genome assembly GCA_016808115.1 of Tetrastigma voinierianum. Lineage (NCBI taxonomy): Eukaryota > Viridiplantae > Streptophyta > Magnoliopsida > Vitales > Vitaceae > Tetrastigma > Tetrastigma voinierianum. Next base: position 3,883 of record JAEQBH010001211.1, on the reverse strand, counting down.
TCAACCTTCCTAATAGGATTGCAACTTATAAGACAAAGTTTCCTAATAGGTTATAAACTCATATGCATATGGCACTATAATTACCCCCTCAAGTTAAACATAGAGGCTACATCCAATGCCCCAACTCCATATATGAAGAACTAACCCGATCCCCCACTTAAAAAGCCTTCGCAAAGATATCACCAATTAGTTCTCCAAATTCTCACATGAACAGAAATTGCTCTGTATCTGTAATTTCCTCATGAACTAAAATGAATCCATCTAAGATGTTATTCATCAATGAACAGATTAGAAGAATAATGAAGGGTGTTCATATCACAAGAGTTTTTTGCCTATATCGGTGTCCACGCCAACTTCCACCAAATAATGATGAAGCACGTGATTTCACAATAAGATCCATGTCAATGTTTATATTCACTTCGTGACTTGGGTTCGGGAAATGACCTCGCTTCTTTCTTACTTTTCCATGATGCCAAAGCTCACCACATATGGACTGGCGATCTCCGTATCTCCTTCGAATCTCTACCCAATCAAAGACATCCTGTGGAAATATTCAATTTATCCCACAGATTACGGCAGATAAATTCCCATCCTGAGCCCTTCTTCAAATACGATGTAATCCATTCTACGCCACCAATGGCCTAATCGCTGAGCTAAGATGGATGTAATACCAACACCGACCGAGTGGCAATGCCATGTTACTCAGCATCCACCTTCCCAACTATTCTATACTTCTCAAGACCCTACAAATGCTTACTTAAGTAAGGCATGTTTCCTGACATAGAGAACCGCATGGTTTCACCAACCTTCCACTGAAACAATAGATCAAGCACATATTTCCTCAGATATTATCCATCGCTTGCTTTAAGTAAATTTCACGTCAAGAAGATCAGTACATCCCTAAGACCTTGTATGGAATCACATAAGAAAGACTAAGAGATGATACCTTTGTGAGTCACTCCCACGATAACAATACCATCCACATATATCAACAACGTAAAGATTTTAAACCGAGTTCCCGTAGAAGATTGGGAGTGGCTGTGATTTACTTTCTACACAGTTGTAGTCCCAATCGCTAATGAATTTATCAAACCAAGCACTGAACGTATTTCTAAACCATAAAAGTGACTGAGGCTGCTGCAACCTTCCTGACTCAACAAACCCTCAGAGGAGCATCCATGGCCCCTCTCAAGGTCACACAAGAAAGGTACTAATATCAAGCCGGGTGAGATCCACACTGAGGTAAAATCATGGAGTTTAAAAGCCAACATATGTCATTCAGTAACAAAAATGCCAATAATCTCACACTAAAGGTTCATGTGTCCTTAGCTAATAATGCTTTCAACCAAGCCAACTGAACCACAGATCGAGACTTTTGACCAAACACCCAAAGGTATCTAACGCTTTTCCACACCATACTCAACGCACATTGCTATCTAAAGTCCGCATTTCTTCCACCATGACTAATAACCGACCAGAGATAAGGCTCACACACAAGGGATGACCCACATTTAAACAGAAGAATGACATGCTATTAGTAAGAACAAAATGAGAATTAAAGGTCCACCACGCTTACCTACAGGAGCAATGAGATCACAATCGTAGATGGATCTGGTGTTCAGCAAACGTGAGGGCTCTAGATCGGGGGATGTTCACCAAGTAGAGACCAGTGATGGAGTGCTCTACCAGGAGGCACGGGCGTGGAGTCGGGCGAGGCAAGAGCAACTGGAGCAAATCATCATCCTATCCCCCGATCAGGACCTGGGTCTTGAGAAAGTATATTCTCTACAAATGACATCATCAACCAAAATGTACACTACTAGGACAATAATCTATATTCCTTCTAACTCGAGTAACCAAGGAAAGATACACTTTAATGTGATTTAGGATCGAAGCTTAGACACATGCGACAAACATCCCAACAAGTAATCCAAATACCCGAGGCTCAATAAACAAATATCAAGACACGCATACAGAGTCATTCCAATCAAAGATCGGGAGGAAGGTGATCCCGTTAAAAACAAGCAATGGAAAACAGCGATCGGCCAAAAACAGTTTGTGCATCCTCGCTTCAGATATTAGGCTCTGCAGCTCAAGAGGTGTATTTCCACTTCTCCAGCACTTATTCTAAGCATATGAAGGATCACACACGAGGTCCGATGAAGGATGCCATTTTGAAGCATGAATGATCAAAACTATTCGGTATTATTATTCTTTAACATTATCACTTCACAAATTCAGAACGTAATACAAAATCATGTGTATCTCAAAGATAAAAGTGAAGAAAACAGAATGAGAAATGAATCAAACGGAAAGGTCGAATAATCATCAACAAAAGATTTATATCAACCAAAGAGGATATTAAACTGGACAATGGACCCAACACATCTAAACAGATCTTGACTAATGATATCAAATGCCATCGAATTATGACTGAATGAAGATCTATGATGTCACGAATCGACAAAGACTCACCCAATGACGGATGACTTAAAACCAAAGTGACAAACTTTTCAAGAAGGTTATGAGGGATGGCCTAATCGACGCATCTCAAAGGTAACTCCTGTAATAATGTTCGGCAATTAAGATCAAGAATGAGACCTCAGACTCACGCCCTTACAATTAATAATTAGTTTCATTGCAGATCCCTAACTAGACAAAAACCGTGGAAGAGTCGAAAGATATAATATTTAGCGTCGTTAATGTCACAATTAAATTAATGTTAAATTAGGTAAAACTTAAGACGCATGATAAAGGGAGATGGTGGGAAAATTATGTCTCGACCCAAGAACATACTGATTCAGACCAACTCCACAAAGATAAGAAGTCAAGGATGTGTCCAAAGGTAGAGAATAGGCTAGAATTACCTGTCAAGTGATCTGTGGGTCCAAAATCAATGACCCATTTGGAGGACGAAGAAGAGAGAAGATGATATGAATAGAAGCCGGTCTGATCAACAACAGCGTGAATCGAGTGTGATGGAGACTTCAATGATTCTAAGCATACGAAACTTCGCTAATTTCTTCTACCGTGAACTAACTAACTGGTCCAAGCTTCTATTAGCGAAGCCATGAGCATACCAAAGTCTCCGATCTCGACTCGCGCTTGCCAGCCTCGTATCATGTCCTGTGCTGGCGTTAATAATAAACAATCCTTCCAGAGTTTATTCTGTGAGTTACCGTCTGGACCACTATTTATATCATTGCTCTGATCACCATGTTTAATCTTCAATAAAGGGCATACCAATGATGTATGTAAGGAGGAGATGGAGTGTCTCCTCACAGTATCTTCAATAGAAATAAGTTTTGGAAAGATGAGATCTCGAGGCCGGATGTGAATCATACTATCAGAACTATATCTATGAGTGCCATGAGGAAACTCACTACCGCTATCTTTTCCATTGACTACAACCTAAATACTTGACTAAACGTGTGTAGTGTATTCACCTCATGTGTTCTTATAATCCATGTTTGTGAGGGACCGATCTGTTTCTCGAGATAAAGGCTCTTATATCCATCAAATATGTGTGAGAAATATTCCTTTGTTAAAATATTAATAAATTCCAAATATTCCATTAGTTCCTTAACATACTCACAGTGATTAAAGAGTGTGAGTACTTTACAGTCAATGGAATTACGAATTTGTAAGAAGCAATGAGCATCATCATCTAGCCATTGTTCTTTTGAATCATCAGTAGGAGTGTCCTTATCAATATGACTAGCCATACGAATAATCCTTTAAGTAGAGGCGGATTGTTTTACTCCAATCCGAGTAATTGAGACCAGTCAATTTGTCCTCCGTGATTTTAGATACCATCAGGACCACTTCAAGCGCCGAAACAGGCTTCTTACCTTCTAAAGAATATGAACTACTCATTATGAAG